>MTQE01002208.1:9334891-9349939 GCA_014337955.1 Aspidoscelis marmoratus | reverse complement strand
TTAAAATCCGATGCAAGAGAGAAGCAAAAAGAGACCATGGAGACACGCCCACAGGGGCAGTGAGGAAGAGGACAAGCCTCCTTGAGGAAGTTCTTCCTTTGATTCTCCTGGATTTGAAAAACCAGATTTATTTATTTATTATTTAGTTAGTTAGTTTATATCCTGCCACCCTTCACTCAAAGCTCCCAGGGTGGGTCACAACATTAAAATGATAGAATATATAGCATATAACTAAAATGTATGAAAAATATAACCCTCCCTCCTTGGCAGGACAACACTTAGAGGAAGCTAAATGTCAAAGGCCTGGGAGAAGAGGTATGTTTTAACTAGATCCCTAAAATCATATAATTAGATGGCTGGTAAACCTCCAGAGGGAGGCTGTTCCAAAATTTGGGGGCCACCACAATAAAGGCTTTCTTGTCTACCTCTGCCCCCTGCCCTTCTGAGAGAGAAGAAACTACAAGAAGGCCCTCTCCTTGAGATCTCAACACTCAGGCAGGTCTGTATGGGAAAAAGCACTCCTTCAGACAAGTGAGACCCAAGATGAAAGAGAGGTTTCCAGTTGGAGCTGTGGTCCAATGGCACAGCTCTTGAGACTGTTCTCCATAAGCCACTACTGGCTGCATTCAAAGTAAAGAGACTGTAAAAAATGATACTACCTTTAAACGGCAAGCCACCACTGTTTCCTCACATTGGCCAAACTTTTGATTTCAGAATATATCACACACCCTCCATGTCACGTGAACCCTATACTGACTACTTATGGTAGAAGAAGTAAAAGTATGGGATTCTTTCTATATGGTTTGCCCTCACAAACAGGCATTTGGAATTCTATGGAGGTTTGGTTGGAAGCCCAGATGGCCGATATAGAAGAAATGATGAAGCCATCTCTTTTGGTTCACCACTGTCCCATTCCAAATTGCTACCTCCTGAAACTCGCATTGGGATGAAGATGGATGTATTTGCCTGGAATGTGCCACTTAACACCTTTAAACCATGCTAAAAAAATCATCAGTCCAATCAAACCAAAGCAAACAAGAACAGCTTATCTGCCTGGAAAGCTGACTCCAAAAGAAATAAGTTTTACATTTACCCTTGAAAGCTCAGGCAGAAGGAAAGCACAATTCTTAGTAATGCCCACATCAGCTCTCATGCAATCAGATACATGCAATCAGATGCTGTCAGGTTATGTCTATCCCCAGCATTAACTTTTAAAAAAGGAAGAAGAAAAGTAAGGAATTTTGCTTAATAGTTTGCAGAGTGTGGGATAGACTGTTAAAAAGGAGAGAATTACTATTGGGTGAATGCATTTCATACCTCTGGGTTGTACTTTACTTAATATTGCACTACTAGCTTGCTTAATGAGAAGCCTAGGAGTGATTTCTATATTTTGTGTTGTGCAAACTCTTGTAGGCTCTTGAATATGCAGCTGGAATTATCCATTTCCATGTTCTCTCCATGAAATGTGGATATGCTTTTTTACATCAAAATGAATAAGGTTGCCCTCCTAAGCAGAGGAATGCTGAATATCCAATTGAGTTTTTCTTGCTGATTTGAATAAAACTCCATCCTGAGTAAATCCTGTATGTATATCTTTCATCTTGAGCCTTGGGCACAGAGTGAGATGCAAACAAATTTGTGGCTAAATATAGATAAGATCAAAATATATATTTTCATTTCTCCTCTCTTGTACTCTTTTGCAGACACAGCAAGACTGGGGCCAGAGGGAATCAAAGCTGCAGAAGATTTAAGTTCTCCACATTTAAGTGTTTGGTGTCATTGCATTTAAATGAGTCTTAGAGGTTTCCGCCAAATAAATTGGATCAGTTGCACTTCCGATTTTGTGGTGTGCAGTGGCTGTTAGACGATGGACAGTTATTGAAGGAATTCAGGACTAGGTTTCTTTTCTTTCTTTTTAAATGCTTCTAATGTGAACCACTCTCAAGGTAACCATTACTATCTCTTAAAAACATTTTATTATGAAGGCAAATGTATGTTTTAGCAATGCTCAGATGGCTACTTAATGTCATGTTTATCCCAGGCCAGACACTCTCTGAAACAAATGAGAGTTTAAGATCTAGCTTTCCTTTTTGTTTAATGGAGCCAAAGTTGTTTAAATCATCCACTTCCATATAAACGTTTCACTTAAAACAAGCCGACCTATTCCTCTCCATTAAAAGTTCATTCATCAAAAACAGGGAAAGGTTTCAGCAAGTTTCAAAGAGGAATTGGACATCTCTATGGAGCAGCTAGCACTGCTAATAGTTTCACATACAGGGGGACAGAATGTGAAAACTCCTGCCTCAGGGCTATACCTGATCTCCACTTTGTCATTACCGACAAATGATCTCATCAAAGGCAGTGTACTTCCCCCTCCCCATGTAAAAACTTCAGATGTACTGCCACACATGTCTTGGGGACAGGATGTGGGTCTATAGAGACCATATGTGCAGCCGTGTAGTGGCATTGTATTTGAGAATGACAATTCTCATCCAGCCCAACCATTGGGAGCTTTTTGACAACACCTTAGAAAGTTAATGAAAGGCATAAATACAGGAAATACAGCAGATCACATTTCTTGTTTCCACATGCATAATTAAACTGAGTTTCCTCACATGGAAGCTCACCATTCTTCCCCCTATCATATGGGAATAGGTATATCTCAGATCCCAACTCTCATCAAGTGCCTGAGAGGCTCTTAGGATGGTCACCTAACTGGCTGCAGACACACCTAAGGTTTAATCCAGTTTCAGTCCACTTTCAGAGTGAGAGAACACATCAGTAAAGTGAAAAGCTGTTTGCCTTTGGCATTATCTGACTCAGAAAATTCACTTTTGGGATAGATAATATGGAAAGAAAATGACAAGTCACTTTGCTCTTGGGTTCTCATGCTCTGAAGGTGGACTGAAGCTGGATTAAAACTTGGATAAAAGCTGGATAATCCTCTCCTTGAATATTTTCTCTGTAGGAAGACTTGTTCCTTCTAAATCCCAGTTATAGAACCCATTAAAAAAAAGGAAAGCAGGGACAGAGTTGCCCATAAGCTTTGCCCCTCTAAGGAGCAGGGAGACTAGACCCAAAGGGTCATTAGGAAAGATTTGCCCAGCCACCTCATTGTGAGCCAGGGTATAGTTTGAATAAAATGATCACATGTCACTATATGCTGGGAGTGTGGATATTGCACATCCCCACATTCATCTGGTTCCTGAACCACTCTGCAAAAGGGAGTGAGGGCCTGGTTTGCTCCTACAGTTGTTATGTATAGAACTGGCAGCTACTGGAGTGACCAAGCTGCCCAGCACCATTGCATGAATCACCAAAACATCTGCTAGATGGGAAAGGAGCACAATGACCCAATGTTGACTAGCACTCTTGAGCACTAGTCAACTTTACCTGCTCCCTCCACCCGGGATCAGATACTCACCTTATTCAATCCTGGGCCCAGTCCTCATCTAGGCACCACCATTTCAGCAGCAGTGCTTCTGTGACTGTGCATACATCAGCACCATCACCTTGATGACATGGATGCTCTGCACACATGCAGTCATGTCTATGGTTGCCCGAGGTCCCAGCATGCTTGTGGAGGACCTCCAACAACCTTGGAGAGCCAGCAAGAACTAATGGTCATGCCACTGGAATCTTCAGGTATGTGTTAGGTAAACGTTGGTAAAGGTGCGGAGCATGATTTCATGCCCCACACCTAATCAACTATTAGTGCACTTCTGAGGAGGGTGGGCATCGATGTGCATATGCTCTTCCTCAGAGGTGCACTAATTATTGACTAGAAGCCATAGTGCAAATAGGCCTCAGGTTGTGCAGGCCAATCAGAGGGCCCTTTACCCTGCTGCTGGGCCGGAGTGACTGCTGCAGCCCAGGAGCAGTTGCCTCCCACAGCCTTCCATGCCCTTATGGGCCATGCCTTAATCATAGCCTTCCCCTCTGTGTTGAAATTTGCTGAAATTCAGGATTTGACATATTTATATATATTTATTTACCTTAGTATTATATTCCAGTCTTCAGCCAAGGGTCCCACTGTTGGTATATTATTGTAAGTGCACATTAATTCAGCATAAAAGGGGTTAAATTTCATGTATGTTGCCCCCTTTTTCATGCACAGATCCAGATCTTTGAAATGGGGTCCTCCTGGAGATCTGGATCTTGAAGATGCCTGAAGACTCCATTGTGGACACCTTTAATCAGGTCCACATGAAATCCAGATTTAAGGGTCTGAAGGACCCATTAAATCCAGATTTCCCCTGCCCTCATGCAGGTGGGGCCTTCAATGGGGCCCAGGTGTGGACAGTGCCTTCCAGATTGGTACCAGTCAGGCTCTAATCAGGTTCCTAATGGGGTCTTAGAAGGGTTCTAAGCCCTAATGGAAAAAGGCCCTTCGTGTTGCAGTATGGGAACTGCTGATTGGTTAACTCTGCTGTAATAGTTTGTATGCCACATGCTCTCTTTGCTCTCTCTCTCTCTTCAAGCTAGTAAAAGGATGGACTCTACTCTAGACAGGCATATCTGATGTAAAAATAAGTTGTAAGACTCATATGTTTATAGTTAATTAAAGTTATCTTGAACAAAACAAGAAGTTGTATGCTTCAAGTCTGTTCTTTAACATGCTCTCTGCTGTAAGTATAGTTTCCTGAGTGTAAAAGAAAACAACACCCAGGTGGGTTGCACCAATAAAAAGATAGTTTCTAATAGATAAAACTCAATTAAAGTACAGTACAAAATACAATACTCCTGCCTCCTGGCAGGACCGTAGGGAAGCTAAACATTGCAAGCCTGGTTGAAGAGGTACCAACAATAATATAGTGTTGGTGCCTGGTGGATGTCTGTTCCAAAGTCTGGGGACCACCACAGGAAAGGTCTTCCTGCCTGACTTGGGCCCTGGTCATATAAGTCAAAGACAGGATGACCTATTCATTAATTTGAATTGAGGTCGTACCAGTGCTGGTCACACCTAGATTTGTTATAGGTTGTCCTTAGACAGTCCTCGCTTTGGGTCGCATCGCTCACACCTTTCTCCAAGATCGACCTGAGCCTCCTCAATGGAACTCTTGGCTCTCCACCCCTTTTGCTGCATCAAATATATCTCCTTTCTTATTGGATGCCATTCTGTCACTCAAAGGAGGTGAAGGTGTGTGTTTGTGGTTCTTTTTAAAGCTTGCTCCTCCACCTCCAAGCCTCCCTTCCTGTTCTATATGCTTTTCTTCTCCATGTGATTAATTTAAAAAAATAATAATAAATTTGTGGAAACACGCTAGATAGAGGAACCATACACATAAACTGAGGAGAGAAGGGAAGGTGCCTCATGAACTCAGTGTGTGCACATTGGCTGAAAGGAAAGACTGGACCCACACACCACAAGCACAGTTCAGCCTCCTTAGCCCATCCCCTGCTCACAACTTAGGAAGTGAAGATGTCCTGGCATGCCAGGATGGGCTGAGTCCTGTAAAAATGAGGACTCTAGTTAAGAAGGTCTAATGAAGATAGGGCAGCTTGGAAAATGAATTAAATAAAAATAGTGTGAGTAACCTGAAGATGTGTGAAGACGACCTGAGGTTATCCTAAAAAATTGCAGAATACTGGAACAAGTGTATTGTGCAGAAGAGAAAGTACTTTGAAAGTGATTTGAAAGATGGTTAGATCAAAGAGAAAATCAAATGAAGACCAAAGGCAGCATTTAAAAGCAGCACATGCCAGTGGTAGGCTTCCATTTGCCCCACTCACACCAGTTGCCCTGACAAATGTAGTGATGGACCAGATACAAACATTCAAAAAGTTGTGTATGGATGCAGTTCCATCTGTCTGCAACTACTTATAAACAAAGCTTATACCTAATGGTTTTGTTTGTCTGTAGCCCAAATATAAATGAAATTGTGTCCATTTGGATTAGAAAGGAATGAGTGAAAATGTAAACAGAGTCCATGCATTTGGAAAGAATCAGAAAACTCTCATTTGTAAAAATGCGATTTACATTTAAACAGAACAGAAAGTAGATTGGTGCAAACTCATCATATTTTTTTATGAAAAAAAAATAGTTTAGGGAGATCAAAGGGAGGATAACATCTCTCCCTTCCTACATGGATTCCTACATTAACACACATTTCCAGCTCATTTGTCCCTGTGGATGACTTGTACCCAAGTTTGACCTTCTGCACTGACTAGTATACTAGTTCAGCATGAGGACTAGACTATTTCTGGGCCTCTCATTCCACACTGTGGAGTGGAACAGAAGAGGCCCTGCCTCCTGCTTGGCCACACTGGCTGCACTGGACAGAGCACAGCCTGTTCTAGGCAGTCATTCCAGAAACTGGTGTACTCATGGTCCAGGGGCCTCTGGAATGGAACAGGGAGGTGTGCAGAAGGGGAAACCCTGTTCAGGTTTAGCAGGGGGACCTATTTTGACAACACACCAAATTGTGCCTCAAAAATAGGTTCCACTGGGGCTCCAAGGCCAGGAGCTTTCCTGGCCATTGGAGCCATCACAGCAGGCTCTGAAGCTCATGCAAGCTTAGAACAGGCCATCCACATGTAGTCAACCTTATTCTGGAACAGATGGACCACTCTAGCCGGGACCCATTCCAATCAGAGCAGTTCCAGCCCCTGAAAATGTGGAAATGGCCCTAGTGAAGTTTGTTGTGTGATGCCCATATCCTCTGCTCAGAGGCTGCTAGGACTAATAACTGAATCTTGCTTCAACACCAGCAAAATAATTGCTACACATTTAAGGACAACAGGTTACCTTAGTGAATATTTGAAAACCAGTCGCAAATGTTGTTCTGTTCTCCAGCACATGGGATAACTGGTAGTCCTCAGAAGCAACAGCTGTATGTGCCTGGAGGAATCTCAATGGCTCTTCCCTCCCAGCATCTGTTGCCAAAGGCAACTGCTTCCGTGTTTTTAATGGTAGGGCTGGCCCTGCTCACACCTTTTAAATCAACTCACATTCATCCAAATATGTTTGTCTTTCAGGGTTTAAACTGCTGTGCTTAGCTCTTGAGGGCCATATTTCTTCACAGTAGTAACAACCACACATAGATCAGTATTTGGAACGAGCAAAGATATGTGTGCCTTCCATTTTGACTGCCAATTTGTAAATAAAGAAGGCCATGGCCTCTAAGGAAGTTCCCCTCGTTAGCTCAAGTCTGTTCATATATTTGTATAAGTTCTGCAATTGCCTTTTATGTTAATTTAATGGCTATTAAAAAGAGGAGACTCAGTTTTATGTCCTTATCATTGCTTTTGTGTCATTTGTCTCAGTTTCTGTGTAACAAATTAATTTCATTACAAATGCTTCTTTCCAGATGTGTTTTATGCTTGCTGCTAATCTGAATAAAAACTGAGCAAGTCCTGAAAGAAATATGCTTGGCCTGTATTTTTCCTCTTGGCTTTTCTATAACTGAAGAAAATACCCTTTGACCTATTTCAAATGCTGAAGAGAAGAAACGAACATGCGTGCTCTGTAAAAGAAAAACATTTGCTCATGCACCCTCACAAATGTAACACGCACAAAGATTGAGGGAAGCTTTACCCTTTGTCACCTTCATGGATGCTTTCAATATCCTTCATTACCTCCATAAAATTAAAACACACGGAACAAATGTGGCACATTGGTTAGCTAATAAGAGAAGCAAAAAGTTCTTAATCAAACATGTGGCCTGATAAAATAAAATAAATAATTGGAAAAGATATCTAATTTGTCTATTGAATGCCTCCAACGCTCTCTTTATCACTTAGACGGACAGAATATAATTGGTATGGTGAAAGCCATCAATCTCAAAACTGGGCTTCAGAGAAGCCTTACAACTATTACTGTCATATTATGACACCATAATATCAAGATCAATGTTGTTTTAAATGTGCTCCAGTTATGGGCAATTGGTGACAATAAAAACAGTGACAAATTGATGAAACAAGCATCAAATGATCTGGTGTCTAAAGTAAACCATAAATAATCTTCAGTTTTTTATTGTTTATTTATATAAAAAAATAGTCCAGCAGCCACCAAATTCAGCCGTTCACTAGAGGTATGTGTGGATATATTTGACTTCCTCAGTGGATCAATCTATTTTAAATGCATTCCTGCTGCACTGTTATCCAACAAGACACAATTTTCCTGGCAGGGTAAAACTTTCTGATTTGATTTAATGGTCATTCTGTGGCACTTTCATAATGTCATTGTTAGCATAATGGTATCCATAAGAAGGGATCAGAATTATCTAAAGTGGAAAGAAAGCCATCTTTGGGAAAACAGTCACCATCTTGGATGGTAAATAACAATGCTGTCCAACCCTTTTTTTTTTCCTGGAGGAAAAATGCAATTCAGGACTTTTATCCAGTGTTTAGGATCTCTCATAAAATGAAGTAGAAGAAGGCTGAGAAGGGAAAGAGAGAAAACTCCCAGTCCCTTACCAGGCTCCGTTCCCACCCTTACCACTATGCCATACTGTCTCATCCATCAGTGATGAGTGGTCTCTGTTAGAAAAAAGAAATTGAGTATGACCTCTGGGTCCTGAGAACCAAGAAACAAAAATTTGAATTTGAGATAGATTTGCCCCCCACCCTGAGCCCTTCCATGTAGAAGGAAATGGAGAGATGAAAATAGAGTGCTTTCCATAGAAATAAGGGCAGTCATTCCCAGATGTGGAATAAGAGCATATGCATAACAAAACCATTGGGAGATGAGTTTTCAAGTGTTCACTGATTCTGACTATCCCAATGCTTAGAGCACAAAGCAAGTTTTGCCTCTTTCCAGAATTCTGGAAGGCTGAGAAAGCAGGCTGGAACGTTGGGGGTTGGATTGTGCAGATTTAACATTTGACCCAATTTTTCAAACAAGGAAGGACTCCAGCACAGCCCCAAGGTCTGATTTTTTAAAAATACTATTACTGGAAACTTCTAATGCTCTGTAATGGTCCCATTATAATCCCAAAATGTAGTTTGAACCTAAGGATTCTCTTCTGCTGAAGACCAGTGCTTTGGCCAGTTTCTAGTGGCAGTGAGCTAATAGTCACAGTCTGTTTGTCCTTCCCTCTCTCCTTCCCTCCCTCTCTCTCTCTTTGGTTATTTATTTATTTATAAACAAACAAACAAACAAATAAATAAATAAATAAAGTTTTCTGCAAGAACCTCTGGGCAGCAGACTCCTGGAAAGCTTTCGCCACTGAATCTTTCCAACAGCAAGAGGAGGAGTATTCAAGAGCAACTGTCCAGATATCAGATAGAATGTGGTAACTCAAGTTTCCATCTCTCTTAGTCCTGGGTTCTCATATCCTGTTCTAACCACTAGGATATTTTGTCTCTTGAGTCCAGTTCTCATTACCCGGCTATGGTCACACCTAAGGTTTAATCCAGCTTCAGCCCACTTTCAGAGTGAGAGAATACATCAGTAAAGTGACTAGGACTGTGTCCCCATGCAACTTTGGTACAGTTCCAAATGTGGGATCGGCAAGGTTCGTCCGAATGTGTTTTGGATTTGGTCTGCAAAAAGCGTACCAAATCCCCCCAAACCATGCCAAAAGGGTGCCAAATTTGATACCTAAGAAAAGAAGTCTAGGCATGGTTTGGGGGACCGGCATGCATTGCTCAGCAAGCTGGGAACACACATGGGGACAATCGGAGGCTAATGGGGAGGAGATTGGCACCCACACCATTGGGAGGTGGCGTGTGCTTGCTGTCCCTGCCCTGTCCATTGAAGACTGCAGATGCTGACTTTTTAAAATGCCTACTGCAAAGATAGGCTGGAGAACGGCTTTATTTTTTTTTTTCCTGCCATTTCCACAGAGATAATTCCAACCCCATTTCAAGAATGTCAGGGCAGGCTGCATAATGGCTTGATTTTTGTTCCATTTGCAACCTCCGTTTCCCTGATTGGCAAGGTGATCATAAATAAAGGCTTGATTTTCTGCTTTTTAAAGTTGACGGGCATTCTCACGGTCCCTGGTGGAGCAGATATGCACAAACTGCTCAAGCGCCTACTGCCGCTAAACCTCGTAGTAGCTTTCAGTGTTATCATTTTTTTTTAAAAAAAATTATTATTATGAACGAAGCTTTATTTTAACTTTTTCTGTGGCTCCCACCCCTGTCCTGGCTGTCAATGCCACCAAAGGGGGGGGGATGCGGCACAGGGGTGGGCTGATGTCAATCCAGCTTCCAATGAGGAGAGAGGGGGTGGAGAGGAGGTGGTGCTGTTCCCCCCTACCAGAGTTTGGCATGGTTCTCATGGGGATGCCCCCATCTGCGCCCAATCCGTATCTGTCCCACGTTGCCAGGAATGTCATGGGGGCACCTGAGATGCATTCCCAGTCCCATGCCTGACCCATGCATGCCTAGACAGTGCCCAAAGAGTGCCAAATGGTCAGCATGGAGACGCAGCCTAGCTGTTTTCTTTCAGTGTTGAATAACTCAGGAAATTCACCTTTGTAATAGATAATATGGAAATAAAATTACTGGACACTTTCCTGATGTGTTCTCTCATTCTGAATGTGGACTGAAGATGGATTAAACCCTAAGTGTGACCTTTAACACACTGGCCACCGACCTTTTCTCTTCTCTAATCTTAACATTATAAGTGCAGTTGGAGAAAAAAAGGGACCGAGGCCATGTTTCTATGGGCACTGGACAAGTGTTTTGGAGCAGACAGCTCTGCCAATGTGCCCTCCCTGTGGCAATGCTGGGTGCTTCCTTGACTCTCCATAAGATCTATGGCAAAAGTGGCAATGCCAAGTGGATCACACTTTGTCTTTATTGAATGAAGCTTCAGTCCAGATCTTCGCCTAGCCCTGCTGTGGACTGGGAAATGAAATGAGCAAAACTAACTTTAGACTGAGAACGAATTAGCCCCAATTCAAGCAAAGATTATACTATGCAAAATAACACATGCTCAAAACTTCCTGATGACTCTGCCTTTTGCGATAGTGGTTTGTTGAGAAGAAAGAAAATATACCTGTGAAAGCAAAAGCATCCTTATGCCAAGGACATCAGGACTTCTATTTTCTTTAAATAAAATTTAAAGCACAACCTTATTGAACCTGGTTCCCAGTAGCTCCCTGGGAAGTCCTTCACTCTACCCATTCTCTCTATAATGAATGTGAAATGCGAGTCAAATTTGGGAAGTGGATGGAACTTTGGGCCGTTCCTTTATGGCTTCCAGAGTCAGTTTCTCTGAGGTGTTAATACATTATTCCTGGGGACACATATTACTTTGACAGAAAGGGATTAGCTAACTGCTCCACTTTGGCCATCTGCTGTGGTAATGAGGAGACATTTTGTCATTGAGCAGAGGGGAAGTGGGGAATGGAAGAAAGAAAAGAAACAGAGCTTTGTTTCAATAACAAGGAAAGAAACGAGAAGCCATCTGTGAATACACACGGAGAGCTCCAGATCACTTTCCCTCTCAGCCTGGATCTTAAACTTCATAATTCTTTGGGTTATGACTCGCACACTGAAAAGGAAACACAGACATTTCTCACTCTGCTGTTAATTTTGGTTGGCTGGATGGGGTTAGGACTGAAACCATTATGGGAAATTTAAGCTCTTTATTGTATATTTGGATTTGCACACGCTTCTCTTTGGGTGTGTAATTCACAGCAGTTGAAGAAACTGATTAATGTGATTCAGTTCAGGTTACTGTGATGAGCTGAACAGTAATACATTATGGACCTTTGTTCTGTCAAGATCCCTGGAAAAGTGCACAAGGTGTGTACAAGGATAGTGATGTTAACTACTGTTGTAGCAGTCCTGCTTAGTGGGTCTACCAACCCAGTGTAGACATAGCCCAACCTCCACTCGCCCTCTGCACCCTGAAAATAAAGGTAAAAGAAACAAATGTGGAAGGGAAAGGTAGGTTTCTGTTTCCCTTTCCAGCTTCCCTTTGTCACTTGCTTGACCAAACAGAGTAAACATGATGAAGCCTAAGTTTTCTCCAAACAGCCTGAGACATAGATGTCCTGTGAAATCTAGCCGGTGCCATGCCTTATGGAACTCCTACTGCTTGTGGGTCCTGTGACCTCCTACGGTGAACCAAATCAAGGCTTCTGCCTACACTGAGAAGTGGGACAGATGGCACCACAATGGCAGACCTCCCCAAAAGGACAGGATATTTTGTTCTGTTTCACCCTGGCTTATTAGTTGGATTTAGTCTTTCTTAGAACTGACTAGTCTTTGGTGAGATATGAGATGACCGCCAGTAATATATGGTGCACAGTGAGCAAGAACACCCGCTTAATTAAATACAGGAGATATACTGCCCAGTTGCAGACAGGAATGGCTGCATGTGGAGCATGAGTTTATTTGAGGCATCCTTCATGCTTGTGATCATCACAAGCAGCTTTAATATTGAAATATGTGCCATTTGCTAAATTCAAGCCATCCCTAGTGAAGCAGCAGTAGTGGCAGTGGAGGCAACAGCAGCAACAAACAAACAAACAAATAAATAAAGCAGCCCCTTATTTTGATGAAGGATACAAAGAGTAAATACATTAATACAAGGTAATTGAAAACATATGCGCAATCTTTAAGCAATCATGCTTTTGCATAAGCTACTAGGCATGTGAGTAGGTGTAGTATGCACGCATACTCACACAGACACAAGAGGATATGATGACGTGCTGACCGGGAGGAACAAATCTCGTCCCCTGTGTTTTATGAGGAGAGGTTTCCAACTGTAGCAACCCTGTCATATTTAGATTTCTAATTATATTTTGAAATGCTTCACTTGCTGCTCCAGCAACACTATGTTCATAAAAATCACCATATCTCCATGAACAAAGGAAAGAGGACATGATCAGACAATGGATGAATGGAAGAAAGCTCTGCAAGTTACTTTATTCAAATGGTGCAAGTGCTGCGAGTTATCCTTTATTTCGAGACAGTGTCAGAAGACTGAATATATCAGCTTGTAGACCTGCATAAAACTATGGACTAAAAATAAAATTGCAAATATATGAAAGAAGCCATGTCACTGGGTATTTCGTATCATGCTGGGAGCTTCCATAAATCCCTATTGACCCTTACTCTACATGAGCAATCTGTGACTTCATAGAAGCTTAGCCAGTAATTTGCGAGAGGCCAGAGGTGGGTGGGATACTGTGATTTGCTGGAGCTGTAAGTAGTTGCACTGCATGTTGGAACGGTGTTAGGTTTGAGTAATTTACATTAGTGTAATGATTTGCTAGATGTGGTTGCAGATTATATTTTTTACGCACTTATAAAACTGTAGCTGGCAAAAGACACACGTTTTTCTATGCATGTGAAAATGGGGGGTTACATCTTGTTGGAGACAGATACAACACAGTCTAATTCTCTCTCACACACACTCACTCATACACACACACACTTTGGGGTAATTGTATTATGAAAATGTACGCAGACCTAGTTGGTTAATAAATTATTTGACTGAAATGCATGTAATTAATTGAAGAGGATTTATTTAAATTGTGCCACAGCTTACATTTTACATGTTTTTGAATACATTCCTAATACTCTGGCTGGAAAACACCTTGAGAGAGGGGGTTGTGAGTTCAGAATCGGAGTGAAAGGGAAGCAATCCAACTACATGAGGTAAATGGGGTGTTTGAGACCTCATTTCAGCCAATGCACCTCACAATGCACAGACTAAGGAAGGCCCCATCCACCTGGCAGAAAAACAGGATCCTCTGGTTATTTGGTGACTGGGCAGACAAATACTTTCACCTCCTTTTAGCCCCTGAGGCTCCTGAAAGAAAGACAAGGATGATCGTGTGGAAAGCCTGATTAAAGTACTCTCAGGATGTATCACTTGCTTCATTCCACTTCGAGTGGGCTGACTGCTCGGATGTCTGTTGTGTCCTGGTCTAACTTCAGAGCCAAGAAATGAAAACTTTGCCCATTGAAGTTGTACCTCAGGGACATTTTGCCAGGAACTGGACATGGCCTAGGACGTAAATTGTTTTGGGGGCTTGGCAATATTTGGGGTGGGTTGCTTGTCCAATGATGGGCTGCAGCGCGCCCACGTGGTGCACGTTCCCGTCGGCCCCAGGTCATTCCAACCCGAGGCAGTGACGAGGTAGGTTGTGTGCCCAGCCGCGGTGCGTCCCTGGGCCCTGGGGTGGGTGGGGGGTTGTCTGCGGGGCCTAGATGCCTTGATCCAGGCACCTATGCACTGTGGAGGGTCGCCATCGGGTGTGTGTGGGGGGTAGCCTTGGCTGACCAGAACCACGGGGTCTGATCGACCAAGGGGTCCCACAGCCCCTGCCCCATGGCCAGCCAGAGATTGCCCTCCTCCCACCCCAGAAAGGGGCGAGGGGAAGCCAATCTCGGTGCCTCCCTGAGTCCGGCTGCTGGGGCTGGGAGGGACCCAGCTCCCCCCGCACGAGGCCGTCACCTACCTTGCCGGGCTAGGGTGGCAATTGCGCAGGCGGGCCGACCTTGGTAGATGGCAGAGGGTACCCACCAATTCATGGGTCCCCTCTGTCGTCTACCAGCATCGGTGCGCCTGCGCGATCGCCACCCTAGCCCAGCAAGGTAGGCAATTAGCGCGGCCCTGGTGAGCTCTTCAGCCGATTTTCGGCCAATGCTGGCGGGTGTGTGTGCCTGTGGCTGTCAGGGAGGGAAGCGTGTGCGAATGCTTCCCTCCCCGAATGGTCGGGGATGCTTCGTGCACGCGGGAACGGATGTAGAGCACTTTAAAGTGCTCTACATCTCGAATGCACGGAAAACACTCTGGAATGGGCTAGGACGCAAACCCAGCCCCGGCAATGCAAAAACCGTGTGTGTGAAAATGCCTCAGGCATGGGCAAGATGCAGTCACTACACACTGCACACCCAGAACCCTGCTGGATGGGACAAGAGAACAGAGATCCTACCACCCCATCTGAATATGCCTCCTTCCCTTGGTACAGTGCACAGACAACCCATATTTTCTCCCTTTTAATAATTTAGTACCAGTTTGGTCTAGTAGTTAGGGACCCAGACTCTTATCTGGGATTACCAGGTTTGATTACTCACTCCTCCACAAAACCAGCTGGGTGACCTTGGGGTAGTCACAGCTCTCTTCTGAGCTCT
>MTQE01002208.1:9317628-9334805 GCA_014337955.1 Aspidoscelis marmoratus | reverse complement strand
AGCCCTACTTACCTCACAGGGTGTTCTGTTGTGGGGAGAAGAATAGAAAACCTTGTCAGATGCTTTGAGTCCCCTTAAATGGGTAGAAAAAGCGGGATAGAAAAGCTGAGTCTTCTTCTATGCTTTTCCATTATATGAAGGGAGTGTTCATGGAAGGGGGTATGAAGTCATATGTAGCACCACTTTAGATTATTCATGTTCTTCCAGTTGTGGCAAGCTAGATGTGTAGCACTTAGGTGCTTCCTGTTCATTATGCTGAACAAGGACTTTTACTTCTACTCCCTTCAAAATCCAAGGTGCTTTCTGTAGGAGACATCCTCTGCTAGGGAAGGGCACAGATGCCTCCTTCCCACATGCTAATATGGGATAAGGGAGTCCCCACATCCTCATATTAAGCTCTGGCCACACAACACAGAGCATACAGTGGAACAGAACATGAAAAATTGCACCCTATCCTTCTGTACCAATAAGCCTCACTGACAAGGTCTACCAGCATGCTAAGCACATTGGTCTGAAACCAGAAGAATCTTATGATAAGGTCTACCAATATGCTTGAGAACATGGGCTAAAACCACTTTGTAGATGTCACAAGACCACCTGTACCAGTACACAGGGGGCCCATTTCAATGGTGCAATAGGGAAATCTACAAAAAAACAGGGCAATTCCAGCAGTGAGGAACTTTTGTTTGTGGCTTTCAAGGACTCTAGCACTGGCTTCAAAGCTGACTTAGTCTCCAGAGCTGGTGGCTGGGGCTGAATGAGCCATCACAGTACAGCATGAGTTGCGTGCCCCAGGTCAGGGTTACAAAGCACTAGTAAGAAAAGGGGGTAACATTCTGAGCACCACAGTTTAAGCAAGAGACTACAAAACTTCGTCTGCCACTAGCGTTAAAATTTCCTTGGCATCGTTTTGAAATATTTCTTCCTCAGATATTTTAGTGTACTGTTTAACAAGCTGTAGCATATAACATTGGCCGCCTCCAGATGGTGACCAAATATTCTGGCAGCAAGGGATAAAGTGGAATATTGTTCCTCCAGTATTATCTCTTGCTAGTCAGACGGGGTTGTGGATGGTGCTGCCTTTGACCACTTTTTTGATGTGCACATCCAGGTATTCTGACAGTGCGAAATACTCAGAAGTGTGCATCACCACCACCATTCGTGCTAGCATGCATGGCTGATGGACCAACGATGGCTGCTCCATCCAGAAGGCAGGGAAACGTGCTATTGCTATAAAACCTGCAACTTGCAACCAGTGCCATGTTTTCCAGCAATAGGTTTTTTTTGCACATTTTAGGTGGCAAATAGTAGCACCATAATGGTGCTGTATTCCCCCCATCTGGATGGGGCCATTGCCTCATTTTATTTTTAATTTGTACTTAATTTGTACTTTATTTTTGTAAGCTACCTAAACTACTAGCAGTAGAGATGTGCACAAATGTTCTACAGATTCAAAATTCAATCAAATCCAATTGAATGTGGACATGTGAATTCAAATAGAATGTCTTCACATTCAAATGTAAAACATTCATTTGAATCATTTCAATCATTCAAATGTACAGGTACATATGTATAGATTCGAATGTATTGGATTCGAATCGGGTTTTGTTGCTCTCAGATTCCAACCTTTGGATAAAATTGACTGTTTTGACATTTAACTTGAATTCGAATGAAACCCCCCCCCCCACCATTTGTGCCTGTCCCTACTTAGCAGTTCTACATTTAATTTCAAGGATTTGATCTTAATCTGTAGGATATTTTCTTCTGGCTTTTTGAGAGAATATGAGTAGAGGCTTCAGACTACGAAATGAACATGGTCTGAACTGAACTTCTTTTGGCCCTAGGTTTAACAACTAGAAAAGGGAACCGGGGATAAATCTATCAGTCACTGCCAATAAGCATTAGCAACTCATGCTCTTTGTTGATAATCCCCACGAAATCTTTGTATAGACTTGCCCAGATGAATAGGCTGCACAAGGACCATAAATTGTGTCATTTCCCACTAGCAACATAATTCTGAGCAGAGCTAATTTTCTTCAGATTTTCTATCACTGGTCATTTGCTGTTACAGATGCAGTTGGTGCTTTTTTGGGTGCTTTAAAATTCTACAAAATACATTTCAGGTAGAGATTTTCATCACATTCCTCATACCTCTGTGTCTCTTCCCATTAAGGAACAATAGCTCCTGTTCAGACGTCTTTCACTTTTTTTTGGGGGGGGGTGTTACCTTTTAGAAACTTTGGACTTCCCCCAGTTTGTTCTGTCCTATACCATTTGCTAGAATCCAAAGCTTGAGAAAGATTCTGCTGCTGATCTAAAGATTTAAACCTTCTCTCTACAGAGCTTTAAAGTTCACTTTTTAATAGCTTTGGCTATAAATTTCATCACCCAATAAATTCACATGTTCATAAATTGCTATGTAGAAACAAGTCCTTTTAGGCATTAGTGTCTCCATGTCTCTCAGAATGTATTTCATCTGGAAGGAATAATTGCTGGAAGCAAGGGAAGAAGTAAGTGAGAGATGTCAACCTAACTAAGGTCAAAGTTCCTTAAAAAAAAGAAAAGAATAACACAGTCAGGGCCAAGCTGGGATGTATCCATTAGCAGACCTCTGTTGGGAAACTACTCGATCCTCTAAAAGATAGGCCAATCTCTCCTATTCTGTTTTCCCTCAGACTTTCATTTTTCCAATGCCATGATCCCATTTGACTTTTTAAATATGAATTTAACCTAAATTCAAGGCAAATGTGCATTCTGCCCGATCCCATTAAAAATATATAAAAACATATAGAACCCAACTTTTGTCATTCCTATTGAAAACGCTGCATAAAATGCATTGGGGAACCAGCATCTTTTGCTCCCCACCCATTGCTAGTTGGGGTTCCCACCTCTTTCTCTGATTGGGTTCACTCCCGCTGAGTTAACATCATGATGATGCTGTTGGTGGGGAATCCCAGCTCCACCCTTTGATTGCACACCCAGCCTCTTTTGCACAACTATGTAATTGCAGACTAGCGATCTCCCACAACCACAGGGATCAATTCCACAATGTTATTGTCATGCACAAAATTGCCCCCCTAAGCCTAGATCTAGCCTATATTTTGTGCCCGGAGGTGGGCAAGAGAGAAATTTATCAACTGTAATGCACCTCCACCACCATCACACTGGACTGTGATTAAAATAGGAAAAATGCACCAAAATTCGTATTCATGCAATTTTTAGAAATGTGTTTGCTTTGAATTGTTTATTGGCTCTAGGAAATAATTTCACATGTAAAAGGGGGAGGGGGGACTAATAAATTTCATCCCCAAGGACTAGATCTCCTGCATGTATACTCCATAGCAAATTCCACCAAAACTGGAAGTGCCTACTTTTAAATAAGTCTACATAAGTTAGCATCCTGAAAGTGAGGCAAGCTCTGCACAGGGCAGAACCTGTGCTTTAAACAAAGATCACTCTTAGATCACTGTTGTTTGCAGCTGTGGCAGCATTATGTTAGCACACCTACCACTACTCCAGTGGTAGGGGCGGGGGAGGGCCCTCGGTAGGCACACTTGGCTGTGCGGACGCATCCTAAATGGATGTGTTTTCACAGTGCAAGACCCATTAAGCCCAGATCATATGTGGTGTGCAGGTAACACCCATTTAACACACTTTAGTCACGGATAGGTGTGGACGCACCTAACCGGAAGTGTGCTAAATAGGCCCGCAAATGCGGACGTCCCGCTGCGAAAGTGTTTCTAATCCATGTTGCTGTGCGGACACACCTCACCGGATGTGTTCGAAACAGCAACATGTGTGCGGAGGCGCGTCGCCAGATGTGTGCTTAATGGGTGTTAAAGGGCCTGTGCGGAAGCACCCTATGTGGACACAGCTACAGTCTTTACAACATCAACTCTGTCTGTAATGAAGTACACCATTGCATGCATATTTGTAAGGACCTAAGCTCCATTGTACTTCATGAGACTTGATTGTGAAGAAGAATGCTTAGATTTAGGTCACATCTTTGAGTACTGAAGGTCACATCTGAATTGGCCCTGTAAGGAATGGTTCCTGGGATGAGAGGTACAAGATCCTAATGCAGGATCATCAATGGACAAGCAGCAGCAGTGACATTTTCTCTCTGAACCCCACCCCAATCTACTATATGGCCAGAAGTTGACTATTTTCAGTCCTCTGTGGAAAAGGTCTGGGTAGAAATTACATCGAATGAGTCACTTTCCCCTTCTCTGTGCATCCACATAGAGGGAAGAAGAGATTTAGGCTGTTCCTCCACTACACCATAGACACATCTTTCCTCAATCCCAAATCAGTGCATTTCCAGGGGTATCTGCATTGATTAATATGTGGACCCTTGCTGCCTCACTGGGGGTGAGGAAAATGTATCTTAGGCACAGAACATGCACTTTCAATGCCAAAGATTCCCTAACCTCATAATTCAGCTTGCAGTCATGGAGATGTTGAGTGATAGCATCTCCTTCTTGCAGCCTACTTGCAAAAAGCCTAGGAAAACTGGCCTCCTTGCACAGGCACTACCACTTCCAAGAGTAATCTGACCAGAGGCAGTGGTATGGCCTGCTACAACAGCCAGGCTGCACCTAAGCCAATCCCTCTCCTTCTGCCATAGTTGCAGTGAGTGGAGATGCAACCTTAAAACCAATAACCTTCGGCCCTGGTCACAGCTTGTCCTGGCATTCCAGGCTATCTTCATTTCCTCAGTTGTGAGAGGGAGGACAGGCTAAAGGGGGCTGAACAATGCTGTGGTGGGTGGGTCCAGCTTTTAAGCCTATGTGCAGACATGGAGTTTGTGAGGCACCTCCCCTTCTCTCCTCGGTTTCTGTGTATGATACCTCTATCTAGTGCTGTTATGCAAATTTATTATTATTATTTTAAAAATTAATGGCATGGAGAAGAAAAGCACATAAAAAAGGGTGTGTGTGGAGGTGCTGGAGCAGCCTTTAAAAGAAGCACAAACACACACTCTCGCCTCCCTTGAGTGACACAACACAGCAAAAGGGGTGGAGAGCCAAGAGTTCCATGGAGAAAGCTCAGGCTGATCATGGAGAAAGGTGTGAGCAATGCAGCCCAGAGTGAGGATGGTCTGAGGATGACCCATAATGATCTGTGTAAACAGAACTGGTACGACCTCAGTTTGAATTAATGAATACGACGTCCTGTCGTACACTTGTGTGACCAGGGCTTTCCCTAAGTATGGGTTAATGTGGCCTATAATTAAGATGCTCTTGGAGCTGGCTGATCAAGGATGGGTGAATTTTTATGCCCTGAACTAGACTGCTCCCTTGGGTGTTGCATGTGTAGGTGTGGACAGAGCCAAAGAGATTTAAGCAGAAAGCTCCTGAAGTATACAAATGCTCTGGATTTTATGAGACAGAAAACTAGAGTGGGATATTAATAATGTATTGATTTACCACTGTTATTTACTACCGCTACTATTCATTGTTATTATAGACATCAACAAATTAAATATTCTAATACTTAATTCTGATTTCAGTGGAAGTATTTAAATTTTAAATCTCTCCCATTGTAATCAGTGGAGTTTTAAAGTATTTAATTTTGTGTTGACTGGGCTGTCTTCATACACATTATAGAAAACATCTCAAAAGCAGCTTAGAGGCAATAACATATGGGTGGTAGTACTCTTGCCTGACCTCTTTCAAGGTCAGAGTATGCATTTGGAAGTGCATTTTCTGAACTTTGATATGGAGTAAAGCACACTACAAGCCCTGAGCTGTTCTGAGACACTATTTTATTTTATTTCTTTATTTCTTATATTTTTTTCAGCTCACAGCAGTGGCTCTTCCCTCCCTCAAGTGTCAACAAAAGAGGCGCCTTCAATGAGGAGAGGAGAACAAACAATCTGGAGAGAGTCTTTATCAGCTCTCTGTAGCGGCCTGACCTCACATGGAGGGCCTATGTTTTCACGTGTAGTAGTTGTAGTCTGTTATGTAAACCATCCTGGGACTAGGAATGTGCACAATTGTTTTTTCTTCCATTCATATTGAATCGAATGCAAAGAAATACATATTCATTTGGATAGATCCCCTTTAAATGTGGTAGGATTTGAATTTGATACAAATGTTCAATAAGAATGTTCACTATGAATCACATACGAATCTGCTATGTATGTCATACAAATCCTCTACGAATCCTCTGTGTATCCGATATGTATCCCCAATGTATTCGCTCTGAACATGTCAAATCCACCCTGAATCTGCTTTGAATCTGCTCTCAATCCACTTCAGATCCACTCAGGATCCATTGCAGATGTGACTGGAGCAGCCACTTTCCCACCTCCCAGGTTCACAAATGTAACAAAGCTTCGTACGAATGTTCCAAAGCCTTTGATTCAGATTTGAATATCAGTCTTCAAATGTGTCGGTGTATTTGGAAACATTCATATTAATTTAGAATGTTACGAATATTTGGGCACATCCCTACCTGGGACTGGGGTGAAGAGTGGTCTATAAATACAAATACAAATAAAAAATAGTGTACGTGGATCCAGCCTATGCTTAGCAATAGCCATTGCAACAAAACCAGTAAAGGCAATTCAATTTTTTTTTAACATGAAGTATCCCCCCTTTTCTTAAAAGAAAGGAAATATCCTTCATCTCCTTCCATCTTAGGTATGAACATGCCAAAAACATTGAGTGTATGCAAGCTGAGCATATTTATTAAGACTGATCCTACAGGCTTCTGGGGACAAGAGTAACCAAAATGGAAGCACAGGTGTGCTCAAAGGGTGCTGAGGTTAGACCAGGACAGGTTGGAGCAAACAGGTTAAATCACTCCAAGTGAGGTGAATGCAGAAAAGCCCTTTGGCTTCATCCATACAAAGCCCCAGTTGTGGCTGCTGGGATGGGAATGACCTCCATTCTACTCCTCCTTAGCCTCTGAAATGTCTCTGTGAATACAACAGTGTGCACAAATTTCTTGACTAGGGACCAGAAATAGTTGCAGAAGTTGGTCTGTCTACCATGTGGCCCAGAAACGCTAGTTAAGGCTCAGTGTGGATGCAAAGTAACAATCCAAGTGCCATCCTGAAGCCAATACTCTGATAGGATCAATCTCAGAGTTGTTATCTCCTACCTTTCAAAATCTTTGCCCATTTCAAAAGGTACAGCAGAAAGTGTTCACATCTGGTGTGTGGGGATGTGGATACCCTACCTCCTTGCCAAACTTATATCAACCAAAAAGAACATATAGATGCAGGCTTAGACTTTTTCTACACTTAATTGGAGTCTGTTCAAGCCCTGTTCTAAGCCCTGTAGGGATGTGCACAATTTTTTTTCCTGGTTGCTTCACATCAAAGTGAATGGGACAGAAATGTGCATTCTTGTGAATGGAGCCACTTCAAATGTGCTAGGCTTAGAATGGACTTCAAATGTTTGTCAAATGTTCATTGAACCCTGCTGCCACTAGCCACACACCTCTGAATTTGTTTGGAATCAGCTCAGTATCCACTGCTAATCTAAGAATCCACAAATTTGCCTTCACAAATTTAACAAAGTTCTAAACAAATGTTTGCATACAAATGTCTGCTTTTGAATATAGCAGACATTCAATTTGAATGCAAACATTCAATATAAATTGTGAAGGTGAACATTTTTTGCCCATCCCTAGAACCCTCTTTCTGCATGCTAGAGTAGAAGAAAGAGGCCATGTTCCCTCCCTTGGGTGCTCCATCCACATTGGATTACAGCAAGGCCTAGTCGATACAGCCAAAATGGCCATCTAGACTGGGACACCTGTAGACCTGCTTTTCAAAGAAATAGGCCTACCAGCATTCCAAGGTAGTTAGATTGGCCCAGGGAGATATATGGAAGGATGCACACTTCCAAGTTCAGGTTTAACCAGCAGATGCATTTTGGTAGTTCACCAAATTGTGCCACAAAAACCAGGTCACCAGGGGAAACCAAGGCTAGGATCTCTTGGCAAACTCAGAAGTTACTCCAAACACTGCACAATCTCAAAACCATAGGGATATACGCATGTCACAAGGCTGCTTTCTGAATGCAAAACCGCTGGGACTGTGGAACCATTGCTGCTTCCAACAAGGCTTCAGGTTGACCTGATTCTTCTATTATTTATTATATGGCAGTATCACATGGACTAACAACAATTAAAACAGGAAAAAGAAGAGTTGGCTTTTCTACCCTGCTTTGCTCACCCATTTAAGGGGAATCAAAGTGGTTGCCAAAGCTTTCTGTTTTTCTCCCCACAACAGATCTCCCTATAAGGTAGGTAGGGCTGTGAGGGCTCAGAAGAGAGCTATGACTAGCCCAAGGTCACCTCAGTGGCTTCATGGGGGAAGGGCAGAATCAAACCCCATATTCCGAGATAAGAGTCTGGCTCCTTAACCACTAGACCATAGTGGTTCATAAGTTAAAGGGACACTATAACAATATCGAGGCCACTCATTCATTGAAGGACTGTATCTGTTGTTTCAAAAAAGATTCTTCTGGTCCGGCCCAAAATGGTAGCTGCAAAAACAGCCTCAAAAGCTGAAGGAAAAGATGTTGGTTTTCTTGGGAAACATGCTGATATTTTTCTGTACCTATGTCTTGCTTTTCAAAACACCTAGACGTTAAATTACTTTAACTTTCTGCCTTTTAAACATATCATGTGAAAAGCACAATCAATTTTAGGAGAAAATCTGATTTGAGGCCTGCTGTTCACATCCCACTTACACCATATATGGAACTGGCTTTCTCAGTCCAAACCTTTAAAGGCTTGTTCAGTTAAGGCGGCCAGGGGAAAAAGAAATCCACTTGGTGGCAGTGGTGGGAAGAAAGAAAAAGGGGGGTTGCCTGGTTTGGGGGTGGTTTACTTGCCTCGCTTCCATTTCCCCATGTAGCTGCAGACCTAGTAATCACACATGGGTCAGCCGTTATTATGATTAACCTGGGGAGGGACTGATAAAATGAGAATGATCCTAGAAGCATTACATTTTTTCAATTATTATGTTCACAATTTCAATTTTAAAAGGAAGGAGAAAAGAGAAAAGAAAAGGAAGAAGTCCTTTAGTTCACATCATATTGACTGAACTGAGCAAGCCAGCTGCAAAATGGCTCCCCTCACCAGCTCTTTAAAACACACATGCACCCATGTGTACTGCAGTGCCCCAGCCGTGGTCTTGTATTAAATAACGAAACTGTTGTTAGACTGTTTCCATCATCATTCAAAAAAAGCGTGCCTGCTTTGTTTTCAAAGGTCTGCCTGTTGGTTTTCAAGTTATAGGTTTAATGGTTTTTAAATATACTCTTGTATTTTCCTTTGACTTTCTGCAAACCTTAATGCCTAGTCTGGTTTCCTTTTTCCAAGTTCTGTGGCTTCCTTCCTGAAATGTGCCTCTGAAGAAAGCGTGTTCCAGACCAAGAAAGCTATAACTCCATGTCAGTAACTTTTGATGGATGGTAGTAATAGGCAAAGCCACTTATTTTTTCATTTTCTTTGGACAAAATGCTTAGTGGCACACCTTGTATCCTGGCACATCCAAACCTATTTACATATGGAGAACAGACATAATAAATATGGTGGTTTTTTTTTTCTTTAGCGGCATTTTATAGGATTATTTTAAAATAAAATTAGTTCAATTCAGGACAAAATCTGGCTAAACGTTAGGAATGTTAGGATGTTTCCACATTCTCTGAGGCTATCCTGTGCAAAAGTGGAATACTTCAGTCTAGGATAGACAAGACAACCCATCTCGAGATGAGCTGTCCACATTATGACACCCGATCCCACTGCACCCTTCAAGGGGTGGAAATGAAAGTTCTCATCCTTTGAAGTTCCCAGTCAGTGGCATATCTACTCCTAGCATCATTTCCTGGCATGCTGCCGTAAAGGAATCAAACATAGTATACCAGACCATGAGGCATGTGTCTGTATATTCTTTATGAGCCAGTATACCACAAGAAGTCTGTTTGTGGGTTAATCTAAAAAGGTCTGCCACTGGATTGGGATAAAATGCCATTTTGTCACTCTGTCCCACTCCATGGTCTGATCTGATGCAGATGGGTCATACTAAGCAGGGGAAGAGTCTCTGAAGGTCTACACTAGTATGAAGATGGCACAGGCCTAGACCATAACTGTGGTCCAGTCTACCACCCAATGCTGAAAGGACCAGAGCTCAAACTCTGACCATTTCCGCACTTGTGTGTTGTGTTGGAGCAGTCCTACTGGCCTGAATGTGGATGGCTTATTCTCAAGCAGGCCTTGGACCACTCCAAAACTTGCATGAGCTTCAGAATCTGATGCAAGGGGTCTGAAGACCACAAACCAAAGTTCCTGGCATTGGTACAATTTTATTGGTGTAATTTTGTGTGCCACCAAATTGGGTTTCCCTGCTAACTCCAGTCCATGGAGGCATGAACCCTTCCACAGGCCTCCCTGGGACAATCTAGCTGCCCCAGGAATGCCAGTAGACCTATAAAAACAGGTTTACCAGTATCACAATCTAGGCAGCCATTTTGGCAGCCTAGACCAGGCTACGCTGTGTCCAATACAGACACAGTAGTCTACCATAGGATCTGACCAGTCTAATGTACACCTGAGTGCAGAAGAGAGAAGTCTAGAAGTGGGCTACATAGCTGACCATTGCACTGGTAAGTATGAAAATGCCCTCTGAATGCTGGCAGATAACTAGTTAGCCTATGAGATGTTGGATGGGGTTGATTCCTCTATGCTCACCAATAGCTTATTGCGTTGCCAAATGGAAGTTTGTTTGTGTTCCGTAACAATCACTTGTTTCTCTATCAAACCAAGCAGAATAATTTCAGTATTTCCTTCACTCTTTTCAACATAACTAAATTCAGAGGATATAGTATGTAAAATTAGAGAAGATATTTAAACTGTGCCTATTCCACCATGAACAGCTGCCATGATTTTCTAACACTGGGTGAGCATAAAGCCAGAGTCTTACAACAGAACTCTACATAAAATCCCATAGCCTCCAGTTGGGCTAACTCGGGTATTAAGGAGCACAGGATTGGAGCCAGCTGTTTGTTTGCATAAATAAGGCTAGCTCCATATCATAACCATGAGAAATATATTCCTGACTAATGGACATTCGTAATGTGACCTTGGACAGCCCACTTCTGTCCCATCTGTATTTTCAGCTTCTGCTCTCCAATCACAGACATCAATATAATACTAGCATTCAAAGTTTGTACAGAGAACATGGAGAATGACTCTGGCATGTGAGTGGTGTGAGAACAGAAAGATAATGCAGATTTCACAATGAAAAATTCTGAGTGCTGCTCTCTCTCTCTCTCTCTTTTAAAGGGGCAGGATTTGCAACACATTAATGCTCCCCAAATCACTTTTTCATATTTTTTTCTAGAACTGCTATAATAATAAAACATAGACAAATGGAAAAGTATCTTCAACTTTTGATAGATCCAGAAGACTTCACAGTTTGTCATTCTGAACTTTCTAACACCAAATAAATACATAAGAAAAGGAAGCTGACAAAAATGTCCCAAGAGGTTTCTGGATTGCAGCAAAGAGGCTTCCATCCACAAAAGGGATATTATTATTTCACTATGTAAAAAGCATTACTGTGCTCTTTTGGGTCTGCAGCACGCTCCATCTTCTTGTATAAATAATGGAAATTTATGGCAATTGCTCTCTCTCTCTCTCCCTGCTTTTCTTTTGCAGCAACAATCTCTGCAAAGGCTGTTGTGCAGACTAAA
This sequence comes from Aspidoscelis marmoratus, assembly GCA_014337955.1. Taxonomy (NCBI): domain Eukaryota; kingdom Metazoa; phylum Chordata; class Lepidosauria; order Squamata; family Teiidae; genus Aspidoscelis; species Aspidoscelis marmoratus. Next base: position 9,323,088 of record MTQE01002208.1, on the reverse strand, counting down.
ACAACTTGAATTGTCTCAGCTTTTATTTAAAAGGGAAGGGGAGGCAAACACAACAGGAAATTTTAAAGTTCCAAAATGTAGAATCATGTGATAACATGAATGTTTTTGCTGCCTCACTTTTTTTATACCTTCTAAGTAAGCAACAATGTTGTCCAATCCACACACCACAATGGGTTTTGTGCCACTAGGGGAGGTGAGAACTTTCTAACGATATACACTATGAATTACATAGCACAAATGTTTTGTTGCCTTCAACCTTTTTCGTTGCCAATTTTTAGGCTTTGGATTTTGCTTCAGTCTTAGCTTGGACCACCTTCTTCTTCACTTTTGGTTCCACATCTTGTGAATTTAGTGAGACAGTTTCTATAGTAGCCATGGGAGATGCAGATCAAAAACAGGACTTTCCAAACCCCCAGTTTGATAAGCCAAAGCAGCTTTGATCTAGGTAACTGAAGAATATTTGGGCCAGCTAACCTTTAGGATCCCTCCCAGCTATTTGATTTGATGTTGGCCCCATCTTTATTTAGTAGTGATATCATTTATATAAGCATTGCATTTGTATAGCACTCTTCACCCTGAGGTCCCAAAGTGATTGCACATAAAACACATTCATTCCACATGAGAAAGGGGCATTGCTAAGAGCTGGTGGAGGATCTTCTCTGCTCTTTATCCTCTGCTCTCCACAGGCTAGGTAGTTCTTCTGGTGCATGCCTTATTAAGCACAAGTGCTGGTCTCTTAAACCTTTTGAACTCTGTGCTCCTTCTTCTTCTTGTCCTTCTTCTTCTGTGCTCCTTCTTCTTCTTGTCACTGTCTTTCCAGCTTACCTTTCTGAGTGAATAAGAAGTAGCAGAAATGAGAAGACGAGTCTTTGCCTCTCCCTCCAGGCCAGTGATCCCAAAACAGGAGTATCAAAAGGGTTCCAGGGATAGGAACCTGACACCATGATTAAACTAATTTTTAATGTAAAATGCAATTAAATGGCCATTACCATGAGAAAATATTACAATAACAGAAAAATAACAACAATGCAAATAATTTACAAGCTATTTAACAAAAGATTGTTTGTTTTTAAAAGTACATTACAATTTTATAAAATAAATATAAACGCCATCAAATAGGGTGGGTATGAGGGTATGATGAAAACGAAGAGAAGGTGGAGGGCATCAGGAGGGCAACTGGCTAAGGGACCACTGCCCTCTTTCCGACGCCTGAGTCATCATTGGGCATCCCTTCACCCCAAGGAGGTAAAAATGGTTTTGCCATATGATTGCCAGCCAGCACAAGCAGAGTAAAGAAGCATGAAACGGATGCACTAGCCACCAGGATCTAGGAATCACCATAGCATGAATGATTAAAAACTGTAATGACCACAGGAGTTAGCAAAAAGAGCTCAGAACTGTGACTTCTGTTACATGATGATTGGCAGTTTTAAGACCAGCCCTTTATGACTATAAGAGGACATTTTTTAGATTAATGTGCAGTCATATCAGGATACCATGTAGCCATAGTTGTTCACATCCTTGAAACTAATAAACAAGAATTGTCCTTTCTAAACTTAGAAAACTTTCCATGTGCAGTCATGCCTGGGCATGATCTATAGGTTCCATGACAAACTGCCCTGATGAATAAACTGTGCATGGCAACAACACAGTTATACCCTGGAATACATCAGCTTCTCTCTTGCCAGGCTTTGTAATAATTGTAGAAGGGTTTTCAGAGGGTTCCCCCTCCAAGTCCTCTGTGTTTCCTCATCAGCTTTCTTTTGATAGAAAAAGGTTGCCTCCAGACAACAGCTGGTTATAGCAGTGGGAAGCAATAATGCAGGGTGTTGCTCACTCACCTGTCCAATTCCTGGATGTGTGGATCACCACCACCATGCCTGCATGGTAGGCTGTTTCAGCCTCCATGCTCGTGCACTGGGCAGAGCTACGATTCCAGCTCCTTCCAGAAGGTGAAAAGCCTAAAATGTGCTATTTCTAGAAAACCAGTGACCAGTGATGGGTTTTCCGGCATTAGTATTTTGCACTTTTTAATATTGGGGGGAGGGGAAGAATGTCACCGTGGTGCGGTTGCCTACAATTTGTGAGGAGACACCACCACAGCAGCACCATAATGGCACTCTATTTGTCCTCTCTAGATGGGACCACAGACTCAAATTCACATTCTCTTGAAACTGTGGCAGACCTATTAACTTGCCATGGATTAAATAGACTTTCTTTCACTTTCCCTCTTCGTTGGCTTGAATGACTCCAACTTCATATGAGTATCTGGTGTTACCACCAGGCTGGTTTTAATGCTAAGTCTAGGTCCACTTACATTAACCAGCAATTCAAGAATCAAATGTGGAGTCCCCCCTCCCTTAATTCATCCATTATTCACAAGAGTGCATGGAATGCTGTCTACATGGCACATCCTCTTGGTACCTGGAGCTTGCCAGCTAACTGCTTGGAAACATGCAGTATCCTATTGAGTGTATCTGCATCCATTTGCAGCTGCCAAAACTGCCTCTCCCCAAACAGGACATGTAGTCATTATAGCTTACATAGAAATAGGAAGAAAGAGATGGAGCTTTTAACAATGGGCAGCACCTTTCCTACAGACCCAGCCCTCACCTGCAGCAGTCATTTCATGAAGTTTAAAGCAGAGGAAGAGGGATGAGCATTCTAGCCTTTTCTTTATTGAAAGGTTAAGGATGGGCAGAAATTTTAATTAAATCCCCTTCCCATACACCCACTGTCATTGTTTTAGGCTGTGGTCACATCTTCACTTTAAGCTTTCTTCAGTTCAGTCTGACTTTCCACCCACCAATTGCACTTTCCTGAATGGAAAGTCCACAAATAAAACAGGCAGAAATGAAAACGTGTGAGCAGTCAGATCTGAAGATGAACTGAAGGAGGTTTAAAGTGAAGGTGTGACCACACCTATAGTCATACTATGTCTGTTTATCTGTTTTTATCTGTTTTATTGTGACATCATTGTCATCTGCCCTGAGACTTTTGCGTATAGGGTGGGATATAAATATAAAGAATCAATTAAGTAATTCTACATGGCATTTTAAAGATCTGTGCTGATCTGTACATTTCGTATAGGCATATTTCACATATATATATTTCACATATATATATTTGTTTTTCCAGTTTCATCCAATTTCACAAAATGTGAACGTATATTTATTTTTGTTAGTTTGTACATATACGTATCCTTAATATATGCTGAAAATCCATTCAATTATAATTATTTGAAAAAAAGAAAAATCCTAATGTTAGGAAAATTCCAGAAACACTATGAAAATAAATTGCCACCCTATCAGCAAATGCTACTCATATTAGTTTCTTAATAAGCAGATGGGTCAGAGAGAAAAGATTCCTTTTACTTTTGAATATGCTGCAGCCTAGGAAGTCTACTTTCCAGAACCCCACAAAGACAAACTTTGAACTTCTCACATTCCAGGACACAATTTATACCTAAACCCGGCCGGTAATTACAATATTCCTGGTAACGCTTTCCAAGTAAGGAAAAGAAATACATATCAGATTTCTCTGACATGCGCAGTAGAAACAAAGTCCATAGCTGACTGGTTTAGACCAGTTATTCTTTGAAGACTTCTTATCATGTCTCTTGGCAAACACACTGTCCTTGAGAGCATTCCTCACACTAATATTTCAACTTTTTTCTTCCTAAGAAACCAGAAACATTTTGTGCTTTCATCCCCACTATGGTTACTGTGGGCCTATTTGCTCTTACCTTGTAGTGAGGTCTGGTCTGCCTACTGGTCAAGCCCTTCTGCACCAGGGAGCCACAGCAACTCACCAGAAGTTGCCACTACAAAACAGTCCACACATTTACCAGGAACAGCTAGATTGCTCCTGGATACTGCATCCACATCCTCTTTTGAGTGCAGTATAGCAAGAGGGTGCGGCTGTGTGACTGAGGCTGTGCAGTTGTGCGCAGCATCCAAATCACTATGACATCATCTAAGGGTGCACTGGATGCTGTCTTGGACATTGCCTCGGTGATCCAGCCAGCTGCACCCTGACTATTCACACTTCAAGTGCTAATTTAGTGCTTATGGTGCAAATGGTCACTGCCATGCTACTAGCTTACCTGTTACTGGGTTTTGGAAGAAACCTATCACCTAAAGCATTCCTGTTTTTCTCCTCTCCTTCTTGACTTATTTATGAGATTTATATACCACTTTTAATTTTTTAAAAAAATCTCAAGTTTGCAGACAGAGAGTAAGAATTCTTCTGTTTATAATTTGTAAGCCAGTTTGGGAGACTCTCAGTCTGAAGAATGGGACAAAAATTCCTTAAATAGAAAATTAATAATGTGAATACTCACTGTAATATAGTTCAATAGGGCTCGCGCTATGTGACTTTTGTGCCAAAATAAAAAATGGGTCGAGGAGGATCTTGCTCAGTAACAGCCTTAAGTGTTTTTGTACCTGAAGATGGAGAGAAAATCCCAGCCAGTCCACTCTTGGCTGAAAGTCATAATTTATGGTACACAAAGACAGAAGGCAGGAAATAGCACCCCCGCTGCAACCTAAACCAGAATCCTTCATGCTGTTCCATGAGAATGCTGACACTGAAACCAACAGAAGACCCTGACTGGAGTTGATTAAGTGGAAAAGATGTCAGATCTGCTTTACCAGCTTACAATAGGAGCTGCAGACATTTTCCCACAAATTAAAGTTAGGTCTTCTAATGCATGCTCGTTTCTGTAGATTCAAGCCAAAACAGAAAAGCCATAAGGTTCCCATAAAGACAATACTCTGAATGATATGAGCTTGCCAAGTGCATGACTTTCATACTTGCTTACACTCATTTTTTTTCTAAACCCAAACCTAGCAGCATCCTTAACTCAAAGTGATGGAAGTATTTATTTTATTATTCATTTACAGTCATCCTTTGTATAACACAACTCTTTTTATATGTCATGCTTTGTCTTTTAGATGGCTGGTAAAATGTGACTGTTTAATTGACTTATAAGATAGGGAGGACCCTTCCACCATACCACCAATACATTAGTAGACTGGTGGTCTTTGCACATTTACTGCTAAAACAATATAGCAAGGGATTCAGGAACCCCCATTTCATACCTTGGTACAGTCCAAGGGAGGCCCAGCGAATAGCTCTGTCTGCATTGGTCAAAGTGTATACTGGACTCCGTGACCAAAAATGGCCCTCTAGTCTGAGATACAGGTAGACCTTTTAAAAAATGTCTACTGGAGGACTAGAAGTCACTAAACCAGCTCACAGAGCTATGCAAATGTGTCAGACCCCCCATATTTTTGTTTCCTGTGAGAGATCCATTTCAGCAGAATGCCTTGTTGCCCCATCAAAATGGATCCCCTGAAAGATTATTGACCATCAGAACCTATGGGTCCCCTGGTCATCAGAGCTTTTGTCCTACAGTGCCTGACAAAAGTTCTGTCGCTTATCCATGTTGTTGAAACC
>MTQE01002208.1:9301840-9316013 GCA_014337955.1 Aspidoscelis marmoratus | reverse complement strand
TCAACAACATGGATAAGCGACAGAACTTTTGTCAGGCACTGTAGATCAGCTGTCAGAATGTGGACAGCCTTGTTACTGAACAGTTGAACCATTCCAGCTAGTGGAGCATTCCAATTGACCTAGGCCCTTTAAGCGCTTGATTGTACTTTGGAATATATTTCAGGATAGAGGTCTGTAGTCCACATTCCAATGTAGACTACTTCCGCTAGATTGTGGACAGCAGGCCCCTATTCCAGGATATTCCAGAACATGACCAACTGCAGAAAGACCCCTGGTCCTGCTGGAGTGGTCCAATAAAGATAAGTGTGGAAATGGCCTGGGTTGCCCTTCCACTGTGTTATTGCCTTACATGCCTAAACTGGGACTCCATGGGTAACCTAATCCTCAGTTTTCCATAGATGGGAACTTCCTACAAAAACCAAATCATAGTCTAAAGTGGATGCCTGTGTTTATTATAAATATATCTTGCTTTTCTGCCAAGATTGTCTCCCAAAACAGATCACGGTGCTCCATTTTATCACAAACATGTGATAGGAAGGGTGTGATATATGAGAGACAAGAATTGCAGCGAGAGAGAAAAAGTCTAAATGTTTGGATGCAGAGACATAAAGGTGAATTTAAGAAGAATTAAAACATTATATTTGAGTCCTCAGTCTACCAATGACTGGATCAGCTCTAAAATTAGTATCTGTCCCAAGGTGATTGTAATGGCCATATTGTTTTATATGACCTCAGACTGTTTTTTGTCCCTCATGCATGATTTACCTGTGCCAGATAAGATATGCCATGTCTGGTGCCAGTTTTTTCTTTCCCTTGGATGTTCTGGAAGGACTTCAGAGGAGAGAAACAAAAATTATGAAAGGTTTGCAAAACAGGACCTGTGAGAATGAGGGTGAGAGAGCCAGGCATGTTCAGACTAGAGCAAAGATGACGTACGGGAGACATGATTACTGGTGGGAAATATGTAAAGGGATGTTGTAAAAAGAAGGACAACGACCAATTACTCTCATTAGTAAATGAGAGGAGAGTGAGGAGTAGGCTTATGCTGCAGCAGGGAAACATTAAATGAAACATTAGGAGAAACTTTATCACTCTAAGAACAGTTTGGACAATAGAGCAGGCTGCCAAAATAGGAACCGTGGTTCCCTTGAATGGAGATACTCAAGGCTGGAGACCCATCTGTCAAGCATGGCTTCCCAATAATGAAGTAACTCTTGCAGCCCTCTGAGCCCAGCACAGCAATTCCAGGCAGCTCACCAAGGGGCTGTTGAGGAGCCCTGACAAGCACATGCAAACAGGCTCCCAACGGTTCTGCAATTTGCTCTCTTCCTGATGAGCACAAAACAGCTTCCGTGAATGAATGCCAAACAGCACCGATCTTTTTGCATGGAAAACATAAAGAAAAAGGCTGATTTGTGCGCTGGGAAAGAAGAAAAATGAATCGAATCCAGAGTGAGAGCTAAGATGAATATTCGGAAATATTGGAAGTTTGTCAGCATTTCATGTTTTGAATTTTCCCTCAAAGCTTAGTTTGTTGCTGGTTTGGGAGCAGTTTGATTTGGCAGGGAACCAAAAATGACTCACATCTGCCACCATCCATTAAGCACTGTCAAATAGGAAATTCCATTGCATGTCATCAAACATCATCAAATATTAACATAGTTTCCCATCAATTACAAAATATTGTCAGATTCCTTTGCATTTGAATAATCATATTCTGCCAGCTAAAAATGCTACCTTAAACCAGCAAACATAGGACAATACTGAACAATGCAAGTAACTTTGCAAGTCAAGAGAGGGAACCTATGTGTGCATTGCCAAAAGAAAGAGAAAATATCAGAAAATGAGAAAGATAGACTGTGGCTTCATCCAAACATTGCTTGCTTATTCCACTATATTTCGATATTCTGGAATAAAGTATAGATATTCTGCAATGTCCATTCTTTATTCTGAAAGAAATACTGTATAATAGAAAAAGCAAGCAAAGTCTGGATGCAGCCAGAGAAAGAGAGATGATACACATTCTTATAAAGTGTTTCTGACTGATAGATTGATCTATTGATTTCAAAATATTTATAACCTGCCTTTGATCCGAAGGTCACAGAGCATGTTGTGCATCTGTTAAAATCAAACAACAACAATACAGGATCCACTCACCACAATACAGGACAATATAAAGAGGGAACTTACATTTTAACCAGTTGTGAAAACTATATAATGTTGGTGCTGGATGCAGCAGTACAGTAGAAATCTATTGGATTAGCCAAATGACCAATCAATATATTGTATCAAAATATACATAAAAGAATGTACATAAAACACTGGCATGTGCAATACCAGCCAAATCACAAATCCTCATCTCTCTTACAAAGCCACCTCTATCTGTTCTAAGTATTTCTAACTCAAGTAACCTTGACAAAGAAAATAAAATGACCCTACTTGTAGCAAGTGTCTTAGGTTAGGGGTGTGCACAAATACAGTTTTTGGGATTTGATTTGAATCGAATATCCGAAGATTCAAATCGATTCGAGTGTTTAAAATTCAAATGTATTCACATTCAGTTCAATTTGAATACATTCGAATCTATTTGTATTTGAAGATCCCAATGTTAACAACACTTGAATGTGTCTGTATGCATCTATATGCATCCGTACACATTTGTAGGCATCCTGTTTTTACCCAGTATGCGTCCTGTTTTCGTCCCATATGTATCCATACAAATGTGTACGGATATGAATAAGATGCATATGGATACGTATGTAATGCGTACATATCCATACACATACAAATGTCCGAATAATTTGTATGAATGATTCAAAAGAATAAAAAATGTGTTCGAATGTTAAATTCAAATGTATAGACATTTAGTTTGAACTCGAATATCTGAATTCAATCGAATTCGATTGAATTTTGAATATTCATGCACATACTTATATTAGATCCCTGAAATAAATAAGACATACAGGTGTCACAGAAAGTCATGAGTTTTAGAAAAAAGCTCCGGGCATATTTAAGTCATGTAGAGTTATAATCAAAAAGGAGATGAGAGAAGTTCTTAATGGCTAGAGAGACACAGGCATATGGTCTTTCAAGACAAAGAACTCAGTGGTGTCTTCCTGTTTTGCCAATGGAGTTTAGTTCAAAATGGGGCTGCGTAAGTGCTCTTCTTAAACAATGAAGCATATGGAAAAACAAATACTTCTCAGTCCAAAAAACAGTTTTGTGGCATGACAGCCATTTCAGCAATTTGCTTAAAAATCTCCTTAGAACAATGGCAAACAAGCCCTAATGCTTGAACTGTAAAACCTCCCTGTAAACAATATTGTTAAGAGGTGAGGTCCAGACCAATAACATGTTTTGACTGGTGCAACATTGTATCACCTGGACAATTGGCTCCAACTCTGATAGTAGATGCCAAGATGCATTTATCCACTCCCAGAATCTGAGGAAGCAGGATCAGGTTTGACCTAAAGAAAGAAAATGTTTGCTAAACCTCAACCCTCTGTGCCATAAATTAAAATTGGTATTATTTTTGTTCTGTAAAGCTGTGATGCTCAAGTTCGTCAGCAATAGACCAGCATTCTGTTGTAGTAAAAGCAAAAGTGATTTATTCAGCTCAAGTTACAGATCAGCACCACTTACTCTTGACCAGAATGCCTCTCTGATCAGGCTGCTTACATTTATACTTATTTACTAATAACAAAATAACCAGTTAACTGTACAATCTTCCCTCTCAAAAGTTCCTTCTCTGGTCAGCCAATCTCCAACCTTCCTTCCAAAATGGAACTATTACAAAAATGGTGCCACTTGGTAAATTTAATACTTACAAGAACTATGTAGCAATAAGAGTCCCTTTCCAAATAAAAAGCCTTTGTCAGAAATTCTGCACCTGAAAAAACCTTAAGAATAGGAGTAATGATGCAGAATATTTATAATTAAAAAGGTAGAACCAAAGGTTTATAGAAGGAGTAGCTCTCACGAGACACCTCCTGATTTTCAAGAATCAACAACCCATTTCAGAAAATACAAATCCTACAATGTGGACAAGACCTACCTTTTACTATGGTCCCTTCTTGCACGGACTCTTAATCTGTATTAAGGATCTGTGCTAGCACACATCTGAGTATCCATATCCACACATTATTGCAAGCAAATTGTCTTACAAAATGATTCTAAAGCATAGGGTAAGTCACCATTGTAACTAAGGTCAGAGAGTTAGACAGAGGATGCGCAGGGAGGGAGGGATTGGAGTGCTTTCTGCTCTCTTCCTCCACCTTAAGAAAGAGCTACATAGGGCTTTCCCACATTGGCCTAGTAGTACACTTCTGGGCCTGCCTCTTCCACACTCTGGTGCAGACTAGAAAGGCCACACCTCCTGCTAGTCCATTCCATCCACATCGGGCAGAGTGTGGCCTGGTCTGGGCAACCAAAATGGTCACCTAGAGTGGGGTTCTGGTAGAACTTATAAAAAGGTCTACTGGTAGTCCAGGGCCCCTAAAGCAGAAGGGTGCATACCTCCTTGTTCTAGTTTAGCAGGGGGATTCATTTCAGTGGTGCACCAAATTGAACTACCAAAATGGGTCCCCCAGGACACTGAGGCCAGGAACTTTAGTTTCTGGCCATTGGACCCTCATGGTAGGGTACAAAACTTCTGCAAGCTTCAAAGCAGTGCAGGACAGGACAGCACAAGGTGGTGCTGGTGGTGTCCCAGAACATCCATCAAAGTGTGGACTTACTTGTTCTGGGATAGCTGTTCCAATAGAACTGGTTCCAGATTGAGCAGTGCAGCTCCTACAAATGCAGATATCGCCATAAACTAAGCAATGTGTTAATAGAAAAGTTTAGGATCCTTGATCTTCTTTCCTATGGTTTTTATCCATAAACTGGCTGACATCTTTCGTCCATCCTATGGGACATAGAACTATCATATGAGAACAATTAAGTGTACACATTCCACGGGAATTTGACACCAAGATTCTGATCAGGAAAACCTTGCGAAAGAACATTCACAGAGAACATTGGAATTAACTTTGAAAAGTAAATGTATTGCAGTTCTACTGAGGGAAGATAAATCTTTCTATCGCAGAAGCAGCACTTACCATGGAAATCTGAGGCCTTTTCACACAAGGGGTTTTTGAATGCACTGGGACAGAGCATTCACTCCTCTGGGCTGGTGGCTCCGTTACGAGCTGCCCCATCCTGTCTCAACACGTCTATGCGCGTTCGGGTTTCAGAGCACAACATTGTGCTCTAAACCCGTCCCAGCATGTTTGGCCCACCCTGGGTCATTCCCAGCTGTACCAGTGAGAAAGCATTTGCATGCTCTCCCTCCGTGACAGCTTGACCCCTCCCCCGGGCTGCCCCCATTGGCTACTGTGGAGCCAGGGGTGGACTGTCCTGGCGCCTCCCTTCCCTGGGGTCATGCACACTCCAGGGGCCCAGATTGGGCTCCTGCAGCTGGTGGGACCCCCCCACAAAAAAACACCCACCCTCCACCCTGGGGCCATGCCGGCATGCCCACTACTTACCTAATGATTGCCCGTTGCTACTGGCACAATTGGGCCAGCTGCACTTTGCACTTGTGCGTGACAGGGTCCCTGATTGGCCAGGCACTCACCTGGCTTCAACTAGCCATCTGCACAGGCACAGATGCCTGGCCAATCAGGGACCCCACCGCGCGCAGGCGCAAAGTACAGCCGGCCTGATCATGCCAGAAGCCACCAGGTAAGGAGCGGGAACATGGGTGTGGCCCTGGGGGGTGTTGGGGGGGGGTCCCACCAGCTGCAGCAGCCCAGTCTGGGCCCCTGGAGCACGTGCAACCCCAGAGAAGGGACCTGACAGGCCTCCCCTTCCCTGGCTCCACAGGAGCTAATGGCAGGAGGCCAGGGGTGGGACTTGTGAGTCCCAGGACACCCGTTCGGCCCAAATGCATCTAAGACAGTTTCCATTCCACACGTAGGCAGGTAAAGGATGTGTTTGCAATGTGTCCTTTACCTGCCAATGCAGATGGGAAACTGTTTTAGACGCGTTCGGGCCGAAGCATTCTACAGCATTTTCACTGTAGTGCGAAGAGGACTCTACATTTTAAGGAGCAAATTCCAAATAGAGACTTGAGGTGATTGAGGGAATTATTATTGACTATTTTTTGTTAGAGTTTACTTGATAATAGCTGCGTATGAAGGTACATGCACTTCTGTGGGGTGGTGGATAGAAGAAAGAATAAGAAGAAGGGTGGGAGTTCTCTTCAGGAAAGATAATAAGATTCAAGGCCTAAGTTGTTGCTTTTATATACTTCTGTTGCAAATTGTCTATTTTTCCATTTGGCAAAACTTTAGAGGGGGTCTGAACTGAATAACCTGTCCTCAGCAAATTGCAAGAAAGCAAAAAAGTCCATCCCGCTAAAAGTGCTAAAACAAACCTGCAGAAACTGCTGTATTCTAGAGAATGGTGACAATGTAGAAACAAATCATCAGCACTATCACTTGTGACAAACATAAAGGTTAACCCCAAAGACATCAACCCATCATCTCAAAAGAAAGCTCTGCAGAGTTCAGTGGGATTCACTCCCAGGTAAGTGAGCATATGATTGTGCCAATCACACTCAGTATGACATAGACTTTCCTGGGCTGGACTTTTAAAATGCCACCATAGGTACAGAACATAACATATAAAGGTGAGATATGTGTGAAAGCTGTATCTAAGGTTTAATCCAGCTTTAGTCCACTTTCAGAACAACAGAATACATCACCAAAATGACTAGCTGTTTTCTTTCAGTGTTAAGGAACTCAGAAAATTCACCTTTGGGATAGATAATGTGGAAAGAAAATTATTGGTCATTTTGCTGATGTGTTCTCTTGCTCTGAAAGTTGAATGAAGCTGGATTAAACCTTAGATGTGACCATGGCTAAAGTGGTAGACACTGAGATATGGAAGTAGCAAAGCTGGACAAGTCTGAAATTTTTGTGTTCTAATGATTAGGCAACAATGGATTTTTTGTTTGAAAAGCTTTTATTGTTAAAAGCTATGCTTGAATGCCAATTTTCCTTTAAGAACTTTTTGAACTGGAAAAGGATCCCAAATTTTGGCCCATCCCTACCAAAGATCCTTAGCCCTTTCTATAAAAGCTGAGCATCTATAAAAGCTGCATCCACTCACATTTAAAAAGAGACTTAAAAGCAGCTTACAAATGGGGCAGAAAGGTAAAGGAAAGAAGTTTGCCCTCTCCTGTCAGGCACCATTTTCGGTTGTTTCAGAGGGCTCAAATTTTAACCAATTTTGCTGTAACGTATCCTGGGACCTCCGTGTACAGCGTGCAATTGGAGCTGTATAAAAGTATTGGTAATGGAAGCCATGGTGGTATCTGGAGGACGGCCCAGGATTTTGGGGTGCGAAGGGAAGGAGCATGTGAGTCTACAGAGCAAAAAGAGAATTCTAGGTAGCAATGACCAGAAAACAGAGGTCTTTTAGGTGGTAAATTGAAAGGCTGAAGCCTTCTGGATTGGATAAAGAAGGCACTCTTTTTAGAAAATGGGGGCTTGGGAAGAAGAAGAAGAGTTGGCTTTTCTACCCCACTTTTCCTCACCCATTCAAAGCAGCTGACAAAGCTTTCTATTCTCCTCCTCACAACGGAACACCCTGTGAGGTGGATGGGGCTGTGAGAGTTCAGAAGAGAGCTGTAACTAGCCCAAGGTCACCCAAATGGCTTCGTATAGGAGGGAGGAATCAAACCCGGTATTCCCAAATAAGATTCCAGCTCCCAAACCACTAAACCAAACTGGAACACATGACCCTTCAAGAGATGCTACAAAGTCTGTCAGATCACCCTCAAATCTGGCAGCTCCTCTGGCACTAAGGGATTGGGTGGAGGAAGCTAGCAGGATAGTTACTGGTCAGCCAGATCCATAGAATTCCAATATTCCATCCATAAATTAACTTTTCAAGTTTTAAACTTACACCATTAATCAATTAATTTATATACAACCCTCCCCTCACCCAAAAAAGCAATGTTTTCAGCTCATTTGGAATGTAGGTGCTTTGGTTCAAGCAATGAAGCTTCTACTCAGGGTATATTCAAGCACACTAAAATAGCTGCTCCTGTGGTGCCTCTGAAACTCTACAGACCAATGACATAAAAAAGACACTTCATCCCCAGGCCTCTTTTTCTTCACCCTTTCTGAGAGTTTGGAGTGGATGGGATGGGTGGCTCCCAGCCAATCTGGACCTGCTACGGCCACCAACCAATCAGATCTACATAAAATCAGATGGGTGGTGGCCAATAAGTGGTAAACAAGGAATGTAGTGGTGAAGAACAAAGGGAAGGTAAGTTGACTTTTTTAAAAAGTAGGTATTGTGGTCCTCCCCCCCACTCACCAATGGGGTGGTCTTAGAAAATTTACACACACACCCAAAATCTTGTGTGTCATCACAGCCTCTAAAAGATTATTCCACCCACCCACCTGCTGCTGAGAAGGGGCGAAAAAACTCTTGTTGCTACAATCCATTTCCACATTTACTTGCTTTATTTGCTGTGTCTCCAATCTGCTAGCACACTCCAGTGACCATAAGACAGACAACTGGCCGGCCTGAGGCTCATAAGACGGAAAGCAGAAACAGTTAAGGGCTGGGAAGAGAGTGTTCATTGTGGGGGGCTCTGCAGTCAATGTGGACCATTAAAGCGGTAACTCTATCTAACACTTGCTTGGCTGTTAATGAGGACAGGAAGGGGTAAGAACATGTTTGTAGGAGCAGAGGAAGGATAAAAATAAAGCACTCAGAACGATGATGTCTCTCGCTCTAATCGCCTCATAAAATGGATTTAAGCAGCTTGTCAGAGACTTTCCAGTGTCTCTTTTTTATTGTTTCTGGCCATATAATTCTTTCCTTAAAGGGCCCATCACCAGATTAATTAAGCATTATGCAAAAAAGGAGGAATGGAGGGGGCAGAGGGCTTGCTGAATGAATTCCTCCCTCGGGAAGAGTGTTGAAATACAAATTTCAAACCCAGCAGGAATCACAACATTTAAAGGTAAAAGACTGAGACTGAAGAGGAAGGCTGTGCCTACACATTGGAATCAGGGAAGGAGGGGTTAAATGTCACCAGAGGGCAGGAGACTTAAACATTCACCCCTGCAGTAATCCAGCTGGAATCCACTGCTACTGCCCAAGGCAAGACACAGGGTGTGCCGGCAGGGGCATTTCCTGCTCCCACAGTGCCTTGACTCATTGCTGCAAGCCAGATAGAGGGTGGCTGCCTGCAACTGATTGGCAATGACACAGGAGCATCAGGGCTTCCAAGCCAATCTGGACGGTGGCGAAATCAACTTTCTCCCGTGATGGCTGGGCCAGGAATGAGTCAGCTCCCACCTCTTAGCCAACTCCCATCCACCCGATGTACACATGGTCAAAATCCTAAGAAAGGAATACATAGTATTGTCAACACACTGATTCTTATCTCATCTGCCCCTTTATTGCTAGATGAATGAGAAGGTAGGGGAGCAAACCAAAATCTTAGGGAACTAAGAATGAGATAGGAGGATAGGAGGCTGTGTTCTAGAGAATGCTAAACTGCATGGTTCACAGTGTGCCATTGCATAGATCAGTGAAAGAGCACATGCTCTGATGTCCAGGGCCCTGTTTTTAATCCCTGAAGAGAGCTGGGAAAATTTCCTCAGTTTAACTCTTGAAGGTTACTGCCAGTAAATATGCAGATGAAGCATGTAAATTAACCTGCACACGAGTTATCATGCATACCCTACAGATGCTTTCCAATTTGAATTTGTATCATTCCACTGTAGACAGGGTTTACAGGAGCAGCAGAGCACCAAATCTAGGGTACCTGCTATCCAGTCTTGGTGGACCAAGCTAGGATCCACCTGGTGGAACAGTCCCAGAAAAGACTACTTTAGCCACATGAGCTTTACCGTCAGAGATTCTGATTCAGAGTTCAATGATATTTTGTCATGCACCTCGAAACAGCCCTAGAAATTGAACTTTTGTGGTGTGTGACAAAAATCTACCACCTTGCAACTTTCGATACATGGGAACTTTCGTTTCCCAGTCTCTTAAATTAGCACAGCCCCAGAAACAATCATGCAGATTGCTACTGGTGCATTCCCTGCTACTTTTACCTTCCTGTCCCACATCACTAGATTCATGCCAGGAAATGTACTCCACACTCTGTGCTAACATGCAGAATGCAGAAGCAGCCTAGAATGCTACAAGATTAGCTGCAGCTGGGGAGGATATGAAGTGGAAAAAAACATCCACCTCCCCCCTTGATCTAGAAATCAAAATAGGGTGTGTCTAATCAATCCCTATATAGTGACAAACAGGAAAGTGTTTCGTGACAGAATATTGTGTGTCCTGCTGGTGTTTTAGTAAGTTGTATCATGCCTTAAGCAACTGTGCTTTCTGGGTGAGAGAGGAAGGCAGCAAGGGTCACCTCAGGTTTGATGGAACAAAAAACACCTTTAGATGCAAAGCAGACCAAGAAACATTTAGTACAACCAAAGACAAGGCACCATTCACCCCTTCCTCTTCCCCTGCCACACTCCTTGAGCCAATGCCAACTAAAGGAGTGCTAGTGACATCTGTGGGAACAGTGCTGAATCCAGGTACCAAGTGGAACCCTTTTATTTGTTAAATTCCATTCAAAATCTGAGAAATACAGGTTTGTGGCAGACCATCTGCTTTGTAGAAGGTCCCAAGTTTCTGTTCCTGGTCTTCTCAGATGATGAGGATCTGCTGCCCCTCTGCATTAAAATTCCTCTGTATAAGGAGCAACCAGATACAGAAGGATGTTAGGGGACATAGGTCTTTCCCACACTACAGACCCTTATTCTGGGATCTATCCTGGAAAAAAGGTAACTGTGAAAAGGTCAATAGTATCAACCTGGTCACACATGTTCCTGCAGTTCTCTCAAGGCTACAGCCCTCTCTTCTCTCTCCATTCCCTGCCATCCCACTCACCTTCCAACCGTTCAGAAGTCTTCATTTTGGTGAATTAGCTCTATCTCATCCTACTGCTCTGTCCTGGGACCTGTCTGCATTTACCTTATCACTCTAGGGAAGGACTGTTTACACCTTGTGCCACCACAAGCATCCTCCAGTTGCCTCAACCTCCCTATTTTTTTACTTGTCCACAGCTTTACCAAGAGCAGCTGGTGAACTCTTAGATGCAGCATTCACACTCTTTTCCAAGTGCAAATGCTGCAAGGGGCTGGGACAGCCACAGCTGTGCAATTACATACTGCATCACAGTCACCACAGCAATGGTGGGGCATGTAGTGGATGTTGCTACAGCTGATGCCATGGCAATCTAGATGGTCCACGCCAGACCATCCACAATGCAAGCACTAGTGGTACGGCTAGGTCTGCAGCAGCGCTTGTGATACGAATGCATCACTCCACATCTGATCATAACTGCATTGAAACAGTACAGTTATTCCACCCTCTGCAGTTAAGCACAAACAGGGCCCTAGTTTTGAAACCATCATGTTAGAGCAAAAGAGGGTTTTGTTACAAATTCCCATACAGATTCTTCCCACAGCTGAACAACTTCCCTCCAGCTCACATGGCAATCCATCATCAGCTTGAGCTGACATGTCGAAAGTTTCTGCCCAAAGGGCTTTCCCTTTCCATTCAAAGCTAAAAGCATGTGAAAACAGCTGGTTTTCCTCAAACAGTAAGCTCAAGGAGAGCAGGTTTATGCTTCCAGGAACCCTGAGGACTGCAAATCTACAGCCCACACACCTGCCCATGCCTTTCATATTTGCCTGAGTAAGGGAGAGCTGGCCTTAGCTTGTGTATTCTATTCTGAAAACAAAACCTTTGTAGCAAGGAAACCAACCAAGTGTGCCACTTCCTAGGCAGACTCTGATCCTTTGCCAAATGTATAATTAGACACACACAGGTATTTTATGTTGGCCCATGTTTCTTCCTCTTATCTTTAAAACCGTGTGGGTAACATTTTTAGTGCACCTTTCCTGGGATGGCGAGGGAGATCTGGGGGCTAGATAACCAGCTGGCTATTCCAATGAACATAATATTTGCAGTGTTTCACAGAAAAAAAACAAAGCATGAAAGAACAGATTATTTTACAGTAAACTAGCCAAAGCTGGCAAAGAAAGCACTGTCCTTTCACACAATCCATCTCTTCTAGGCCTTTCAATGTAGCATAACCATAAGTTTCTCCAATGCTTCAATGGGGTTCAAAGCCATTGATCTCTTAGCTTACTAAAGAGGGATGGGATGGCAGCTGAACCAAGTGTTCCTCATTTCAGCCTGGCAACACTTGCCATCTGGGGAGAATTACTCTTAATGCCAGTTAGTTACCCCATAGTTTAAGTGCTACCACCTGTTTTTATTATTGTTTTGTTTTAATTTATATTTGTTGGTTGTTGTTTCTCCCCCTTTCCTTCTTTCAGTGTTTTTTATTGATACTTGTTAGCTGCCTTGAGCCTTTACAATGTAGGAAGAATATAAATAAATAAACAAATGTGATTCTATGCACATCCATATAATAATCTCATCAAAACCTACCAGTGGTTTCATGGTTAGAGAAGCAAAGGCTCATGCATCAGGATTTCAGGGCAAAGGTTTAAAGGCTTAAAGCCTGGACCAGTGTAGCCACTCCTGGAATGTTGGTAGACCTGTAAAAACAGGACTAGTGTTATCCCATCCTAGATGCTTGTTTGGGCTGCCTTAGACCAAGGGCCTTTCTGCACCTGGCCCCATAGTGTTGTAGAGCATTCATCTGCACTGCAAGGTGCCTTTTCCAAACCAGAAATGGCTCCTTCCATTCAGGAGTATATTGAAGCTTTACTATGTGTGGAGCATGATTTCGTGCTCCACACATAGATTTACCTTGTTGTCTCTGGTGCAGCCCATTCATACCTCTATGAGCCCACTGGCACCTCAGATGACCCCAAACATGAGTATGCATGTGCAGCGCATCACCATCACCCCAGTGACAGTGCTGGTGCATGCACAGTTGTGCCAGCCTCTGGGAAGAAAATGGAGGTGCCCGAACATGCATCTGAACCTCAGGTAGGACTACAGACACAACGGGGAGGGATAGCATGCACTAGCATTCACAAATGTGAATACTAGTGCACACCAGTGGAAGTGTATTTTTCCCGTCCCCTGGATAGGAAGTGCAGAAGAGTCTCAGAGCACATTGCACTGAATGCAGACACAGCATGTCTAGTCCCCCACCAAAGTGCAGGAGGGAGAGGCCCAAAGGATGGCTAGCTTCCATGTTGGACCATTCGCAAGGTATACGTGGAAGTGGACCTAGAAAATGTTCAGCAAATAAACATTGGTTGCATATAATGGTCCATTTCAGTGCTCAGCAATGTAAAAGAAGTTGAGAAACTCAGCTGGAGATGCATGCTACGTATCTGCTGCCATGATTCTCACTTGACGTGCCTAATTTTGCATTTATGAAAAGTTTTATTTGTTCTCCCTACAATATCTCAAGTACTCAGCCTCTGAGAGAGAGAAAAGGAACACAGGTAGGCAAAGTGTTTATGCTGTCTGTGAGCATTAATTCTAAGTAGCATCTATCATTTTAATCTCTCTTGCCTCTTGCTTTAAAGTGAGAAGTGCAATTTGCTGCAGAACTGTGCTGAAAGGAAATAACAGAAAGCCTGAACAATATTTATACTAATAGTCTCTCCAGTTAGGCCAATTTTCTCCATATAGAATCGTTTATGGTACATGTGACGGAGAAAGAGAAAGGATTATACATAGGCATCTTGTTGGTCTTTTATTGCATTTGCTACCAGTGTCTTTGGAGGCATCCATGCCCTGATCAGGCAATAAGAGCAGTATGTTAGACAACACTTTGTCTTCTTTTTCCAAAAACACTGGGGAACTAAAGAATCTATCACGTGGTCTGTCCTCTGCTTGGCCAAATCTCAAATCAGATTGTTCTCATGCGCACTCAGGCAGCAGAAGAACTTTTATGAAAATTAAGGTTGACTATGAAGGGAAAAAACAGTTAAGGTACAAAATAGGTTGTATGCAGTTTATAAATCACCCAAGGAAATTGTTTCCTTTTCTTGCAAGCTTCAAACAAGAAGGTTGCAAGCTTGAAAAACCTGCTGCTTCTTGTTAGGTTTGCAGCAAATAATAATAATAATAATAATAATAATAATAATAATAATAATAA
>MTQE01002208.1:9284002-9299994 GCA_014337955.1 Aspidoscelis marmoratus | reverse complement strand
CAGTAGCACAGATTTCCAGACTGCCGCCCCAGGAGCCACTTGATTGGAGCATTCAACCATCAGTCATCACTCCTTTCCTGCCGTGCGTGGACCAATCAGTGGCGTGTCCGAGATTCAGTGCCCACCTGGCACCGAAGCCTGCTTTTTGTGCATGGAATTGTTACATTCAGACGTGCTGTCCCCCTGCTGATGTAGCTAGGCACCTGCCAGATGCAAAGCCCGTGTGACAGGGACTTCATGGCTGGACTGTGCTTCTCCTACCTCTCTCAACGTGTAAGAGTTGTAAGCTGATCCTGTTAAGTTAGACATTTTCACCCAGGACTGTTTTCATAGGCACAGGAAATGATCCCAGAGTCAACCATTTAGTCCAGAGGTTGCCCTTGAGGTAAGTCTACATAAGCTGTGGAAGAGTGGAAAAGTGCTTTCTCTGTTTTTGAAGCAATACTGACAGCATTTTTTTGGGAGGGGGTATTTATTTTCAAATAAAATAAAATATATTCCAAGCTCCATGATTTCAAACATTTCCAATTATCAAAATTAAGTTTTCCAACCAATGAATTCCTTTGTCCTCCTTTCTTACCCCTCTGGAATGGATAATCAGTTGCTCTTACTCTGCATATTCATAATAATGTTAAATACTTTTAGGATTTGGTTCTTTTCACCAAGATGACCCATATATTTAACTATGCCTTTCCAAATTTCTGACTAGTATGTCTTCTGTACAATTCCGGTATACATTTCTGTTCTCTGCCTTAAAATAAACCAAAAGTCAAAGATTCTGCTAAATATCCATAGCATTTTCTGTATTCTATATGGAGGCCTCTTTCCAATGCTGGGCCATCACTGCCTGCGTTGCCCATACTGTTTGTTTGAATAAATACTCTTCTGCACTTGTTCAGTTCAGGTCATTCATTACTAGTGGCATACAGAGTTCTTTTGACTAGTTCATTTGTTTCTCTATTATTACTGTGCCTGCCTTTTGAATTTCCAACCCATTTTGTTGACCTTTCAAACAGTCCCATCATATGTGGGAGTATATTCCTTTATCCATTCACCTTTGCCAACTACTGTGAGATATACTAGTATCCATCTTAACTTGTGTGGCATTCTGTACCATCCACCTATTAACTTTAGTTGTTGTTCTTTAATATTAGTAATCTCTTTCCACGTTCATGCCCATACTTCAAATTCCATGCAGCAATTTCACAATATTGTATTGTTTAGCTAAAAGTGTTTTATATATTGTTACAGCTAATATTTCTAATTTCTGTTTTATTATCAGTTCTGCTGGTGTATTTAAATTTTCCCTAAGCACTTGTGAGGTGAAAATTGCCTCCATTATGGAGGCAAACACTGAATCATGGCAACAGCGCCAAGACTCCTGTGTGGCACCATTGCCATGGTGACGGGGCAACATGACACTACCACACCTGCACCACTCCTCCCCAGCGTCTGTTCAAACCTCCTCCATCAGGAAGTAGTGAAAATGGAGACGTGCGGGGTGGCAGGTAGGATACATGTAGAACAGTTTTAACTGCTCTACATCTACACATGCAGCAGGAACTCCTGTATGTGTGAAACTGTGTCTGGTTAAGACATAGCTCTGGGCAACAAACGTACCCTGATTTCACCTTTTTGCCAAGTGTGAAAAGGCTGTAGGTTAGGTTGGTTAGGTTAGGTTCAGATTGGGGGGGGTTCTGCACTTGGCCTTATTCTGGAACATATCTTGGAATAAGGGTTTGCTGGCTGAATGCTAGTGCAGACTATAGCAGGTCCTGGGTGAGTCCTGTCATAGTCTGCATTAGCATATGGAGAAGACACCCCCTGTCCCCAGATATATTCCAGAATAAGGCCAAGTGCACAAACGGCCCAGGACTGGAGCAGCTACACTAGCTTGTGGATGGCAGGTTCCTGTTCTGGGATATAATCTAGAATAAAGCCCAGTGCACAAAGGGCCAAGGTCAGATTAAGTTAGGTTAGTCTATTTAAAGTTTGAGTAATCTTGGCCAAAAGACCTCTGGGCAACTCACATTAAAAAATCAAGCCAGCTCCAGAATATAAGAGGCACCATGACAGTAATATCAAGGCAACTAGCATTACAAAAGGAGCCATCACTGGCTTAGTTAAAATGTGAAATCTACAGCCATGGTGTTCTTTGTAGCATGGCACTTTTCCCTCATGGAACTTCCTCCTGTGTGTGCCTGGCCAGTTCATTTAAGGCCTTGGAGAAAGGAGAGGAAGCTCTTTATGGGCTTAATCAGATTCTCTATGGTCTATAAACTAGGTACTTAGCTCCATCTGTGTCCCCTAACTTGTGACTATGCCCCATTTAACTCAATGGGACTTTTCTGAATAGTTATGTATGGGATTGTATATCCTACTTTGGTTTTAAAGTGTTCAGCTGAAATTGTTTATAGTCTGTATCTCTCTTCCGTCGTTTGTCTAGCTGATTGCTGGTTTTTATGGTATATTTTAATGGCATTTTTATTAGGGATTTATTTTATTTTAATCAGATTCTTTATTTAAGCCCCCTTGGGAGCCTGCAAGCAGAAAAGCCAGATAGAAAAAAAGAAATAAATAACTGAATTTACATAAAGTTCATTATTTCCCAGAATGGAAACAGATTTTTTTTTATGTTGGTTTCAGAATTTTGTGCCTTGTTTCCAAGAGTGTAAGAAAAACACTATACACGGTAACTGTGTGGGAGCCAGCTAAGGACATCTCACAGTGCAGCACCACAATATACCAACATTTCCATTCTAGCAATGTTTGTCCACGTAGTATCCTCTAGATGACCACCTCATATTGTCCAGATGCCTCTGACAATAGTATATGCTAATCGTGGTATTCTAAAACACCTGGAGAGAAACAGACTGACAAAGGCTTTGTAATAGTTAAAAATATTGAAGGAGTACAGCCTATATATACATATTAGTGCACTCTAAAAATGTAAGCTTGTCCAAATGATCTTTAGCATCTGTATGAAGCTGCTGAAAGGTGTTGTCACAAGTTTTGGAATGAGGTGTCACCAATAGGCTGATGACACCCAATTCTGGGTGCCCCCAGACATGCTTAAAACTCTGTTCTCCCTGCACAGCCAACTTCCCATCATCATGACAGGATGAGGGAAAGTTGCACAGGGAAGGAAAGCCACATGCCATCATCCAGATGGGACGTTCGATACTCTGCACTTTCCTCCCTCCACACAAGGGAAAGTGTGAAGTATAATAAAACAGCTTTTTAAATCACACTTGCCCTGCTGCTGCACCACCACTGCTGATCGATGATCTTGTGACCAATCACATGACCATTAGATCCACAACAGCTGTTAAGGTTTTCTATGTGTCTGGAGGCACATTTTTTCTCTATGTTCCTTCTGAGTTAAGGGAGACAGTTCAGATGCTTGATTGCTGTCTGGAGGCAGTAATGGGCTGGTGGAAAACCATCATTTTAAAACTGAATCTAGACAAGATAGAGGTACTATGTGTCAAATGGTCTCAGGTTTAGGAAGTTAAGGGGCATCTGATTCTGGATGGGGTAGTTTTGGCCCAGAAAGAACAGATGTGCAATCTGAGCATGCTCTTAGATTTGTCACTATCATTTGAGAATCTCATGGCAATAGTAACCAGAAGTGCATACATTCATCTCAAACTGGTTCATCAGTTTCAGTCTTTCTTGGACAGGGATAGCTTGATTATGGTAACCTCCAGAATAGACTACTTTAATATGCTCTATGTGGGACTATCCTTGAAAATGGTCCAAAACCTGGAACTAGTACAGAATGCAGCTGTATAACTGCTGATGGGAGGTTCTAATTAGACACACAGCGTGCCTTTCCTGAAAGACCTGTGCTGGCTGCCTATTCTCTACCAAGCTCAATTCAACGTGTTGATGCTACCATATAAAACCCTAAATGGCTTGGTTCTCAGATATCAGAAGGAGTGCCTTCTCCCCTGCCATCCTGAATACTGAATATCAAGGAGAGGGTCTTCTTCTAGGGGGCAGTGACACACAAGAGGGCCTTGTCTGTGGTGGCTTCCAGACTTTGGAACAGTTTAAGTGGGTCCCTCTAGCTCTCTAGTTTGAAGCCAGGTATCTGTGCATTCCAACAGACACTGTGCAGTCTTTAACACTCTTCCACAAGTCCCACAGTCCTCATGCCTTCCTATTTGTTTCCCTTCTCTACCCCAAATGCTGTGTGCTCCAAGCCTCCCCTTTTACCACCTCTGTTTTCCAACTTACAAACCCCATGTATTCCATTCCTTCTTCCAAATCCCTGCTATTCAGCTTTCAAACCTCCATACTGTCCCCCTCCTTTATTTGGATTCTGTAGAAATCCCCATTAGAATTCTCTGGATACACAGGTTATGTACTTCCTTCCTCTTCCTGTAAGCTAAGAATTATATTCATATAAGCATGAAAAATAAGGCTGATAGCGACTAGAGTCATTTTTTTAAAAATAATGTGATATATATGATAGAGGGGCAGCAAAGGAACAGAGAACACAATCACTGGCTACCAGATGCAGCTCTGCCATTAGGCAACTGGGCAGCAGCCTCATGCCCGCTGTCCGAAGTAAGACATAGGAGACCCTGCCCAGAAGTGGCAAAGTAGACACATCTGTGCCTGCCCGATGTGAATGCATTGCTGGTGCCTATAAATAGCCATGCCATCTACTGGGAATTGCATAAATTCTACAAGAACCACCACCATCCCCAAGGAGGTCCATGTATAGCCAGACACCTTTGGGATCTTGATAAATCTAGAGTTACTTCCACTGGCCATTTTCACTCAGGTATATCAAGGCAGGGGTGCTCAATTGCATCTCAGCCCTCACCATTTGTTGCAAGTTGGTACCAGAATTCCCAGCATTCAACCCTAAGAATGCTGAAAAATGTATGTTGCAAATTGTAGTTCAGGAACATTTGGAGGAGTATAATCAAAAGCCCATGAAGAGATCAAGAGCTCTAGCACTTAGCATATTATATTAAACAGCCACTCTTACTTCCCAAATCCTGGATAATACACTGTATTGTAATGACATGGACCTACACAGTTATCTACTTAATGGCCTATGTTGCCTTTGTTATGTAATGACTGAAGAAGAACAAGAAAGCATGCTAGAAAGTTATATCTAGGGGTCACATTTTTGTGACTCCTTGGAAGAGACATATTCACTAAAGTAATTGGGGATGATCTTCAGCACCACAAAAAGTATATGGTAGTCATTTATTCCATATGTACATACATACATTCTTGGCCACATTTTCCCTGCGGATTCAGAGGAGTGTTATGCTTCTAGCCCTCTTAAGGCAGCAGAATGCTGTCTGCATGCTACCCAATGCCCCTACGTGTCAAATCAAAGCGTGATTCCCCGCCTATGGTTTTAACAGCAAGGAAGTAATCTTCTCCAATCAAGATCAAAACTGGAGATTTCCTGACTGCAGGAGACCACCAGGAAGGTAAGTAGGCTTCCTTAAATGACAGTGGCATAGCAGAAGTGGCAGGCCCATTACAGACTGGAAGAGAGAATTCTCAGGGTCCTGAGCACAGGAACTTCCTAGCAGCGTGAGAAACAGAAGAGAAATGCTATCCTAGTGGGAATCCAGCTGTGCCCAATACATTTAAGTCTTGTTTGAGTAGGCTGGCATCTAGATCCCACTCTAGAAAATGAGCATAACAAGGTAATTGCTGTGAGGTACTGAGTTGTCCTAACCTGGTGGTCCTCACAGGCATGCATGCCTCCATGACTGGACCACCAGGGGACCCATTTCAGTGATGAACCAAAGTACACCAGTAAAATGCATCCCCCAATGGCTTCTAGGTTGTTCCTAGTCCTTTAGTGCCCTCAGGGGCTGGCCTCAAAGCTTGCACAAGTTTTGAGGCAGAGGTTAGGGCATCATGCAGGCAGCACTGATCCAAACCACATTTCCCATGGTCCAAACCAGTGCGCCTCAGCAAGTCCAGACCCACTAGTCTGTACCAGAGAGAGGTCAGTCGGAAAGGGCCTAAGGGTGTCTCCCCCCTTGTTTATTCCCCTTCAATATGTTTAAAGACTCTGTGTTCCCGTTGCTATGTGATCAGGGAGCAAACTTTGATTATCCAAAATTGTGGGAAAGAGGCAGCTAGGTGCACTTTTCTTGGCAATCATACAAGAATGATTTGGCATTGCCATCTTCTGGAGATATTCTGGAGCTGGAATCTTCTGCATTCAGAGCAAGCACCCCGTCACTGCAGCACAGCCATCCACATGGAAACAATAAAACAACTTTGAATTCACTATGCATTTTTTACTGATTTATTTTATTTATTTAGACGAGATCTATTCACACCTTGCCTGAGGGTGAGCTCTGTAGGACCCAGTGGAACATATTCATGAGTAACTATGTCCAGGATTGTACTGTGGATATATTTACAGTTCACTTTGCAAGATATAACCCACAAGAGGCAGCTTACAGAAATACTGAATGTTTTTTAAACATCCCTCCCAAAAAACAACACAGAAAATCCTCTTTTACTTGCATTAATAAAGAAGAGAGGGAAATTTGCAGCAAGTGGTGGTTTTAAAAAAAGGGCCCCAGAGACTGCCTTCTGCCTTTAGTCGGAAAAGCTCACTGCAATGGCTTTCGGTGACTTTAGCCCTCAGTCATCAGGATCCAATGGCTGCAGGAGTGCCAGCGTGCAGATGCGTTGGTGAGAACCAGGCCTTTTATTTTGGGTTGCATTTACAAGCAGCAAAAACTAAAACAAATTATTTTTGACTGCAATGTGTCCTACCAAATCCTCCCTGTTTCTTCCACTTGCTCTTCATCTACTGTGAGCGTTCCAGGTGCTGTCTGCAATCCGCTTTCAGAAGAAAAGGGAAGAGGTGCTGAATGAATTAGACAGACAAAATTATGTGAGTATTAATCAAGCTCTTCTCTTCCTCTCCCTAAACCCCACAGAGAGAGGTTAGCTATGCAAGAAATAAACAGATGGGAGATAGGGTAGTCCACCAACACAACTAAAGTATGGGCATAAGTGAAACCTAATGGTTTATGAGGGTTTTTCATAAAATCAATACTAGAATCATTCAGTGTTTCAGTACTTTATTAGCTGCTCCAGTGCTGATGAAAAACTAAAAGTACCTTATTGGCTTTTAAGATGGGCATATGTTTAAAATAAAATGGCATTTGAAAGCCTGTGCCAATGTTTTGCACAGGAGTCACAAAGCCTGACTGATGCAAGCCTGAGGGTCACAAAGCTCTAAATCATTTCTTTCTCACTATAGACTTTGCATCCACATGACAAGGGGGGGAGGAACACTTGGTAAGAGTCCCTGGACACAAGGACCACACACTGCCGCATCTCTCAGGCCTACAACTCACCTCTGAGGCAGAAAATCAGTCCTAGAAGGCAACATAGTGCAGGCCACAATAAAGTACTCTGAGGGTGGTGTTTACCCTTTTGTCCCCACTGTGGCAAGAATCCAGTCATTTTCTGGAAAACCGCCAGTTTCTGGGACCATTTCCAGTTCAGCCCTTAATCATCCTGGGACAAAATTTTGAAGCTGTGGAACTTTTGTTCCGCAGCTTTGCCAACTCTGAGGTCAAGAAATGCCAGCTGTGTACAGCAAACGGGCAGTTTTGGCAGAATCTCACCACTTTTTATAAGTGTCGGGCTGCTGCCCAAATAGAAAGAAAATGGACCACTAACCTTTCATGGGCTACAGAAGAGCCCTCAGGGAGTTGCAGGTTGTCTTCAGTTGCATTTTTGGCACTTTGGAGGTAGATGCCATAGCCTCATCCATTCTCTGATTAAGATATCAAGTATTGGTCAATCATGTGTGAATGAGATAGGATGCAGCAGGACTTGTTCTGCTGAAAGCAGAGGGAGAGGTTTAGATTTAATCTTCACCTTTGGCTGCTCAGAGTTGCTACAGATATCAATGCAATTCAGAGAGATCAGTAGGCTTTCATTTGCAGTGTCATCATTTTTCTACCACCACCCAACCATTTCTGTGTGCCTGTTACTCTCCCATTACTAGCAGAGATGTAAAGGTTGGGAAGATACAACACGGTATGCAAAAGACATACTCCTAAGTTCTTTAACATTTTTCATTGTGTCACTCATGAATATTTCATGAAAATAACGGAAAAGCTACTCATCATAACAATAGTTGGGGACTTTATACTAAGCTGTTTGTCCACCCTCTAGAACCTATAAATCAGTGGATTTGGTCAAAACTGCCCAATCTCATCTCTGGGGAAGGGGAAATCTGCAATCCGTTCAGTCCGCAGAGATGTGAAAACCATCTCTGCCCATCCAAATAATATGTCAGCCTGGATTTTGTTTTCTTTGGAGGGTTAGTTCTAGCATGCGGGGAGGGGTGCACTTAAAGAGTTACATTAGCCACCACAATATTTAGACAGTTTTAATCTATACAACTGAATGTACTGTTGGCAAAGTAAAGTTCCTAATTTGTATTTTTCTTTCCTTCTGTCAATGAACCAGCATTGAAATTGTGCCATTTTGAACTTTGTTTACCCCTCACAATATGGCCAACCTCCATGCTTGAAAGTGCTTTTGTGAGCCACAGCTGTTCCATATGGCAAGCCATTCATATCTACCCGAACATCAACTGTCTCTGCACTTGCCATGTGGCTTGCCTCCATGCTGTTACCCAAAGAATGCATTGGTGCAATGATGACAGTCAATTCCCAGTGGCTTTCCAACAGCAATCATATATTAAAACTACTGTGTCTTTGGACATGTGTATCTAACAGGGCAGTGAGACAAGTGATGTAAAATACTTTAGAGACTCCATATATATGAGGAGGGATCCTTTCCCCTGGAAGTTCAGGATTCTGAACTGTAATTGATAAGGGCCACTGGGTCTGGACAAGCAAGACCTGCTGGTTTGGATCATGGCCCAAGTGTGCATCATCTGCAAGGTTCAGACCAGCCCCCATAGTGGGCTGGACTCTGAGGGCTCTGAAGGGCTAGAAATGAATGTCCCTACCCTCAGAACCACAGGGGAACCCATTTCAGTGGCACACTTTGATACACTGCCAAAATAGCTCTTCTGCTATCCAGGTGTTTAATTAGGTCTGCCAGCAATCCAGATCAAGGGCCCCTTGATCTGGATTTTCCTCCATCCTATACTAATGGCCTCCTATATTCTGCACTAACATGTGGAAAAGAGGCCTACAGTCCCCTTCCTGAAACTGATTAATGGCCAGTGCAGAAAGACTCTATGGTTTTAATATGGATTAGAGGGAGGTACTAATGTTTGGATGTCACCACTTCTAAAGGTCAAGCTACCACTGTTTTAATGCATGTTCATTCCACTTTGAAAGAGAAAAAGACAGTAGCAGAGTGACAATTTCCCCAGAAAACTCTTTGTTGAGTTAAACAACGTGGAAAGAAAACAACAGTCATTTTGCTGATGCGTTCTCTCATTCTGAAGGTACATCAAACACGGATTAAAATGATGGTTGGAGTAGCTTCCGGGTAAAACAGTCATGGATTAAAACCTAAGCATAGCTGGGTCCTAAGCCTCTTTTGAACCACTTCTCTCTCTCTTTTTTAACTAAGTGAGGATGCAACCTAAGGCTGAGAAAAACTGGACCTTGGTCCACAAGCATGCCTTCACTTTCAAGCCCACCTGAGCAGTTTTGGTCCCCAAGCTGAGGTGTGACAACCAATAGGGACTACAGGGAGATCTGCTCCACACCCTAGTTAGGTGTGGTAACGCACTTGCTCTTACAGATAACAGAAAAAATATGCACATTGATTTACAGGCATGTTCTGTGATCAATGAAGCAGAGAGGGGGAAATTGATTTCTCTCTCTTTGGCACACTTAGAGATTGGGGCCCTAGGTAAGCACCCCATCTGTCTTGCAGACGTGAGTAGTTAACTCACCTGTTAACATTTACTCGGACTCAGTGTGTGAACTCCCTCTACACTGCTGCCTATTTCATCTGCCTCTCTGCTAGTTTCATCTAGGATGGTTTAAAAATGTCTGCATATGCAAAGTGCCACCTGGTATTACAGTCATAACTGAGACTTTTTCTGCCTCGCATGCCTGTAGCCACGGAAACAGACAGGCCTGCGGCAGCTCAAGTTTCTTCTGAAGCCTTCCTTCCACCCCTCCTTCCCCCAGCACTATGCCTTTAAAGAAAGCTGTACATGAGTTGGCTTTAAGCAAGCATGCTATCTGTTCATTTAATATTAACAAATTGAAAGGAATTATTTTAATGCCAATTAACTTGTAGCTGTCCCTTATTAATAGTAATTTAGATTAATACTTCTTGGAAATACAAAGAGTAGATTCTAGGAAACGTGCCAGGAATAGAGAACAGAACAGGAAAAAAAAAAGCTCCATTTCGAGGTGGTGGTTATTGGCATTTTATATTACTAGTGTTTTAGAACCAAGGCTAATAAAATACTACAGAAATCTGAAGAGCTTTGATGTCACAATTTGATAACATTTGGGCTCATTTGATAAACATATTGCCCATTTCTGGGTATTTTAGAGTGTTTGATCTCAGGATATTTTTGCCAGTTGAAGAGTTCTTAATGTTTTTAATATGTTCATTTTATATTTTGTTTCTATTGCTCTAACCCACCTTGAAGGTCTCAGGGTGGGATACAAATGCAAAATAAATACATCTGTGGAAGACCAGGGGCTAAAATTCAAGGGACTTTCTAAGGGATGTTAACCCTCTGTGTCCCATAACTACTGTTATCATTACTCTGCCACCTATTTGATCCTTCCATCAGAAAAGTGCTTTCTTACACTTGCACTTCTAAGACTTCATGGATTTCCCTTTGGATGCCAAACAGCCTTTCCAACGTGACTGAAGTACTCTACCAGGGCTCAACTTTTCTTTTCTTTTGAGAGAGTTGAGTAGGCTCAGGCATAGCTGGATGTGGTCTCTGACGCCAGAAAGGGTTGATATTATTTTGGAGACCTTTTACCTTTACTATTTTGTGTCTTGGTGGTTAATACGCCACTCGACAGACAAGCTTTCTCTGCTTCTGCGGAAGGATCCCCATCCCTCCACCACCCCTTCACAGCACCCTTCGGAGGAACAGCACAAAGTTGAAAGTCCCTTCCGACTTTCTCTTCTCACTTTCTTTCCTACGTGCACAAACGTGCGCGCGTGTGAGTGTGAGAGAGAGCGACACAGTACGCACGCCGCGCATCTATTTGCATTGCAAAAGTAATTGGAAACTTTACCGGCTAAATTAAGATGAAACGGCTGGCTATTTAATGGCGTTGGGATCCACTTTCGGGGGTGGGGAAGCAAGCTTGGAAGGAGAGAACGCTCCTTTGGATAAAAATCGGACCTAGAGGAGCAGCGCGCAGAATAAAAATGGACTCACCTTTCGCTTCTCCATAGATAATCCAGTGTGCCGGAGCAGGGGAGGGGGCAGGAAAGAGGGAGGTCGGTGCATGCGTCCTCTCGCATCCCAGGAAGAGCCATTTGCAGAAGAAGAACCCCTTCTGCCTCATCCCTCGTGTGTTTGCCCAGAGAGAGAGTGAAAGTTACAAATTGCTGCCATTAGCTCATCAAACAGTGCCTTTGCCCCCCCCCAGTAAACCTTGGCCATTGGCCAAGGGATGGTCACGTGGGTCCCCCCACCCAGTCCCCCCACCCCATCGCCAACGTCTCCAATTTCAAGCTGGGTTTCTTTCCCAGCCACCCCCCCTCTCAGCTGCTTTCTCTCAACCCCCCCCCCGCTCCAGCTCTCCTGCTCCTGGGAAAACACGGTCTTGGGGCGTGGGGGGGGGGATGTCCAATTTGACATGGGGAAGTAAGCGAGGGTCCAAGGTGGGGGGCGCCGAGCTGGGCGAAGGGGCAGGCGAGGCAGGATGACTGAACCTTCCCTCTTAGGGCTGGCGCGCGGGGCAGGGGGCAGCGGTCACTTCGCAGGGACGCCGCTCTCCGGAGGGCAGCAAGTGCGCGAGAGGCAGCAGGGCAGCCCAAGCCTCCAGGGCTGTTCGGGGGACAGAAACTATCCAAAGGGACGGGATCTCCAGAGGGGCTCTGCGACCCTCACCCAGAGCCAGCGCCCTCACCCAGCCCCCCAGCCCCATCTCCCTCGCCTCTTTCGCTCCCCTCTGGATCACTTCACTGGGCCCGGCCCGCCCGTTTGTCGATCCGGAGCCCCTTTCTCTGCTCCGAGCTGCAGTCTAAGCTACCCCGGTCCCTACCTAGCTACTTATGGGGAGGTGCGCTTCCCCGAATCTTCTCCATCCTCCTCTTCCTGCTCTTCTTCCTCCTCCTCCGCTACTTGTTACCCCGGACATCCCTTCGGGGCTCGGGCCGTGGACCATCAGCTCTCTGGAAACCCAGCTGATCGCCTGTTAGCTCAGCCCGGCAGCTTGGGGGACTCTTTGGTAGCCCAGGGAGAGGGAAGAGGCCACCCTCCGGAGATATACGGTAGCACGGAAACTTTTGAATGGATGAAAGTTAAGAGGAATCCGCCCAGGCGAGCAGGTGAGTGCTGGCCACGGCCCCCCGGTGGATCTAATTGGACGGAGTAGCTCGCGCGCGCGCAACATCACCGGATACTCCAGGTACCACAAATAGGTAATAGAAAGTCATCTATCATGCCGCGGAAAGGCGTGAATCGCCGGGCGCCTCGTTTCCACGCAGCTCACGCTCGGAAGTCTAATGACTTCTCTGGTGGACCTCGAGCACGAAGCAGGCTTGAAGGCTGCGAGAAAGAGGCATTCTTTAAAACAAAAGCGCACTTATTTATTATGATTATTATTCGTTTGTTTCGGGGGCGATTCTAAGGACTGCCTTTAAAACCACAGCGCTAAGGGCGTTCTTGTCCCTTCAGATAACGCTTTCAGAAATAAGATTTCGTCTATAGCTAAGAATGAGTCACGCAGACGATTCTTTCGTTGGGTGTTGACCGTGGAGAAGCTCCTTGAAAATGTTAAGGATTAATGGCTTCGACATCACAATCCTGGGCTCGATATTTATATTTCTCCTTTAATTTGTTCTCAAAATTGGGGTATTTTAAAACATAACAATATTGTTAACATCACTGTGTTGATTTATAAATGATGACTATAAATTGTCTACTTTCATTCGAGCTGAAGCTAACATTTCAGTGGTCTTTCAGAATAGTTTAGCTTGATGTAAGCTAAATCCTCTTGTGAAAACTGGAGGGTTTGACTTCCAATTGAATGTTTCATAAGTAACATAATCATGAGCACACAAAGCCATAGAAAGAGACGTTTTTCAGCCGCTATCAGAAATTATCTATTTATCCTCCTAATTTTGTCCTCACCACACCCCACTTTAACAAAATTGGCCATCACCTTAAAAGCCATAAGTGAACCATCTGTTGACCAGGAAATGTAAGCTCAGGATCTTTTCTGACACAGTTTTTGCTAGCTTATGTTAACAAATGTGTAGTGTTTTCCGTGTAGATTTTCTTACGTGGGGGATATTTGTTTACAATAGTGGATTGTTGCCAAATGTCAAGGTTTTCCTGATTTTGGAGGAGGGGCATGGAAAAGAATCTCTGAAAAGTTTATTGAACTTTTAACAGGTAAGGGGCATCCATCCCGTTCTTTCTTTGTGTGTGCATTTTGTTCTTTATGTAGTCACCACGAGAAAGATCAATTAAAGCATGGCAGAAGTTAGGTGATCCGTTCTGCCATTCAGATCTTGTTCAGAATGGGTTTGAGGAGAACTAGGGTTTGAGGTTGTGGAGATTTGAGTATTTTGCTTCCCGTTAAACCAGTTTACTACTTCTAATTTCACTGGCTTTGGCATTTGTCCGATCCCACCGCCCACTTGCGAGAGAAACAAAAAGTTGATCCAAAATTTCACTCTTCCACTTGGACAGCCTTATCTATTTGGGATCAGTGTTTGCTGAAAAAGAAATCTGTTACCACTCGCACTCATTCACATAAGCACTTGAACGAAAAACCTTGCAAGATGAAGGAATCATTAACTGAACTGGATAATGAGCAACACATCAAAGTGGGTGCACACGCACACGCACACGGCACAGCCCAGCCCAACCACTCCGAGCTTTCAGCATAGAGATATTCAAGTTGCTAAGAGTAAAACTAAAGAAAACTAGTTACTTGGATAAACTGATGCACCTCACCAGAACTTTCTCAGTAAATATAATAAGGGAAGCAGTGCAGATCCACTGAAATCTGAGAAGCCAGTGCTGTCCATTTCTAATAGGGCTGCACTCACCTACAGGAACAAAATATTTTTACATGCTATCTTCTTGATTATACACATCATGTTAACACATGTACCCATGCATGGTTGTTTTCAATTCCCAAACTTCTTTTGTTTTGTTTTTGTTCATCTTGTAAATTTTTATTTTACTCTGTAAATAATCCCTAAATTCAATGTCTTTTTAACAGATTCTTTTTGCTTTATTATTATTAATCAATTGCCATAACAATAATATTCTGTTTTTGTTATTTGAAATTAAATGTGTTTTGTATTTGTGTTGGCATTTTTGTAGTAAGACAAGAAGGTTGCTTTGAAATTAGTGATTGAAATTGTGCTATCTTGCTTTGTTTTTAAGTTATTTCTAATTTAGAGTAATTGAGATTTCTTGGGGGGGTGAGTTGCTTTGTTTTTATTTCCCAAATGCTCAAAACAAAAACCAAAACTAAAAGGAAAAGAAAAACTAATGATAAAACATCTTCAGGATGTTGTTCAAGGAAAAAGTAAAATAAGAGACTAATTTATCTTTTATTGAAATGTAAAATAATTTTTAGGGGCAACTGGAAGTAGCCCTGAAAAATCTAAACTGTTATTTTTCCTGGAAGGCCGCAGTTCTTTTCTTTTCCAGATCTGTCAAAATCTGAGGTACATTTTCTTCTAGACGTTGATTCTATAGCTCATACTGCAGTTCTTTTCAGACCAGATATATTGAAAAAGAGAGCCCCCCCTTAATTTGAATCTTAATCATAAGATCCTCATTCCCAACAGAGCAAAAGTCCCTCCATTTAATACTTGTGTGTGTATGCGTATTTCTATAGTCTGTGCACTTTTATATCACATTTGTAAAATGGATCTTCTGTTGCTTTATTTACCTATAGAATAATAAACATTGCTTTATTTCTAGCCTGAGGTTAGATCCAGAAAATTTGAATGCCTTTACAGCCCTAGTATGCATTGATGGCTTCCTTACTTGCTTTAATGTAATGCTAAAAATACTGGTGTTTGTAATAATTTTGAAGACACAAAAACTAAAACAAGCCAAAGAGATTTCTCAAGATAATCACTGAAACAATGAAGATTAAAAATGGCAAGGAGATTGCAAGGAGTAGATGTGTGAGAGTGTGGTGGGTTGGGCTTTTGCAAAGATATGACCTCTATTTTTAAACGGCAAAGGAGTTTGGGAAATGTATATCAGGAAAGGGAGGAAATTAAAGATAGAACCTAGAGATAGAAATAAATACAGTAAGGAGTAAAACTGTATTCTGTCCTGTAATTTAGAATACTGTTAAAGATAGAATTGAGGATTAGGGGAAGTTTTGTTTAATTTCAAAATAGGGTAAGCTTTCTAAAATAACACACAGAAAAAAACCACACAAAAACCCTTAACAGGCTTCTAAGCATCACTTTCTGCTCTGACCTACCACATCTATCAAAGCCCTTTCAACTTGAGTTCACCCTTTCAAATCCTGGTCAATTCTTGTGCTTACTACTTCAGTCTAAGTAGCAACTTTCATTGGTGGTTCCCAACTTCACCAAAGTTTTGTGCACATAATAGTTCCTACTTCCCTGAAGGCAGATAGATTTTTTATAAACACCCTCCAAGTCCAAACTGTAGGGTTGTCTTTGGTTTGAGATTAATTATGATTATCACAATGTAGATATTAAGGGTCCTTTTAGGATAAAGATCCATGTGTATAAAAGAACACAGAGCAATAACTGTTCTGTTTGACAGATGCAGGCATAGTCTCTCTCTCTCTCTCTTTCTCTCTCTCTCTCTCTCTCTCTCT
>MTQE01002208.1:9245715-9283827 GCA_014337955.1 Aspidoscelis marmoratus | reverse complement strand
ACACACACACACACCTCTTGCTCAGAATTCAGACATTTTAGCCAGTGCAAAAGGAAATCTGGAATTGTCTTTATGTTTAATGCATTCTAATTGTAAACTGGCTAGGTATGCTCAGTTATTTACAAAATATCAGGAGATTCTTCTGTATTCATTCAAAGACACCTTTGCTTGAAGCCATGTAACGGTTGCCCTCCTTTAGGGTGGATCTTGCCTTTTCATCACCAGTATTTCAAGGATGTTACTAAGTTGTTCAATAAAAGATAGAATATTGGAGGGGTGGGTTGAAGACTGAGTATGGAAAGAAAGAAAGAAAATTAATGAAAGCTGCAAGAGTATAGCTTCACATATTGCTTCTGGAGCCCATATAAAGGTAGAGTAATTTGTATACAACATGTAATTTACGTAAAAATCAACAAACAGATGTTGTCAAATGCTTGAGTAAATCATAATTGGCTCCAGCCTAGATCCTCAGTAGAAAGCCAGGTTTCACCTCTGCAGTGGTATGGAAAAGTGGGTGGGCTTATTTTTCTAGAATCTTTTCCATCTGGTTTGAGATTCTGAATCATCACCTAGAGCTAATTTGCACAAGCAGCTGTATTGTTTGTTGTTAAAAAATACAGAATAAAGCCCTGGTAAGGTACTCCACCATGGACCAAATTTTATTGATTCTTCTGATAATGAAATGGTGTGTGCCATTTGATCCAGAGTGATTCCTTTACTCATGTGTGGGTACATCAAGTTATGGCCTTGCTTATGTGAAACAGCTAACTGGTTTTATTTTGTTAGGAAAACAGCGGGTTTTCTAGATGGCAGGAAAGGCACAGTTGCCTAGCCAAGTCCTGAATCTTGGAGAAGGAATATTGAAGTTTCTTCTAGGAGTTTGTGCTTCTAGTATTCTTCTAGCAGAAGAGATAAGAGATGCTAGTCAATAAACCTGATAACCCACATCTTGGTGCCATCTTGCCTACAAGGGGAAAATGGGCTGAAAGTATAATTTACAGAGTTTCCCAGTTAATCCTTCTGAGAATGCAGCCGGTTCCTCTTTACCTTCCTTCTCCCTGTTACGTTTTTGAACACCTCCAATTGTTCCCTTAAAGTACAGTCGGTATGCACCTCATGTATGTTGTCACACTGGAACTGTTTGAGATTTTAGACTTTCTGATTCCTCAAGAGGCAGAGGGGTTGAGGGCAAAAAAATAATTAGAAATAAAACTTACTAATTTGTACCAGCTAACTGGAATACTATTGCTATTACTATTAAAATGTCACCTCTGGAATGGACTAGCTGGAAAAAGATTGTGAAAAGAGGATGGGGCAGAAGGGTACCCTGTCACAGCATTCCTTTTTAGTGATGCTCCCTTCTGTTTTGTCCTTAGTGAAATCACAAGGCATCACGGCAACCTCCTGTAGAACAAACTTCACCACCAAGCAACTGACAGAGCTGGAGAAGGAATTCCATTTTAATAAATACTTGAGCCGAGCTCGCCGGGTGGAGATTGCCTCTGTGCTGGATCTGAATGAAGCCCAGGTGAAGATCTGGTTCCAGAACCGCCGGATGAAGCAGAAGAAAAGGGAGAGGGAAGACCTGCTGTGGAGAATTGCAGCTGCCTGCAGTGGGCAAGGAACTTCCTCCACAGATAAACTGGAACTTGGTTCTTCACCATCCTCCCCTGGGAGGAGGAACAGAGACATCAGCCCACCTCTTTGAACTGCAGAACCTTTTTTTAAAGGCCTTTAATAGAGGTTCATTGCAGTTTGGGGACATACCTGAAATCCCAACAAGGGGCATGGGGATCCGTAATGTCAGGCTCCAACTTTCTGGTATCCTTCAGCTCTTTTGGACTACAGTTCCCTTCATTACCACCCCAACAGAATTTAAGGTGTCCTAAAATAGGAGAGAGGCACTAAGATGACAAAAACTATTAAGTCCTTCTAATGGCCTTATGGAAAGAGTGCAAGGACATCCATGTTGTTCCTAATTCAGCTGAAGAAAATGACAGACATTGTCTTATGCTGTCACTTGAAACTCACTCTGTGTGATTATGTGTGTATGTGCCTTTATTATGGCAATTTCTAGCAGAAATCCAAAGTATCAGTGTTAACCCAAGGTTTTTCAAAGTGTTCTTTGCACTGGGGCTCTTTTCACACTGGGTGAGGCCTGCTGTCTGCATACTGGGGCCCTCACCTAGGGCCTGCTGTAATCTGCACTGGCGTGTGAACAGCAGGCCCCTATTCTGAACAATAATCTGGAAAAAGGCCTGCTATGGAAAGGACCTGAGTTGTAGCAACCTTCACTGTCATAGCATTTCTAAAAGCAGAAAGTCAAGACATTGCCCCATACTTTTTTATTATTTCAGTTTTTTCTAAATGGAAAGATTCACAGAGGACCTTTATGGCACTGTGGGAGCAACCTGATGGTGCTAGGACCTTTATAGCACTGTGGGAGCAACCTGATGGTGCTGGGACCATGCATCTGTGCAGTTTTGTTGCACCACAAAAGTTTTCCTACAGAGCAGATACACATTTCTGCACCCTGGGAGATTTAATTTACCATAAGTGGTCATTAGAGCACTGTAATGGCAGAGCAATGGGGAAGGGCACAGATTGCTCTTCTGATCCTCCTCCCTTCCTGGAGCCGTGTGGACTTATCTTGGTGTGCTCTATGCTTTGCAGAATACAGGAAAATGGTCAATTTCCACTGTCATTTCCTGTGCTTTGCGAAACTGCTCCTGATGGAAACACTGAACAAAAAAAGCAGGGAACAAAAGTTATTTGGCTTCAGTGTTTTCTCTGCCAGGAGCAGTGACAGGTGTGTGCAGACAACTGTGGTACAGTTGAAAGCATCAGGATCAAAGACTGCTGATGGAACAATCTTCACTTGCTGTGCTCTTTTTACTATCACAAGAAGTTAATTTACTTTCAAGTTGTCACAATTTACATTCCAAGTAATCTACGTTCAGGTGAAGGGTGGGACAAAATGTAATGAAATAAATAAATGTGTCTGCTCAGAAGAACTGAATCCACTGAGGATGTACACTCAAGTTACTTACCAAGGAATACCACTTAAGACCTAACTACTGGCTGGAAGTGCATCAAATGTAGCTGCCACAGTTTAAAAACATGTAGCACAATCTTCTTAATGGATTCTCCATTACTTGGTCTAACTTCATTAGTAGATCACCTACATGTATATATTTCTGTCCTTTTTGGAATCATACATAATAATTTATGAAGCTCAGTAGTACACCATTATCTGCCATTAACAATTTTATGCTACCTACTGGTCTCCAAACAGTTTCTGGGAGACATTTGTAGGCATCATCTTTGATCTGCTAATGTTCCAGCCTTCACCATCTGTTTTGCTTTATAACTTAGTTGCTGATATTCTAGCCATCCATCCCAGATCTGTTAAGAGATTCATTTCCTTCATAGAATAACTGATGGCCCACTGATCATGAGGATAACCTGTACAACCAGCTTAAATATTCTCACTTTCATTGAGGAACTATATTAAGGGAGTAATTGCTGTAGCTTTGAAAGAGGATTCAGATATTGCATGAGGACCAGTGGTGAGAATCTTTAAATTCTGTTATTTATGTTTTGGTTTCTACAGCTATACTGACTGCAAATGGGACTTCTCTCAGAAGCCCTTTTCCTCTCAAAATTCCAAATCCATAAATGTCTTTGCCCACAGCTCCCATGATCCTCAGCCATAAAGTTTGCTGAGGCTCATGGGATTTGTAGTTTAATATAAGGAACTTTTCCATGTTTTCTTGACAACCTTTTTGGAAATCCCCAGTATATACTTTCCTTGAACCAGGATGCTGTCTATGCCTGTACTGAGAGTCCATCAAAATGAATGACAGGCTAATGCACGGTTTGTTCAGCAATAACATGATAACTGTCTGACAACAATATTTAACTAATTTGTTTGTCCAATCAATGCAAGATTGCCTCTAACTTGCTTTTGTATTTTTTTATAATACAAAAATAACATCCGTGGGTAAGACAGAAGAAAAACATTCACCATCTGTTTTCAAACTACAGCAGCTACAATTATACTATAAATAGCATTAGGAATGAGGAGTGCTGTGACAAAAATTTTGAAAAGATAATTTCATTAGTAAGGTCTGGCTTACTTTACGTTGATACCAAATGTCACTTGGACTGCAGGCTTATATACACTTGTTAGCAGGAGAGAATCTCATACCTATCATTGTCACCATTGCACTACTGTGTCTAATATAGTTACTGGACAGGTAGAATATTTATTCCATGTGTTGATTTACTCCTCACAGGATATCAAGTAGCCACCAGGCTTGGAAGGAAGCTGTGGAAAGTTGCACAGTTCTAATAGGTTCAAGTTCTTGTCTGATGATAAATTTTAATACAGTGGGCCCTTGTAAAAGACACTTTTGCTTTTGTACAATTAGGAAAATGTGACTTACTTTGTTTAATGTATTCCTGGAAACTTTCAATAATGTGATTTGGCATCTGAAGCATCATTGACTTACATCAATAGACTAAGTTACTCCTCTGTAGCATCACTGATTTATTGACTGCCCGGGCCCCCTCTTTTTCAGTGACTTTCACCTATATTGGCTGGCTGAGTCTCTGCCATTGACTTATATGTGTGGACAGAGCCTCTATGGTTCTCCTAACCCCTTGTTTTCCATAGGTGGCAATTCCTTGTATAACATGCATCATTTGTGGTGACCATACTACAGCATAATACAATTTTTATTTATTATTTTATTTATTTGTATTTTTATCCTGCCCTATACCCAAGGGTCTCAAGGTGGGTTACAGCATAATGCACATGGTTTCTACATTTTTGAATGGGTAGACACTCCTAGAAATGGGAGGATAGGTGAAGTAATTTGAAGAGACCAGATTGTAAGATTTGGCAACTGAATTAAAAATTATTTAAAATTATATTTTTAAAAAGTACCAAAGAAATACATAATAACTTCTTTAAAAATTAAGAATTCAGACAGTCAAGATGTCAGCTGTGATACACAGTAGCATTTATAAAAGGATCCACTTCAAACATGGTTCTGTTATTTCTGTTAGCACTCAAATGTAACCTTGATCTCATACATTTTGTTCAAGTTCAAACTCTTATTTTACATTGGGTCCATGCTTATCAAACGGGCTGACAGGGACCTGTTAAAAAGCTACAATTTGAGCTTTCAGTACTTGCAAAATTCAGCCAAATTCTGACATCCCAGCTAATTTTGGTGCTATCTCTAGAAATGAAGGGAATGCAAGTGAAGCAATTTTATCTGCCATCAAATGGAGAGGCAGAAAAAAGCAGCAATGGCTAAAGTGTGAAACTCCCTGTTTTGCTGAGCTACAACTCCATCACTGTTTCCCATGAATTACACTAAATGGAGTAAATGGAAGTTCAGCAACATCTGAAGAGTCATGCTTTAACCGTCCTTGCCCTGGAGTAAATGAGCAGCAAAAGCACTCAATGCAAGGCCTCACAGTGGCACTGTCTTTTAAATGCCGAAGCATAAAACATTAACCCTGTCTTTCAAGATACAAGATAGTCCTAATGAAAGACTTGTCTCCAAGGCCATTCAGTTTGGCTGGATGGGAAGATCCTATGGAAAACTGATCTGCCTGCTCAGAGTCTCAATGGATATGTCACTGCTTCTTAGACAAACAAGTGTTATTCTGTTGATTTTAATGCAGTGTTCAGTGCCTCGTGTACAATATTGGGATGTGCCAAACTGGTTTCTTCTTAAAACCAACAAGAACTGGCCGAGGGCGAGGGTCAAGTGGCTTGAATTCAAATTGAACCCTCTGCCAGTTCCAGGCTTCAGTTCAAATTTGAACTGAACCAATGGGGATTTGAAAAGATGGATATCACAGCTATATCCAAGAGCTTCAGTTCTCGGAAGAAACCTGGAACATGGAGAACAGCCCAAAAACTGCTACAAAATTCAGTCGTGAAAACCTACATACATACAGCCATTTGAAAACAACTCCACTTTAAAGCAACAAACAAGTTTATTAAAGTACCAAACCATATCACGGTTCAAATCAAGCCAGTTCATTTTTTTTTTTTTTGGTTCAAACCAAAACACAAAACTTGGTTCATGCACATCCTTCAGTACAAAACTGAAGTTTCTAGAATATTGCTGTCTATTGAACTCATAGTGCCCATGTGAATTTGTCTTGTGATGTATCACAAAATGAAAGGAGTGGACTATCAGGAGGTGTAAGACATAAATAGATGCTATGCAAATAATGTGCTTATTGGTTAGAAATGCAGTACTCAGATAATCAAAAGGCATCTACTGCCAAACATCATCCCGAGTAGATTGCATCAGACCTTAGAGCTGAAAAATTCCTGATAGAAAACCCAAGGTGTTTGACATTTCAGGAAATCTTCATCAGGAGCAAACCTGGAAGGAAAATTGTAGCAATTCATGCAATTGATGGGGATAATTGTAGCTTCTTAATACTGGCTAGATCATAATTTAGATATTCTGTTTAAATATACCAACTCATGTGCCTGTGCTCCCCCCCCCTCCACTAGTTGTTAGTTGTTTATAAAGGACTTTCTCAAACCTGCTGATTTGGGCCTTTGTAATGGCAACATTAACAAATATGAGATCCTCTGTTTGCAGTCCATAGGCTTTACAACTGAACATCAGCTCCTCTTCCTTTTGGTATTATCTGGGCCTCCTTGCCAAGAGGAGGGCGTGATTTCAGGACTTAAATCTGAAATCCTGAGGGTTTAGAAGCATAGAAGTCTTTGTTCTCATAAATGTATGAAAGTTAGGAAAGCTACTGAAAAATATCTACCTCTAATTTATCTAGTCTTTCAAAGAACACAAGTTTATTGTATATTTATTATTTGTGTGTGTTCCTACTTGTATGTATTAAGTGTAAGCATATTAAATGTGAGAAATAAAAAAAAATCACTCTGAGCAGTGCTCATTCTCATGTTCTTACAAAGCCCCCTTGCTGAGGTGTTCAGAGCCACCTATAAATATTGAAAAGATAGTTTGCTATCTAACCTTACAGGACACAACTTGCTTTGCTTCAGAACAGTAACCACACCATTTTCTTCTTTCACACATCTTCTCAAGTGCTTCCTGCTCCAACTCCCTGGCAGGAATTGAAGGACATTAAAGAAACAAACAAACCACAGTCCAAAACCCACAACTAATTTTAATCAAACTTCATTAAATATTTGCTTCCAAAATTAAGGTTCTAATTATACATAGAACCTTAATGCCATTTGGTGTGCTGATCAGAAGAGTGGCTGGTGGTACCTGTCCCCATTTCAGTGGCCCACCCAACCCAGCAACATTAAAGACTGAGAATGAAAGTCCCCAGTCTCTGAAGCTTTGTGCTGGGGCTTTTTTCACGGGGCATCCAGACATGGCACACATCTGGGTCCATTACTGGAAGTCTGATGAAATGGCATTATGGTTCATGCACCTAAGGAAGACTACAGCAGGACTCAACTGGAGCCTGCCATAGTCTTCACTAGCATGCGGACAGGCACTCTGTCCAGCTGAGTCACACTGTTCAGTTAGCTTGGTCTT
Organism: Aspidoscelis marmoratus; assembly: GCA_014337955.1. Taxonomy (NCBI): domain Eukaryota; kingdom Metazoa; phylum Chordata; class Lepidosauria; order Squamata; family Teiidae; genus Aspidoscelis; species Aspidoscelis marmoratus. The sequence continues at coordinate 9,276,259 of MTQE01002208.1, read as the reverse complement.
CCACCAAGCTTGTGGGATGGCTTCAAAAGAGTCTCCCTTTGGAATGGGCTCCAGTGCCATCTTCTCTTTGTGGCCCACTCCAGGGCCACACCCCCATGTGGACACAGCATCTCCACAGGAGGCATAACTTCCCAGTAGACTGATCTAAAATGCAGAGGAGTCATTTCCCGCCAGTGAAGGTCCTGCCATATAGATGAATAATAATATCACTTCTAGAGGACACATTCATTATGGAATGAACAAAGGACAGGGCTATTGAAACCAATGATCAAATCCCAAATTTATTTTTAACATACACAACTGTTTTTCTTATCCAAGATATTTCATAATACCATTTACTTATTTTTTTACAAGAATTCAAAGTCCTAATTAAACTGCATTCAGATTTTAGGGTTTTTAGAATTTTGGCTGTATCTAGACAACACTTTATTATCCTGCTATATTTGGATATTCTGAAATAAAGCATGGATATTCCAGAATATCCAGATATAGCAGAATAAATAAATTATGTCTGGATGCAGCCCAAGTTTCACCTGTTCCAGGACATCAATTTTTCCTCCTTTCTTCCCAGTGCTTTTCAGAAGCTTCTTTCAGTTGTGAGGAATCCCTGTGCCATTTAAAATATTATATGACCATCACACTTGCTCATGAGAGTGAAGCTCTCACAACCCTACCTACCTCACAGGGTGTCTGTTGTAGGGAGAAGAACCAATAGCTTTGTCAGCCGCTTTGACTCCCCTTAAATGGGTGAGAAAAGTGGGGTAGAAAAGCCAACTCTTATTCTCTACAAGACATGATGGTGTGTGAGGGTGCCCACACAAATCCTTTCCCTATACACATGCACGCACACACACAATATGAGTGAGCTAGTTTGGTCTTGTGGTTAGGGTGCCGGACTCTTATCTGAGAATACCGAGTTTGATTCCACACTCCTCCATGAAGCCAGCTGGGTGACCTCGGGTTAGCCACAGCTCTCTTCTGAGCTCCCAGAGCCCCACCTACCTCATTGTGTTGTGGGGAGAGAATAGAAAGCTTTGTCAGCCACTTTGAGGCTCCTTGAATGGGTGAGAAACATGGGGTAGAAAAGGAAACTTTTTTCTTCTTCTTGTATCTCCTATGAGGAGAATTGCCAGTTTAAAGCCAAACTACTGTAAAGCAGAACAGCCAACCTATTTCTGGTTTAGTTCAAGATTTTGCTGTGCAAGCGTATACAATGCAGCAACCTAGTATGAGCAGAAATATTTAAAAAAGAGAAATCCAAATAATATGCCAAGTTAAAAGATGTGGAACCTGCTTCTACAGGAAATTTCCCCCCACTTCCAGATATCATTTAAGCAGAGTTTCTTATAAAATCAAATCTGCCCTACAGAAAATCCATACAGGCCCACTCTTCCTTTCACCTCTGACCTTTTGACCTCTGTCTTGCCTCAGGGTAGCAGTGACCCGGTCACTGCCTAACCCTGAGTCAATAAGTCTACCTTTATTAGCATAAAACATGAATCTAGTGGCAGTTTGACAAATTATAACTTCAAGCTAAAGATCTGCCAACTGGCTAACTCCTGTAGCAACTATTTATCACTGGAAATGGTAAATCATAGGAATTCAGATGACTTAATTATTCCGATATAAAGGAGAAGAAGCAAGGAAGAGAACAGGCGGGTGGGAGACTCCCCCAATTTCTGCAGGATATCTAAGGATAAAAGCCTCTGCACAAAGCCAGGGGAACAATCTTTTTGCTGGGAGGGGAGAGAAAAACATCCACCCCCCTCCCCTGCCTTTGACAGAGATCACCATCTCCCCTTGGATCTCATTTGCCACTCCTTTGTCTGTTTTTTCTTTTTATCCCCACTTCTCTCATTTTTCTTTCTTTGTCATTCTTTTTCTGTATCTTTTGCTCTTTTTCGTCCTTCTTCTCAACCTTTATCTTTGTGTCTTTTTCTTTTGCTGCTTGTTTTACTCCCCCTCAGCTATTTATCATGCTAAGCTTTTTCTGTTCTTCTTCTTCCTCCCTACTTCCCACCCACTCATTTCTTCCAGTTCTCTTCTGTTCTCAAAGACTTTTCTATACTAGCAAGCAGTGTTTTGCAGCAGGGCAGGCCACCCGTCCTAGGACAACCAATGGAGTGCAACAGGGCCATCTGCTCTTGCATGGCTTGTTCTGCTCCTGTCATTGCTGCTGCCTTCAGAGAGGCACTGAAGACAGTATTAAGGCTCTGAAGGCCAAGAACCAAAGTTTTCACTTTCAGAGTTTCCAGTCTGGCCAGTTTTGTGGTGGACCCATTTTCTGCAGCACTTCCTAGAACAGCACAGAAAAGGGTCCCCTCTAGTATACCAGACCAAAGGTATGTGCTGTCTGCATATCTCTGTGATCTGGTGTACCAACCCAGGTCCAGTTGTAGACCTCAGTGTTAAGGTTTACAATTATACTGGGCTAAGACAGAATTTTTGGCACCCTAGCCCAATCACACTTCATCTAACACAGACAAAGCAGACTTGACCTGTTTTTCCACTCTAGTACGTAGATGTGCTATCCCTTATTCTAGGCTGTGGTGTTTTCCTTCTTCCAAACCAAGTGTGGCAGCACCAAAGTCTGGACTGGAACAGGTCATCTTGGAATAGTTGTAGGCCTCTTCAAACAGGTCTATAACTAATCTGGGATAAGGACTAGAGACAGTTCTGGATCAGGATAGTGCTAGTCCCATGAGGGCAAAGTGTACTAAGGAACTGCTTGTTTCAGGATAACAAATAAGCTCAGAAACAAGAGAACAGATATTCATTTCAGAATTTGAATAGAGCACTGCTACATGTATGCCCACACACATGCATGTGAGATAAGTCAAAGTTTGTCAAGATGGAAGTTCTATAGTGTCCTCCAGAACAGTTAGGACTGTCAACTCCTAGAAAGAATAGTTAGACCCTATGCAGGAGAGAGGCGTATAATTGGACCCCAGATTTCCTGTCACTGGGACGGATCCTCAGCTCAGCCATACTCGGGGTGTGCACGAATGCATTTTTTGCATTTGAATTCGTGTCGATTTGAATATTCAAAAATTCAATTCGATTCAAATTTTTATAATCCAGATTTTTGAAAATCCCGATTCGAATCCAGATTATTTGAATCCGTACACCAGTAAATCCGATTCGAATTCATAAATTCGAATGTCAGCAACATTCACATCCATTTTTTGAATTTCTGCGCATCCCATTTTCATCCCGTACGCATCCCATTTTCATCCCGCATTATAAGTGCAAATGTGCATGATATTCGTATGTGATATATGCGGATCTGTTCGTTTCAATTGTTCAAAAATGCGCATCAGATTTTCAAAAATCCAAAATTCATTTGAAGGTGTAAATTCAGATTTTCAAAGATCCAATTCGAATTCGAATGTTGATATTCGATGGGTTCAAGTCATATTTTTGAATTTTTGAATATCCGTGCACATCCCTAAGCCATACTGCAAGCATTTTTCAGATTTAAACAGGTGCTTGCCTCCCACATGAAAACACAGAGGGAAAAGATGTGGCTTACTCACATCCACTTCTGTGGTCCTCCGTTGGACCACAAACTTTGAGAGAAATTGGAATTTTTACTCTACTGGAGGATGGACAGACATGGAAGCAATGCAGCTGTGAGAATGGTTCTCTTTGCAGATGTGCTCCACCCAGAAGTGGCAGTTGTGGCAAAGCAAATGGCATGTGCCTGTTGTGGCTGTTACAGTCTGAGCCCACTTTCCCTAGTTTATCCCTGTGATGCTTTAATCTAGCCATAACCTACAGAACACTTCTGTACAGAGAAGCTCTGTTTGGGAGTCTAAAATGTCTTTCGATGTGAAAGATCTGTTGGAACATCACCCTTCCCCACTGTCCCCAAACTTATAAACTGTGTCCCATCACTGCTATGTTCAGTAGGTCTATCATGAAACAACTACAAATTTGTAATGCTCCACCTACAGTTGTCTCCATCTAGAATCCGACTGTAGCCTTATCTTGTCCTCTACACCACTAATATATGTTCTTTATTGTGTTATTGGCTTCAATGGAAATTCTCAGGACTCGGACAATGTCCCAGCAGTGCTACCACCACTACTCCCTGCAGAACCCAGCCCCCAGAAGATCATCCTCTCTCAAACCATGTTTGTTTGCCCACTTTCCACATTTGGCCCACTAGCCATTGTGTGGGGAGCTGAGATAGAGCATCTGCACACATGAAGGATCTGTTTCCCAACCAGAAATGTCTCCTTCTATGGTGACTACACATAGTGCAGGTTGACCTTGCACCACACATGAACCTACCTTTACCTATGTCGGAGGTGGAGTCAGTAATGCTCTGGGCAGGCCTATCTACACCTTTTCCTGTACAGAAGGGGCATGTGATACACCACACAAGCTGTCTCATGGTTGCCCTGTTGATGGTGCCAGTGCATGCATGCTGGAGCCAACAATGGACAAGTACTTGAAATAGGTGTCAGGACACATAAGAGAAGTATGAATTCTTAGTACAAGTGTGAGCATGTTTGCACTTTGCTTTCCACAGATGGGAAGCAAAGGGCAAACATTCCCCTTCTCCCACTTCCTTCCATCCCTCACTTCCTTTTGTATTCTATTCTCCACTCAATCACCCTGTTGCAGTTGAGTCTCTCACCCACATTCCCGACCAACCCATTGCAGCCTGATCTCTGCTTTTCTTCTTTCACTCCACCCCGCCCCACCCCACCCCACCCCACCCCACCCCACCCCACCCTATCCTATCCCAGTTCACTACCCACTTACTCCCCTCTTGCCTTCTTGTTTGTCCTGCCGCTGCGACCTCTATCGCCGTCGTCCTCTCCACCTTTTTAGGGATGTGCACAAATGGTTTTTTGGCATTCAGTTCATAATGAATAAAATGCTAGAAAATTTGTATTTGTTCAAATAGATCTTTTTCAAATGCAGTAGGATTCTATTTGTTATGAATGTATTTGTATGAATTCGTATAAATATCTGATATGAATGCATACATATCCTGGATATGGATCCTGGATACAGATCCTATATGAACACATACATATTGGATATGTATCCTATGCCAACGCATATGTATCGATGCATATTCGATATATATCCCCAGTTTAACGAATGTACAAACTATTAGGACTAATGTTCTAAAACATCCATATTCATACAAATGTTAATGTATGAATGTCGTAACATTTGATTTGGGTACAAATGTCCGAATTCATATGAATTTGTATGAATAACAAATGGTGTGAATATTTGTGCAAATCCCTACCACCTGCCTATCTCACCTCCCTTCCATTCTCTCCCACTTACTCGCCGCTTCTCTGCCCACATGATTTTCTCCATTCCTCATATATCTGTCTGCTACTTCCTCCTCAGCACCCAGGCGCTTGTTTTCAGCCACTAGCTACCCTCACATTCTTGTTCACCCCCCCCACACACACTTTATGTAGTTTATTTAAAAAAACAACAGTTAGCAGCTATGTTCGAACCTGTGAACAAGTGTAACAGCATCAATGTGCTTTGAAAGCCTTGTTGGATGCATCAGACAGCTCAGGCTATGTGAACTTAACTATGCTCACCTGTTTACAGGTCAATGTGCCACATTTAATCAACATTTAAAGTATAAGTTCCTCAGTGCAGAAACACTCCCTCCACCATTCTTCTTATGTGATCCCATAAAGTGCCACCTAAAGGATGGCATGGTACTAATTAATCTGTATTTATTTATCAAAGACTCTTGTTCACTGGAGTGATTCCAGGCAATCCTGCCTCCTTCCACTTCTTTTTCTACTCAAGCAGACAGATACTCCAAGTCAAAGAACGTTCTTAAGAGAGAGGAGTTTCATGTCCAAACTGTATTTTAGTGCTTCAAACACCAGAAGAAAGCAGGGAATAAAATTTTACACTGAGTACTGCTCTAGCACATGGTGAAAAACACACATTGTCTTAAGATTTATGAGCAAGGACTCTTCCTATAAATCAGCTTTTATTTCGCCTAACCCCCACCACCTTGGACTGTGCAGAAATTTAAACACCTGCATCTGATTATCCTTACATTTAAAGCAGGGCAGCAAGGATGGCACTTCTAAAACAAAGAGGCTATGAAATGTAACCATAGTGTTTGTGTGAGTGCGAGAAAGGGAGAGGGAGAGAAGAGAGAATGAGTTGTAGTAGCCACTAACTGGAACACATTAATAGTCATTACCACCACTGCCCATACAAAATTGAAAGCTAATCTTTATCTTTCTCTCTTTAGCCATCCATCATCTACTTACCCATTCACCTACCTGATTCAGAATATGCATACATAGTTGTAAGATAGCTAGGATTCCACACAAATAATTCCAAAGTTCGGAGACTGGAATTGATTAGCCAATTAGCCAATACATTTATGCAGCTCCTATTATGTATTTGGAGGGCATTACCCTCCACACTCTTTATTTAGCTTAGCATCTTTTGGACTTTGGTTCTAATTTTATGGGTGAAGAGGATGGCATTGGAAAAAGGAAATGAGACACAGCGTGACTTTGAGGTAGCGAATACTGTAGAATGAAATAATACTATGTCCTCAGAATAGTGCTTCCTCCCATTTTCAGATTTCTTCAAAATCATGAAGCTTAAAAAACTTTTTTCCAACTTCTTTCTTGGATTTCATATTCCCACAGCCCCAGTTACCTACAGGTATCTTACTTAGGGACACAGAATCTTCCTAAACCATGCAATGTAATATGGTCAGGGTGAATCAGTCTTGGGACAACCCAGATGATCAGGCAACTTACTGGCAAGCTGTCAAAGGGGCCCAGCATGAAGGTGGGTTTCTAGCCATTCTATGGCCACACACTGCCATTTGCAGCCATAGATAGTGCCAACTGAGCCAACGTTGTGACAGCATAAACTATACCAATTGACGACCTGATTGAGAATGCTGAGGAAAAATCCGGCTTCTCAAAAGTGCAGGAAATCCTGTTGTTGTTGTTTCAATCTGACACAATAGAGTTATTAGCTGGCAGTGCAGCAATATTATGTCTCATCCTATCCTCCTGTCCAGGGCTCTGTTCTGTCTGGAGATTCCTATATAGAGGAGCTCACTGCAGGATGGAACTAATCTTAAACCAGTTCTTAAGGGGACTTGTGGAAAATGCATGGGCCTATTATGAGTCCAAAACACCACTTGAAACATACCCTCAGTACTACTGAAGAGTATGCATTCAGTGCAGGTAAGTCCAGAGCTACCAAGCTGCAGGGATGGAGGCAGGATTCACACCATAGCAGTTCCTGACACTTCTATGTCTCCACTGGTAAAACTGGGAAGCAGGCTGTTCACATGCTTCCCTCTACTTGTGGCAGTATAAACATCAAGCCCTGTGCAATTGAACACAGTGTCCCAGCAAATGTAAATGGAGCATGTGACTGGGTGGTGCACGCATAGGTGCCATTGATGCAACATCATGATCGCTTCTAGTACAGAGGCAATCACATTTAGCCAGCCCATGGAGAAGCAGTGTCTGAGGTTGGAATGGTTTGGGCATTGTCAGAACCAATCCAAAAGTTACTAACTGACCATTGTACTTATTTGAAGTACAAATTGGCCATAACTTCCCAATAGTTTGCAGTTATCTAAATGCAAGGTCCCTTTGATGTTTGAAACCCAAGCTAAGTGGTTTGGAGAATATTACCTTCAAGAATGGAACTGGATAGGTTCATGGTTAGATCACAGAACGTGAGATAAAATTTCTTTACCAGATACATGAAGCAAACCATTCTGGATTTATTCCTGATACAATAAGGACTATTAATACCATTTTAAAACCATGAGTAAATAAAACTTGTGTGCATGTGTTGTTATATTTTACATAGACAGTTTGATTGTGGCCATGAGAAATTTATATTTTTCATTTTAAAGAATTAAATTTAAAAAGGATGATGAATTAATCAGCATAACAGAACAATTCTTTGGTGCATTAAAGAATTATTTCTTTAAATTCCAATTTTAACAACGGCTAGGCTTTGTGGATTTTTATTCTAGTTTATTTGCTTTCTGTGCTGTTGCTCTAAGACCATCTAGTGAATGGCATGATATATAAGTGACTTGTAACAATAAAAGTTGACTCAAAAGATGTTTCTGGTTGTGGCTTACAAGCTATCAAATGTTTTGCCTACGGTAGTCCAGTCACCCTCACTGATCTGGCTGTGAGATAGTACAGTTTGAGAGCTATTTTGATGGATGGAAGGAATTGTAATATTAAACAAAAGAACAAAAAAAGGTGTAAGAGAAAAAGGAATTAGCAGTGACTAATAGATAAGAGTAGAGATACCCATGAACTGAAATAGTTTCTTCAGTTCAGCACTTGTTCAGTTTGCTGTTGAACTAGTTAATCAAACAAATGGTTGTTCATGTTCAATTTCACTGGTTTAAAAACAAGAAATACATTTTTTTTCCCTTTGGAAGGAGTTATTTTCAAAGGAAAAACAGTGAATGCAAACTTTGATCAAATAGTTCGTGTTCGCAAATTCAGTTTGATTGAATTTTTGGCTATCCAGGCGACTGAATGTTTGGGTCAGTGTGACCATTTGCAAACCGGATGGCTCACTGTGAACCATGAACTAACTGAACCAGTTCATCACACCTCCAGATCAGAGCTATGATCCATGAAATGGTAGAAACTAAGCTGTAGCACAGCCAACACTTCACTCTTGCCTACTTGAACCACCTCACCTTTGCCAGCCTATGGACATGTTGGGAAGGCTGATGACGATGGATACATCTTGTCTGGTAAGCACATCTGGTAAGATATCTCACTGTGTTGCTGTATAATATGAAAAACAGGCTAAAAGTATTGGGAAATAATCTCATGATCCTGTCCATATTAAATAAAAAATTATCATATTGTGCCAGTTTTATCCTCTGTAGATTCTTGCTACTATGGAATTATAACTAAGATGATAAAATGCACAGGTGCATGCATCTGAGATTGTGTGGTAGGTATTTTGTATTGTAAAACATTTGCAGGACACTGCAATAGAGACCGATTTGGAAGGGAGATTTAGACTAGGCTAGCTCAGCTTCATATCATTAGTCAACTAACAAACTCACTAGGCACTCTAGATTCTGATGTCTCAGGCCACGTACATTACCTTGGCCTCCCTGAGATTAAAAAGGCAGCGATGATGATGAAGATGACAAAGATGGTGCAAAAACTTACTGGTCTTGAATAAAGATGAGAATTTTGAGGAGTGATATGCAAATCTGGCTGTCCAAATATCACCTTGAGCTCTTAAAGCCCTTGATTTCTTCAAGTACATGGGAGCATTATTATTATTAATAATCTTTTATATAGCACTCTAAAATGCAAATGGCTTTGCAATCATTGTTATCTCATTTCCTTACAGGTGACCCAAGAGAAGAGGACCAGGTTTGTGTACTTGACATTGTGCAGAATACAGGGCATGATAACCAAAAGAGGAGCTGGAACAAGAGTTTGTATGCAATTTATTAATATTAATAAGCAACGTGGCTTAGCACTGAATGCATATCTATCATCAGCAAACTCATGTACTCTAAGCATATCATGCTCTATATGAACTTAATCTGAACATTAATGCTCAAACATGGAAGGGCAATCTAGTGGTTGGATTAGGTTTTTGCTGCAAAATAATGTATTTGCACAGACAGCTATGGTAGTTTCATCAGATAGTGATTCCAGCTGTGGCCTTAAGACTGGACACCATGGTGTTTCATTTATCCAATTCTGAAAGACTAAATGAAACACCTTGCCTTGCCACTGTGACCTTGTGGGTTCAGATCCGTGTGCCACCTCAGGGCAAAATTGGTTCCAAAAGTCTTGTTTAGCACAAAACAAGCTTTGCTAAGGCAAGCCAAAGTCCTGTTTAGTTCAGCATCCTTATTACTACAGTAATTATAGAGGCAGGATATACATGTGGCTGCTAGCCTTGGCCAGTGGCCACCAAAGAATGCCTCATCTGCACCATGGACTGGTTTACTGCGAGGCCATGCTTCCTGTGGAATACTAAATCCTCATATGATGTGGCATTGGGGCAGACCATGGTGCTGTAGCCCATTCCAACAGGAGACCACTTTGAACCCATTTTCCATGTATTCCCTGGCAGGAGGTCAACTCAGCCACTCATGCAGATGGCACCAAGTGGCTGGGCCAGTCTACCCTGTATGCTAAGCCCACCACTATTTCACTGGGCCCTCAGAAATGGCTACAGAAGGGGGGCACTTCTGGGCATCTAGCTAAAAGGAACAATCATTCCCAGATTCCAGAATTACAGTGGATCAGACCACTGTGATGTGTATAACCTCTTGATCTATGCCACTGACCAGTCCCCTTCTGATCTTGGACCAGATTGCTCAATCCACAGTGTGGCACAATGCACTACTTGCAAGAGGCCACAGAGAAGCTTTGCAAACAAGACTCAGCAGCAGTCTGTGGTGCATTTACAAGACTGACAGGGCGTCAAAGGACTTGATGCTCTCAGAAGTGGTTTTTGGGGGAGTTTTCCTATCAGCTTTCCATGGCTGTCAATTATTCCTATACAGTAGTGTGGTTTTACAAGGTGTAACACTTCAAACTGCCACTGTTATGAAAGGGAGACCGCATTTTGTTGGCTGCAGAAAAATAAAGCTCTGTTCTGCAAAATTGCATTACAGAAGGGATATCTGTAGTCAGACAAGCTGACAAGGCCAGAAATGCATTTAAGAGCCATTTTAAAAGTAAGATCTCTGTCTTCCAATCTGAACAGTGAATAAGGCATCTAAGCATTAAGAAAACAGAGTTGCTATATTAAATAGGGTGAGTTAGAGCAAAAGGCCTGCTTGATAAAATGCATGCATACATGCATGTGCATACATATATATAACACACAAATAGAACTGAAACCAATCATTGTCATCTGAACTTGATTGCCAATATTGATTTTGCATTCTTCTAGTTTAGTGTTTTCCAACATTTTCCAATGAAAAGTGAAATTGATTGAGGGAATTGGGGGAGGGGGAAGAATACCCTTAAAAAAAAATCTGCAGTTTAGCTTGAGTGTTTCAAGGATGGCACTGGTAAAATGCTACATCTCATGATCCATTTAACACAACATGCCTGGTCCATGAAGACAGCGTGAGCAATTGTCCACACCCAGAGCCAATCCCTCTTTCCTTCATTAAAGGAAAGGTTAAGCTATGCTTCATCCTATATATCTTTAGTTGTGTGCTCACTAAAACATAATCTGCTTGTGGGCATGCATTGTAGTTGTGCCTAGCATCTAATCTGTTTTACTCCTGGTTGCATCTCCCAATCATTGTCTGTACTACAGTTCAATTGGCATTAACCACAACTGACTCTAAGGTTTCATCTACATGCCACAAAAAGGCCACTTATCACCCCAAGTGATAGAAATGATGCATTAGCTGGTGAAGTGCAGGAAATCCAACTCCTTGTGTGCCTCTTTTTGATGGACTGCCTGCAGACCAAAATTTGGCACATCACGTTGGCCAAAAAAACAACTGGATGGATGGCATCATAGCCATTCTTCAGGACCATGGCCAGAGCTCCAGCCAGAATTTCAACTCTTATAGGAAGCATTTTGCCCACAATTTGCTTCTGGTGACCACAAAAGACAGCTTCAGAGTCTCAGAACAGGATGGGGGTTTGACCCTTGCCCACAGCTGTCATTTCACTGTTTAAAGTGAACATATCCATTCATGTCTCATGAGGAGGCACTCTGAGTCACATTTGGAAACTTGTCAATGGCTCACTCCAGACAGCAAAGGATAGCACAGGATATTAAAAAGATCCCCCAGTTGCCTCCTGCTGTGACCCACCAGATGCAAGAAGCAAACCCCAACATAGATTTGCTTACCTGCCCATCTGAAGAACTGCATATGAAGTCACCTCCCTGGGAACTTCCAGAAGCCAGCCAAACACCTGCCTCCAGTTTGGTCTAGTGGTTAAAGAGCTGGACTCTTTTCTGGGAATACCAGCTTTGATTCTGCACTCCTACATTTGTTGTCTTTCATGAGTTTGACTGACTTCCAGGTAGCTACAAGCAGAATTATAATGAGACAAGCAGGCAGACACAGGGTAAGATTTGCTGTTATTGGAACTGTGGAATCATCTCCAAATTTCCTGTAATATTACAGGATATCACCTCACTATAGCAGTGCATCTGGCATTCCCAATACACAACCAGGAAAATCATGTGTTTTAGCCCACATCTGGAGGCCCCCTCAGAAAAGGAATGCAAAACCTGTTCATAGGTCAATTGTAACAACTAGGATAACAAGATGATTGTTTTAAAAGGAACAAACATTATGCTCTAAGGATAGGTGTATACAGGTGAGGGGATTTCAATAGGTTATCATCTGAGTATCAACCTAGGCCTGCTCAAATTTCTTTTTTGAAGTTGACAGTGCAGAGCACTTCTCATCTTTGATATCTGGAATCACTAAAGAAAATAAATTAATCTGCCCCCCCCCCTGGCCCTGAGAGAATATATGCATGTCTTGTTTGTTCCATACAATAAGCTTATTATCAGGGAGAATACGTATGTTCATGTAGTCTTTCTTGCTCCATGTAATAAACATACTGGAGGAATTTGTGCAGGGCCATAGCTAGAACAGGATCCACATGATAATGGCACTGTGTGAGCACTTGAGGGCCTTTTCTGCGCTAACCTGCTGTTAATCTCCTCTGGTGGGTCCAGAATAGCCTGGCCCATGGTTCCAGATCAGCATCATCTGCATCAACAACACTGATCCAGATCAGTTTGTGTCACAACTGTGAATCTCGCAGGAGCATTGCAGCCATGCCCCTATGCCTCCAACGCTGAGAAACAAAAGTTCCCAGTCTCAGGACCTCCAGGGGTGCTTTTCAGCAGTGCATTATGGCACACCATTGAAAGGTTCTCCCAGGAAGTCCTGAATGTGGGAGACATGCTTTCTGAACTCCTCCCATTATCTGGATGAGGGCCATGTTGATCCACTAGTAGAACCAATTAAATGAGTCTACTAGTGATCCACATTAAGGCCACCCTTAATCCAGATCATGCTCTGTCAAGTGCAGATAAGTCCAGCAGGGAGTCAAGCAGGGAGCATGGACTCATAGATCTCGATTAATGTGCAGATCTATGAGGCCTAGAAGTAAAGTACTTTATAGACCCTTAATCCACTTTAAGCATCCATGCAGATAGGCCCAAGGAGTATGAGGACCACAAGACCCTCTCTCTTTAATCAAATTGCCTGCCATAAGTGCTACTTCAATGGTAGAACAAGAGAAAGCATTGTGACTGCACTTTCTCTTGCTCTTCCATCCTATCACTAATCTCTGCAACATGCAGACAAACTTGCAATTATTTCTTCAAGCTGAATAGCATGTCCTTGTTTGTGGAGGCACATAAAATGACCAATTTCTGGGGTATTTCCTGTGCTTACCAAAACAGTCCCCACCAGTATCACCAAAGCTGGGGAACAAAAGTTTTACTGTCAGTATCCATTATATTATATTTTCCTTCTCTCTCTCTTTTTTTGCCATGGGTCCATAGCACCTCTGCTACACCTCAGTTTTACATAGATGAAACAAGAATAGAACTCCATACAGATTTTTTAAAGCTTTATTCTGAGTTGAACAACACACAAAGCCCTGTGGCCAAACCCTTACAAGTTCCCCAAGGAAGCATTCTAGAGATTATCTACAAAACAGAAAGAAGGAAAAAAGCTAAGCAGCACCACAGTGACAGTGACAGGCAGCTTCTCTCTCCAAGAGTTAGGGCACAATTACACACAGGTTTTAATTCACCTTTGATCCACCTTCAGGGTGAGGGAACACATCTGCAAAGTGGCAAGCAGTTTTCCTCCCACGTTATCTAACCCAGAAAATCCACCTTTAGGTTAGTCAATGCATAAAAAGAATGGCTAGTCACTTTGTTGATGGATGTCTGGTCATTTTGAAGGTGGATCAAAGATGAATTCAAACTTAGATGTAGTCCCCCAAAGCAATGAGAGAAATGCCACTGACTGCAGTGGTGTGGTGGAGGCAGAAGGCATATCTCAAAATAAAAAATGAAAGCCAACTTGAGGGTCTCTAACACATATACACACTGGGACAAAGCAGCTCAAAGTGGAGTGGAGTTCCTATTTTGTTCTTAGTGCAAAACACAGAGTAGTCACATTCTTTGGACTGAGGTTTTTCATCCCAAACATGATTTACTTACTTTTAACAGGAACAGTTTACCCATTCCATTGTTAATATTGAGCATTGAAATGTGGAACACTGTACATGCATGTTAATGGTTCCCAGGAGACTTCTTTCCTCAAATATAGGATTTAGCCTTACAGAATCCTTGCTTACTTTATATCAGACATTTGATGCATGTACAGTCTTGCATTGATGACTTTTGAGGAATTATGCAGCTTGTAAATATTCACTACCATTGCCTCGTTGTGTGTGTGTGTGTTTGTATCTGTGTATTTCCAAAGAGCAAGCAGTAAGTGACCTCCATGGAGCACAATGCTGACATTTTATAATAGCTAGATTTTAAAAAAAGAAGACGAAGAAGACAGAGTGACTCTTCGGAGCACTTCTATTATTCATGTGCATTATTAGCAGGGAAAGGATCTATAAATAGCACATTACAATCCCCCACTGAGGTCAGGCACATGGTCTCCATCTAGACTTCAAGGTGAAGAAGAATACGGTTCTGCTTTTTCAAACAAACAAACAAACAAACAAACAAAAAGTGTACAGTATATTTGCAAGGAACACTACTAACACTTAGTTGGAATCTAGTCTAAACATTTTTTGCACTGGCTGTTAAATCTGCCTAGTGTGGCCCATAGAAATGAGTTGGTCCACAGAGTGAACTTGTTTCTGGAGGCCAAGTTCTCCCATCTCAGTAGACTGGCTCATCCGCACAGAACCAGGCTGTGAAGCATGCCACTGTGGCAAGCCAGTCTGTGAAGAGCATGCAAACAGCGCTCCTCCGCAGTCTGGTATTCCACACCCAGTCCCTTTTCAGCCAGGAACATTCTTCTGTGCACGTGGCTATAAATGCCCTGGTTGGAAACTGAATCTTTGAAGACTGGACTAGGGATGAGCACAAAATATTCGTAACATTTGACACTCATACGGATTCATATGAATTCAGACACTCGGATACAAATAGAAAGTTATGACATTTGTACACTGATATTCGTATTCGTATGAATGTTTTGTAAGATTTGTATGAATGCTTCGGAACATTCATGAAACAGGGAGACAGGAAAGCGTCTGCACCAGTCACATCAGCAATGGATCCAGAGTGGATTCAACATGCTTTGAGAGCGGATTCAGAGTAGATTCAGGACAGATTTGATGTTTTCAGAACGGATATGTTATGGGATACATATCGGATATTCGTACAAATTTATATGAATACATTTGTATGGAATAGAATCCTACCAGATTTGAGGGGATCTATTCAAACGAATATGGATTTTCTTACATTCGATTCAAAATGAATGGAATGCAAAAACACCCACACCATTCGTGCACATCCTTAGACTGGGACACCAGAGTGAGGAAAGGGCCTAAGGCTGTGTCTCCATTAACATTGGTAAGTCAGCTGAAGATGGGGATCCAAGCTTAATCCACATTGGTCCCTGACTGGGACTGTTTGTGTGTAGGAGTTAAGGGTGGGAGGGAGGATCCTATATGCAGAGAGAACCGAAGTGACCCTCCCCAGGTATCGAAACATTTCTGCAAGTAGATGTTCCTCAGAACTATCAAGTACCCCTATTAGCAGCAGGAGGTGGTCCGCCTTTGAAGAACAGCTGCTTCAAGTCTAGAAGCAGAACAAGGTGGCTGCTCATGTCCTGCTGGTGGGCTGCCCCGTAGAGCCAGCTGATCACTGTGAGATGCAGCAAAAGCAACAAAGCCATGCTCTCTTCTTTTCTGAGAAGGTCAACAATCAGGGCAATCAAGGACAGTTTAAATCTGAACTCAGCTCTCAACCGGGATGAAGGGAGGAACTCTATCGCACCTTTATGGCAACATGAATTTGCAATGAAGGTGAATTGTCTGCATCCTCATTGTGCACTCAGCATGGGAGAAGAGTGAAGCTTCTTCATAGATGCCGCACTCTTCCTCAACCATGCTGCAGTAAGCATTGTTATGTTGCTGGTATTGCAGGGATGTCCAAAGAGCCCTGAGAACTCTTGCCTCACAATGGCCGTTCTTTCTACTGCCATCACTGCCGCCACTCAGGTGGACTTACAGGTACTTAGGCTGTTTTTCTGATTTTGATGGTGGGGAAACCCTCTACCCTGACTGTCAAAATCATAACAAGGAAACCCCCATGTACATGAAGCTTCCTAACCCTATCCCCTTCATCAGGATCATTATGATTTTGATATGGGAGGGGGAGGCTGCCTCACCCTCCTTCCCATGAGTCACAGCTGATCCTGTTAAAAGGAGAGGGAAGGAAGCCTCCTCCAACCATCAAAATCATGCCTGGAGTGTCTTTAACTTCGGTTCTGATAGAAGGAGAAGAATTGGCTTTTATACCATGCTTTGCTCACCCTTAAGGAGACTCAAAGCAGCTGACAAACCTTCTGTTCTTCCCACAGCAGACCTCCTGTGAGGTAGGTGGGGCTGTGATAGCTCAGAAAAAGAACTGTGACTAGCCCACGGTCACCCAAACGGCTTCATGTAGTAGTGTGGAATCGAACTGGGAGACTTCCAGATAAGAGTCTGGCACACTGACCACAAGACCAAATTGAGGGGCATCACTTGAGACCCCTTTAAGAGGAGCAATTCAGAAGGGGGCATAGCATCATGCTTGTAGTGCTCTTCTTCTTCCCACGCAGAAACTGCCTAAAATGAGTCCAGATGATCAGTCCAGTCCTAGAATTTCAACCAGTCTAGAGCTGCATCAGCCAACATTTTACAAAGCGGCTCAAAAGGCAGCTTAGAGGTAGTGGCTTAGGCACCAAAGTTCTCATTCCACCTCTAATCCACTCAGAAGGCCAGAAAATGCATGTTGGAAGTATATTTTCTATTCTTTAATGTGGATCAAGGTGCCAGCACTTCTATGCTGATGTAGCTGCCTTTGAGCTGTGTGGTTGCTGTGGTTGTTTTTACTGTGTGAGCTCTCCAAAACTCTCTAGAACACCATCTTCCTCCAAAAAAGTGTATGGGAAACTGATGTTAATCCATTTTTCTTCATATCCAGGGAGGATTATTATTGGTGTAGCAGCAGCCACCACTCTCCCCCCCCCCCAATTATTTATTTCGCTAATCTTCTGTGGCTATTTCTCACAAGCCACAATAGGCAAAGAATAAATTAAACTCCCATCTCCAAGTTCACATATTACAAATTCGGGAACTCTTTGGTTAAAAAAAGTTATCCCTAGAATTAATTGTTCATATACACACATTTAGGTTTAGCTGAAGAACAGTTTTCATTCTGCATTCTGCATTCGTTCGCTGACTCATTAATTCACTTTCATACTGCCCTTCAAACAGTTCATATTATTAAAATAAAAGAATAAAACCATCACAGTAAAAATGGTGCAAAATTGTCACAGTTAGGAAGAGGACTTTATGCAACACAGTTCAACTGTCTGTGCCTTCTTTTGTTTGGGGACAGAAGATGGTAGGGAGGGTCAAGTATTTTGCTAAGATTTGTATGCACTGCTGTTGGAACTAACATCTCAGCTCAGGTATCTGTGAGTTGGTCTGCATATTCATTGCATTTCACAGGGGAGGGGTGAGATTGTTGGGGCCCGAGAGAAAGTGCTTTCGTTCAGCGGATTGCAAAGTAGGGATCAATAGAAAGAGACAGGTTGGAGACATGTTTCTATCACCCCAGAATGCAGACTCAGCATCCTATTTAACTCTCTGCCGCGCTATGGAAAAAAAAAACAGCCCTATCCAGCTGCATCTTCTAGTTTACCAATTCAAACAGGTCTCTAATCCATCTAGGAGAGTGTAAACAGCACCCAGTCATGCCAAGGATTAACCACACAAAGATCTTTAATGTATTCAAATGCACTTCCCCAATACCACATTCAAATCAGGGCCTACTAATTAGCAGAGCTAGGGCCACTGAGAATAGCAATGGCTTTATGTTAGGAACTATTTTGGAAGGAAGGAAGGAAATCGTTGCCTCCATTTTCTCTTTCTATCTTTCTCATATCATATGGACAGCTCATGTGAACAAAAAGATGAAGAAAGAGGGAAATGAGACTTCTGTTGTTAAAGATCTCTCTTCATTGTCTCTTATATTGAGATTTCTATTTATTATTATTACCGCTACCAGCTTTATTTTAGTGAGTAACAAAAGCAAAATTGTTTTTCAAAGGCTGCTCAGCTCACTCTGACTCTCTGCCCTGCCCACCCCCTTCTCGTTGCATCCACATCTTGTCTTTAAACACTCTATCAGAAAAATATTGTCTCAGCAGCTGGGATGCATACACGGGGGAGGGGGGCACAGAGCAGGATGGTGTGGGAAGCAAGCAATAAAGAAGAGAAGGAACCGATAAAGATTAATTATCTAATTAACAGAGATGTAAAAAATGGAGGGAAGAAATAAATGTCTTGCCAACATTTGCTTCGTGTGTGTGTGTGTGTGTATGTGTATGTACACATGCATAGGTATAGAAGCGTGTGTGTGTGTGTGCAGGCACACGTTGGACTATGAATTTGTGTAAACACACACACACGCACAAACCTCAGTAAGGCTGCAAAGAGAATGCAAGATTCTTTGTGGCCCCTTTGCAGCATGGTAAAACAGGAGTAAAGAGCTCAAATCTTGACAAAGGTCAAAGCTTTAAAGTGCCATTGATTTCAGCAAAAGACATTTAAGGATGAGGGCAGATCCACCATTTCCATCAGTCTCTTAAAATAACCTGGAGTTATTTCTCAGTCTCTCTGCATGTCTAGGAAACTCACCTGGACTACTGATTGGGGCTGGATTAGACCTTTCGATCTTGGCATTTAGTGATGGTCATCCTAAGGCATTTTTAGAGAATCTGAGTGACTGAATGCATCTAGTTTCAGCTCTGGATGTGGCTTTCTTTGTTGGGAATTACACAGCCTTCCTGGATATCTCCCAATGTCATTAGGACAAAGATAGAAGAAGGTGTGGAAGATCTCACACAAGGGTTCTCCACCTCCAAACAGCCGCAGAAGGTTCAAATCAGAGGGGCAATGACAGATAATCAGAAGTTAACCCCCTTCCTTGCTTTTGTTCCCACATAAATTCTACCTCCCCTTGGCTCGGTGTAAGAGCAAAAGCTTGGAAAACAGTCAGTAGTAGCAAATTCTGTATTCACCCAAAAATTACATGGAAGTGTCCATAGCCAGCTCAAGATGCCACCTGAATATCATGCTAACAAGTGATATTCCAGAGAAAAGCCATCCAGAATAATCTTTTGTTGCCCAACAGCATGGAGCTGGCACTATCTGTGCATGATATAGTGGTGCACGCATTCAGGTATTGTCACCACTGCACATGAGCGTGGCCAGAGTCAGGATGGTACCTCTGAAGGTAAGTTGTAGTGCTGTTTCAGGAAAACCCAACTCTAATTGTGGGTTTTCAAGAAATAAGCTATAGTGGGTTTTCACCTTGATATAGTGTGGCAATCCCACCATAGCCCTGACATAATTATGCTATATGTCCCATCTGGACAATATAGTAACTAGGAACTGACCCCAATGGAAGAGCAAAATCCTCTGATGATGGATATCAAAGCTACAACTGAAAGCTTAGGTTCTCAGAAGAAACCTGAAACACAGAATAACAGCCCCCAAACTCCTACAAATGAGAAAGTGACCCCAACTTGAAGATACCAAATAGAAACAGCATACTGCTGATGAAGATAGCCCTGGTGAATTAACCACATTGCTACTTGTTGTACCTTATGGTGCTTGGCTGCATCTCCACAATGGGAAACTAAAGTACATTAAGGGCAGAAGATCTTACATCCCCACCCACCCACCCCCACCATTGGAGGTGAATTGTGCAATGTTTGCATACCATGACCTCTTGCCCTTGATCTTTTTGAAGCTGTGGAACAAATGTTACCCATCTTTGAAGATGCCACACTCTGGAAATGGCCCCAGAAGTTGACCATTCTTGGCGTGATGAAAACAGCATCTGGTGAAATGAAGGCCAAAAAGGTTGATCATGCAGCCACACATGAGGGTAGCAACCATCCTTGTCAGAGTCCCTTTGCCCTCTAAATGGGAAGCATGCTTCTCAAGGCATTTACCAGCCACCAAGTGCACTTAGAGGAGTGGTACATTCTGGCATGAGGAGTGGGAGTACTGCTGGCATGTGGACACTGCACCTCTCAGGCCTCCACTGTCCGCTATGTTTCACTCATGTAAATGCAGCCTTTATTTATGCAAAAACTTAAGATCCAGGCAGCACACAATTTTAAAAGTACCTCTGAGGCAGCTTAGATATGGTTCCCAGTTGGAACTGTTTTCAGGTCAGTCTGCTTCTCTCCACTCTCATGAACATCTAGTCTAGAAAAGGTAGATCAGAGATGAGATGAGAATGTGAAGGCAATATGCTGTCATCTTCAAGACACTTTTGAGCCACTCTGGTTGGATCTTCATGGTACCCTTTATGGCATTTTGAATGGCAATGAGGAGGAAGAGCTCAGTATTTACAAGGTGATATCTGTGCATCCCTATCAGAACCTCAGGAGCAGATGGTGCCAAGGGACCATTTTCAGCAACAGGACTTGTATCACATACACAGCATACTTGGGATGATCAGCTGAGAAGGGAGTGTGGCAGGAACCTCAGTCCATATCCATTTTTACTATAAGCATGACAAACCAGGTAGCCTGTCTTCCAGTCTTAAATGGCCCTATTGATGTGACCTCTATATTAGAGCCACAAACCTGAGGTTTGAGCACATTCAGTACAACCTCCTGTTGGAATCATTGAAGCCAGCTCCAGATGCCACTCAAATATGTGCTAACAAGTGATATTCTGGAGAAAAGCACCTTCAGAATAATTGCTTGTCAGTTAGGCAGGACAGGGCTGCCACTGTCTGTACATGATGTATTGGCATGCACTTCCAGGTATTTCAATGGCACAAAACCCTCAGAAGTGCATCATTACTACCACCTGCATGCACAGCTGTCTTTTTTGGCCCCCACACATGATGGCACCTCTCTCTAGAAGGTAACTTATATAGCTATTTCAGGGAAATCTGCAATCAGAGTCAGGGTTTCCCAAAATAAGGAATAGCAAGTTTTTCTGCAGGGCTATGGTGGGGTTGCCACAGACAGGGGACTTATACTGTAATACTTTCTAGGCTATTGTGGGATTAACTGGATCTGCTCATGTCCATTGTAGACACTTAACCTGAAGCTTGAGTCTGCTTACTCAGATTTCAATAGAAAGTCCAGCTCATCAATGGCCTGATCATATTTAACTGCACTACAAACCATTACAATAAATCAAGGATTTATTACAAATGTTGGCTTTTATTCTAATTTCGATTATGAAAGTGTAAATGTAGCAATATCAATAAAGGACTATAAACAGAAGGGACTAGCAATTTATCACATTCAATGCCCTGTTCTGCTCATCTACCTACCAGCCTGTCTACACACTTCCATTAACCCATATAAGGTATGAAGAAGATAGACTACCTTACAGCAGTAAACATTTCATGGATACAGTTCAAACAGGAGACAAATGCAAGCACTATATTGCAAGAACATCAATTATACTTAAGCTTTGAGGAACATCTCTTTTGTAAAAAAAGAAAGATCACTTTTGTTTCCCAGCTTTACTCCTAAGAGTCATGATGCATCTAAATGGCTTATGTCTTTACAACACTCCTGCAAGGAAGGTTAAAGGGGGAGAAACGGAGAGAGAGAAACCTTTTTTTACATATTCTGGCCATTCTGCATGTTGGCAGCTTTCTATCTGGCAAGGTAATTTACATGAATAATGCTTATCAGGAGTATTTTGAAATGAGCATGAACGTTCTAAAGGCCTGCAAATCTCACAAACTGAGGCCAACAGGATACAGCAGGATCACGATTAGGGTACAGGTCGTGGTGAGGGACAGGAGTCCATAAGATGCAATTGCAAGCTTGGGTTTCTATGTCATCAAAACATATTTCACTACTGAATGGGCTGAAACATATTCTGGAGTGATCAAACTAAGATTTGCAACTATGCTCCACCTATCTATTTTGTTGTTTAGTAGTAGCAAGTCATGGCCAAGTCAATGACACCTCTATGCAGTGTTCTTGTTAGAGATACAGAAGTAGTTTGCTATTGCTTATTTCCAGGGAAATGCTGGGGGCAGAACCAGCAATCTTCTACCTTCCAGACAGTTTACCACTGAGCTACAGGCACTCCCACCTATCTATTTATTTGACTTCAAATATTTGTATCCCACCCTTCACAGTAGGCCATAACATTTGATAAAATAACCAGGATAAAACATAGATCAAATCAATAAAACTATCTTTAAATAAATACATAATTAAAATACACCTCCACCTTGGAAGCACCAGTGTCTGAAGTTCTTAATCTTTTTTGTTCCAAAGGCCCTTTCTGAGAATGTAGCGGCAGATAGTTTTATGACAGTCAAGATCAGCAATTCAAGCTAATGGACGCCCTGAAATCTTCATTCGTGGAGCCCTAGTTAAGAACCCCTGCTCTAGGAGAAAGCCTGGATGAAGGCGTAAATTTTAACCAGGCACCAAAATCCATATAATGCTGGTGCCTGGTGTACCTTTGCTGGGAGGTTATTTCACAGCCTCAGGGCTGCAGCAGAAAAGATCCTCTTGCATGCCACCATCCCCTGACCCTCTGAAGATGACAAAACTGCAAGAAGGACTCCCCACTCTGTGCGCTAAGATACAGATCATTCATCTAGTCCAGGAGAGTACAGTGTTCTTCCCTTGCTGCAAGTCAAAGCAAGAATTGCCAGGGTAGCGTGGGCTTCAAACACAGCCTAACACCACTGTGTAGCTACAGGGAGGAGCTTCTGTCATCCCCTCTGAATTGTTCCTTTGGCTGTATCCCCATTACACAGTAAATGGGTCTTAAGCAAGTCCTGTTTCCTTTTCTCCCAGTGAGGACTAGCTGCTAACAATGCCTCCTTTAACCTAGCAAATGGCCCTGAAGATCCCCCTGCTTCCCTGCTCTACATCACATTGTCGAACTGGTGACTTTGTTCTAAGTGTTTTGTGTCCCTCTTTGTCCCAGATATTGCTTAGGCTGTACACAAATTAGTGGAATAAAAGCCACTGTTATAGAAAAAAAAAAAAACAGAGCTTTCCTGCTGCAAAGCCACGATGCGCTGTCCAGACTCCAGCAGCCTCCCTGTAGCTTTCTCACAGAAAGCTGCAAGACTTTCTTGGCGCATGGACATGGGATGGGGCAGCCAAGGGTTGCTGAGCTGCAGGTCTCGTGCACAATTCTCATCATTCTGTCTGAACTGGCAGGAAACTTTGAATTTACCTGATACTGTGGAGTGAGTGCTCATCATTCCACAGTAGGTAAATTCGTAGTTGTGGCCGCATAATGCACTGCTGCTACAAAGTATCCTGTGTCAGGTGTGATGCCAACATTCCGACTGCACATCAGAATGCAAGTCTGGACCCAGCCTTAATTATTTTGGGGCTCTTGTGGTTCACGGTGTTTTGGTAGTTGCCTTACCCAACTTTGGACCTTTCTGCACTTTGTGCACATCTGTAGATCCAGACCAGGCAGGGGCTGATCCCAATTTGGTCTGAACCAGCCCCTGCACCAGCCTCATAGCTCATACAAGCCTCAGAGCCTCTAGGGGTCCCATAGTGGAGTACAAGAAGGTACATCACTGAAATGGGGCCCTTGTGGCCCTAGGATACCACTAGATCTTGGCTGTGTCCAGACACATTTATACTGCACAGCAGAATGCACAATCCCAATCAAGGCATCACACACAATGATCAATGGATCATTGTGGTGTTGCATTATCTGATTGGGACTGTGCAATTACTTTAATGCTGGATCAAGGACACTCAATGAGCAATATAAACAAAATATGAAGTTTCCCTCCAGTGAAGGCAGAAGAGCAAGAACAGCAAGATGAGAATAGGAAGGGCAGCTCAAATTTGATTGGCTGCCTCAATCCACATGATGGTGCACACTGACTCAGCTCTCACAGCTTTGATCGGGAAGCTACAGAGCTGCCTTTCAAGTAGGGATGCCCAGTCATCGCTGTGCAGTAAGTATACTGCGCTTTTACATTTAACTGCAGATTTATTCTGCTAGTCTGGAGGCAGCTCTTGTTATTGAGGTCTATCAGTAATCCAGACCAGAAGCTGACCAGGAGGCCATTTTGGGCCTCCTGATATGGACTGCCCTCCATCTTGTGCAGAAGGAGCATGCCAGCAGGGGCTGAGCCTCTCTAGTTCACACCAGTGCACTGACAAAAGAGGAATACCATCCAGGTATACCATAGAGGCAAGTGCAGAAAGGCTCTTTGAATACTGTTACACTTGCTATGTAACAAAGGTTGCCTCCAGACGGTGGCCAAATAACCTGCTAGCAAGAGATAATGCAGGATATTGATGCCCCCACCATTCTTCCTAGATAGCTAGAAAGCACTGCAGTGGCACTGTCTTCGTGCATTTTAAGTAACTCCAAGTGCCGTGAGTGTTTGAATGTACTTGCTGTCACTTCCCCAAATGCATGGACACTTGTTTCAACCTCCACAAATGTGCATGTGAAATGGAGCTAGGATGTCAGCTCTGTCCAGAAGGTAAGGGGGCAGCCTTAGAAACACTATTGCTGGAAAACCCATGACCAGTGCTTGGTTTTCCACCAATAATAAAAAGCTATTTTTTTTGGGGGGGGGGACCAGTGCTATGATAAGTGAGGCAACTCTGCCATAGCAATGCCTTAAGGGCACTATATTTCCCCCACTTGGACAGGGTCAAAGTTATTTCTTGTGGGTCTATATGTGTCTTAATAAAGAAACTTTGCATTAAAATAGCCAAGTGGATCCCTGTCTCTTGGGATCAGCTCCAATCCATTATCAGTTCAATCAGTAGTCCTAAAACTCCTGCACATACATGGAAATGCTGCTAAATACACACATTCAGAGCAGCTCCCATAACATGTGAGTTGCCTGGAAGTGGCCACGAGCAACACTAAGGCTGGGTCCAGATTAGCGGATTAAATCCGCAGTTATAACAAAATGTGCAACTTACCTGGCTGCGAAGCCACAATGGGCCATCCAGGCTCCAGCAGCCTCCCAGCAGCTTTCTCACAGAAAGCTGTGATACTCCTGTGACACACACGGTGAGGTGTGCATCATGTGGGATGGGGTAGCCAACGGGAGCTGAGCTGCAGGCTCAGCTCTCATTCACTGTTCTCACCATCCAGTTTGGAATGGCGGGAAACCTCAAATTTACCCGATGCTATGGAGCGAGTGCTAATTGCTCCGCAGTAGGTAAATTTGCAGTAGTATCAGGATCTGGTGTGATGCCCATGCTACGAAGTATCAGGGGTCAGGTGTGACACCCATGCCTCAACTGCTTATCGGAATGAACAGTATTCCCAAGTCTGGACTCAGTCTGAAAATGGTGTAAATAACAGCTAGCTCTTACTGTTTGTAGGGGTAAGATTCTGCCAAAATAGCACAAGCACTAAAATTTTGACTACCTCCAGATGGCAAGAGGGAGTGTGGAATATGAATAAGATCTCATGGTTGCCTCTTCTCTTGCCATGACCAGCCAGGTGCCCATTGCAAACCCCTGCTTACCAGCATGTCTGGGAAGCAGCATATGAGATCAGCCTACTGGGAATTTCTGGGCGCTGGCGAAGCACCTTCCCCCTTTTGTTTGTTGTTTTACTTACGCTTGGCTCCGCAAATAAGTGAGCCAATCATATATGTTCATCACTGGACATGCAGGTAAGTGGATCAAACAGCTCTGTATTTCTGGAATTCCCAATGCAGTGTTGATAGGGTCACGGGGTTTACCTCTCATCTGGAACAACCTTACAAATAGAAACCAGAAAACTATCAGCTTCTGGCATCAAATCTGCTGGGTTCATTGTGACGAATAAACCCTTCTTTCTGAAAACACAAAAACTGTGGTTGGCAAAATCACAAACAAGGAACCCCTGTAGTAACATATATCCTGCCCACTCGCACCATGTTCCAGGGCTTCTTCAGTGGTGGCACTGTTATAGATGCCATCCTTATATGTAGTTTCCAAACTTCAATTCCTGCCTAAATGGCATGCAAAATCTCTGACAAATTTCACCATATTTTATTGCTTTTTTAAAAGGCTTCTTAAAAACCCATGTCTTTTCATTTTAAAATGTCAAAATGTTTGCTTTCTGTAATATTTTTGTGGTGTACTGAAGTGAGTTGTAATGGTTCTCACTGGGCATGTTTTTAATTTATAACACTTAAAGAAAAGGCTACTAATATGTTTTATAAAGGAATAAATTATCAAGTAAGTAAACAAACCGCTCATTTGGTGCTGGAAAATTCCAGCTTCTGTGACTGTCACAGTTTGCATGTTTCATCATATTTCTGATGCTGAAATCATAATAAACTCTGAGCCTTTTATGGCAATACCTATAAATTTTAGAAAGAGAAAAGGGGGGAGGAAGATAACAGCTGACTCAAAAATTTCCTCTTTGGTTTCTTCTGGACACTTTCTCATGCCAAAAGACTAATTCCTAATGAGCAATGATATGCCTGCTAAACCCTTCTTCATATGCCTGGACATAAGTCTGCCTTTTCCTCTGTTTCAAAACCCACATGCATTTTGCTTCCCACCTGTCACCACCAAAGAACCCACATCAAAACATTCCTATTGCTGGATTGCTTACTTCTAAAACCCAGAGCTAAATTATTCCTTTCTCAACACCTAATCAATCCCACCCTACTCATGCAACATCTGGCACCCTTTCCACCAACCCCCACCAACCCAAAATGTACAGCTGAGAATTGATGGATATTCTGCACATCTTACTGCCATTTGAAGGCAATGGGCTCTTTTTAATCTGTTGCTTCAATAAGGAAATAGGATCATTAAAAGCAGTTGTCTGGTGTATATCTTCTTTGCATATTCTTCCAGCCAGATGTTCCACACTTGTGGGTTCCCAAAATATGCCATTCCGCCCTGTTTGGCTTGACTATATTAAATCATTGACACATTTTCAAACATCAGCCCCGGCTTAAAGTATTTGCAAATTTCCACACCCGGGGCCTTCAAAATGCAATACTAGAGTTTCGATTGACTTAACTCTCCATCACAGAACCATAAAAACACCCTCTACTGTTTTCATTCCCTAGGGCAGGGAGTTGCACTGACAACTTAACTTTAGAATAAAACAAGGTCTTCATCCCAGCTGAATCTTTGACTCTCTACTTTATATACAACCTCCTCCCTCCTTATTTAAGTTTCTAACCTATCTTTCATCCTAAGACCCCTGGGTGGGTAGCAGACAAATGAACAAGAACAAGTTAAAACCCTTTAAAAAGTTAATGCTGTCTTTGGCTCAAGCTTGTATGACTCTAACATCATGCCGAGCATGGAAGCATTAGGTGGAATGTCTGTTTATACTATACATGCATTCCTTCAACTTAAGAACATTTGTTCTTCAGACATCAATGTTTCATTACTCTTTCACCTCTCATTTCCTACTGTCCTCTTTTTTTATGCTGAGTGTTCAGCCAGGTCTCCAGTAATCCATGCAACTGGCTTCTTCAAAGATGGTATAGAAGGAGGCACCATGATTGCCACCCACAAGATGCCTCCTTGGCTGTGTTCACACCTACTTTTTAATCCAGCTTCAGTCCCCTTTCAGAGCGAGATAACACATCAGAAATATGACAAGCAGTTTGTTTTTGGTTTTATCTAACTCAGAAACTCAGATAACATGGAAGGAAAATGACAAGTCACTTTGCTGCTGTGTTCTTCTGCCCTGAAATGGGACTGAAGCTGGATTAAAACGTATGTGTGAACACAGCCCTTGTCTCCATTTTTCAGAGAATGCAGGCACTCTGGAGCAGTACTCCAAGGCACTTCTGTCAGTAACCACATCTGGAAATGGGGCAGCGCAATTGTCATGGGGCACCTTCTGCCACTGTGAATGGAGATGTGACAGCAAGAGGCACATCACAGGACACCTCACTCTGTACGTCGAGATTCGGTCTTTGGTTTTAGTGACATCCTTGAGGCCAGAAAACTTTTTTCTGCTCCCAAGTTCACCCCACCCCGCCTTATCTTACTTTACCTTACCTCACATGACCTTGGGCTGTACAAACATAATATACTCTAATGATCTGGTGGCTGCCTTGCAGGGTTCATCCCAACAAGAGGTGGGGGGCCATGTGGCAGGATCTTCAGATTCCAATTGCCAGGTGGGACGTGTGGCATGTGTACGTTGGAAAGCTTGCAGACCTTGAGGCCTGGGAAAGGGTTTAGAAGTTCCAGAAGTTTTATCGATTAATGTATATGCCACCCTTCTGCTAGACAGACTTTCAAAGTGTCTCACAATATGCAACCTTTGCCAAGTCTCTTCCCTCAGTTTTACAGTATTTTAAAAAAGACATCGCACATGAGCAAACTGGATCTGGGAGGGAACAGGGTTAAGGGGACATTAATATTAGGTGTTTCAGACAGCTGATAGTTATTTCAGATCCCAATCCTGCACACATGTAAACATGTGTCATGCACAAATATTGTGTTGGGAGGAAGAGTGTTCTCAAAGCTGGCAATCCTACTTTTAGAAGAAGAGTTGGCTTTTCTACACTGCTTTTCTCACCCATTTAAGGGAACTTAAAGCAGCTCACAAAGCTTTCTATTCTTCTCCTCACAACAAACACCCAGTGAGGTAGGTGGCACTGTGAGAGCTCAGAAGAGAACTGTGGCTATCCTCAGGTCACCCAGCTGGCTTCATGGAGGAGTGCAGATTCAAACCTGGTATTCCCAGGTAAGAGTCTGGCTCTCTAACCACTAGATGTAGGCTTTTATATATATTTTAAAAAAAACTAAAGCAGAATTTGCCATTGCATTAACAGTCTGAAAGTTTATTGAGCCTCCTTCTTTGCCTTCACCCTGCTGCAGGGAACCCACATTTTTAGTATCATGATCTCAGATGTGTTGTACAGCACAAGGACACTTTCTGTAGTGCTTAGAGGCTATTTATGCACTAGGCCTTATTCTGAAATATAGCCCAAAATTGGATCCTTCTGTCTTCATGCTAGTGCAGATTATGACATGTCCCACCCAGGGCTTTTCATAATCTGCACTAGCATGAAGACAGTGGGCTACTGTTCTGGGATATATCCCAAAATAACACCCAGTGAAGAAAAGGCCAGAGGTTCCCCTTCTCAAGAAGAAAAAAGCTCTGTGACTCTGAAAGCTGGATGTCTTGAAGAAGCATTTGATGGAACATCCACCCTATTTCAGAAGGCTGAGAGGCACGAAATTCCATCCTCATCCCAACCTGCTTGATGATTTTGTCAGTTCTTAAGGGGAACCTTCGTGACTCAGTGATAAATAAAGACAAGTGTTTGGAAAATAAAGCCCTCAATAAGAAGCATTAGGTACAGCTTCGTAAGCCGTTCTCTCCACTAAATATCTGCAAACAAAGCATAAATTCAGGAATGATACTGGGGGAAAAAAAAGAAAACTAAAAACTAAACATGACAATATTCTGGCTGCAAACCCCAAGTACTTGGCCAAATTCCAGGACTTGTAATTACCTACAGCCTGTAAACGACTTGCAATTGGCTCACATTTCTTTCCTGTTCCCCATTGTTTATTGTTACATCTTGTTGAAACATTGCTTAATATTTTTCTCCTTGAGAGGCATAGGGAGTAGATAATTTGCTTTACAGCTATATTGCTTTGTTAAATCTTTATTTATATGCCACTTTGGGGCCAAAGACTTTCAACTTTAACTTTTATTCTAAGTCTGAATTCAATTAACTGATTTCCATTGGAATGGGCATGACTCATTTGTATGGCAAGTGCTTGCCTACAAGATTCCAGGTTCAATCTGTTGGGGGGTTAGAAAATTCCTAGAGATCTAGCACCAGTCAATTTGGAAGCAACAAACAGGATGGGCCCACTACTTAACTCTGTAATTATATTATTCACTTTTGAATTTGTATCACATTTTTTTTCTCTGGAACTCGGAACGGGAGATATAGTGCTCCTTGTATTTCATGGTTACATGTGCATTTGAATTCTGGTCTCTCCTGACCTCATCCAGCAGCTTAGCCACAGCACAACATCAAGATTCTCACCCTCTCAGCTGCCATTAGAACACCTGAAGTTTTCCTCTTGAGATCGGAGTTTTAGGCCCTTTTTCTACTAGGGCTTAGAACTCTTCTAAGACCCCATTAGGAACCCCATTAGTACCTGATTGGTTACCAATCGGGAAGGCCCTGTCCTCACCTGGACCCCAGTGAAGGCCCCATCTGCAAGGCCTTGTCCAAACAAGGGCAGGGGAAATCCAGATTTAATGGGTCCTTCAGGCCCTTAAAT
>MTQE01002208.1:9221770-9238836 GCA_014337955.1 Aspidoscelis marmoratus | reverse complement strand
AGCCACTGAAGTGGGGACTGCCAGAATCCGTGTTTGAATTGCTTTTTTTCGTTTTTAAACCATTTTAAGAGGCATGAGAGGAAACAAGCCTCTAGAGTGATTTCTTTTAAAAAAATTATGTCTGAGTAAGAATCGGAGTATAAAATACCAAATAGAAGAAAGTTAAAAAGATAATATATAGAATAGGAAAGCTTAAATTTAAAGACAATTCCCAGACTTCTTGTTGATTGTCAGTTATTTATTGTGGTCAGTTTCTCTTTCTCTTTCCTTAATTTTCTCTCAGTGAAAGTCTATTGTTATTCTTTGAAACCTACAGCCACCAAAGGATTGCTGGTTCTTTAAAAATGCTACAGTTGTGTCATCTATAAGCAAACATGACCATTTGTCCATCTCCATCACCTCCATCATTCTTATGGTCCAGTCCTTGACTCTTGGTGTTTTTTCCCATTTTCCATACTTGTGCATACAGAATTCTTGCTCCAGTAATCATGTATTTACTTTAGAAGATAATTGGGATGTTCTAGTTTCTTTTCAGTCAGATCCCAAAGAAACTGGATCAAAGAAAGATGGATCAAACTACTTGAATCAAACAAAGCCTATGAACCAGCATGCAGGGAGGCAGAAGGGTTTTTGTCTGCACTTGCTTACTCACACCAGCCACTACTGATACTTCTGCCAGAAGCTTTGGACTCTCAGACCTTTTGCCAGGTCCAATTAGTGAAAGACTGAAAAGAAGTATTAACAATTCTCCAGCAATTTAGGGCAGCTCCCATCCCTTTCATTCTTGCCTGGCAGAAAGAGTGGAACTGCTAGAGCTGTGCTTGTGGCTCATTTAGGGCAGAAAACCACAGCTATTCCTAAAGTCTAATGGATGCGAAAGCTAGCAATGTCGCCAAGAAGTCGCTCCTCATCATACAATTATCTTTTGCAATCTCCACCACATTCAATGAATGCACTAATGACACATTGCTCAGTAGCCAAAGTGCCTCACAGATCCTGCCCATAAGAGCAAAGCAACAAAAGAGGTTGTGGGCACTGGAAAGAGAGTAAGATCTTTTATTGGGAGTGAAACAAGAGAGGCTAAAATAAGTAGGGTTTAAAAAAGAAAATTAAAAACTGTTTGCAAAAATAAGCAATGTGCAGGGTTTCTCCCCCCCGCCTTTCACTCCTAAATAGACATGGAGCAGGACATGCCCTAGTCCACACTAGCATGTGGAGAGCAGGCCCTTACTTCATAATTTATTAAAGAATACTACTAAACGTGGAATGGGTCTAATCCACAATAAAGCTCTGAAAATGCATGTCCAAAGTTTACTCTCCAGCCCTTCTTGGGATGAGAACACTTGCAAACACATGCTGCCATATCTAAGCTGCATTTGAATTGCTTTCTCTTTAAAAAAAAAAATGTGTACAGATGCAGCCTCAGTGTGCAGTATAGTGATATTACCAGTCTCAAAGAAGGGGGACATGTGCTTTGTTCCCCAAAAGTGCACCATGACAAAATAAGGTTTTTTCCTACTTATATATACAACTGCGATTCTTCTCACTGTAGAATGCTTGCTCATGTGCAGAATTGTTTTGGGGCATAAACTGTCACATCTTGACTCTCTCTACCACTCTGGAAGTGCTGTTAAGTCTTTTGGCTGTGAGCCCAGAAGAGTCTATTCAGGGAACACTCAGCATTTTCTGGAGCATTCTTTCAAAGGGCCCAGATCTTCATCCCATAGTAATTTATATTTGCACAGCTTCCTCCTGAGTACAGATAAGGAGCTGGCTGTGCTACAGAGTAATGGTGAGGGATGAGATAGAGACCAACACACTATTTGCACACATTTATGGGAAGCAAACATAAGGGTCACTTTAGTGCCCGTGAGGTGAAACACGATCTATGTATTTCTTAATCAAACACCTTCCTACATTATGTTCAAGTGTGTTTCTGACAGAGGAACCACTAGTGCCCAGGGGTTGAACAGACCCTGCCTCACCATCACAGAGGGCGCCACCTAAATACATATTTAAACACAGTCTTCATCCCAAATGTAAGCCAACACAGGATAATCTTGGTAGCAGGATG
This sequence comes from Aspidoscelis marmoratus, assembly GCA_014337955.1. Taxonomy (NCBI): domain Eukaryota; kingdom Metazoa; phylum Chordata; class Lepidosauria; order Squamata; family Teiidae; genus Aspidoscelis; species Aspidoscelis marmoratus. The sequence continues at coordinate 9,236,762 of MTQE01002208.1, read as the reverse complement.
GAATGTTGCGTGATGTTGCATAGATAAAACATCCATCCAGTTGCTCTTTGTTTCAGTGTGCATTTCTGAACTTCTGCACTGCAGGAGGGGGAGCCTCACATTGATCTAAAGTAAATTTACAAACTGGAAAGGACAAGCAGGGTCTACGTATAAATACCCACTCTGGGCTGCAGCACATGCCTTTGTAGCTAAAGTTGCAAAAATACAAACGGAAAGTAAGCTTTCTTTGGTTCTCATAAACAAATTTTGAAGCTGTTGAAACAGAAGAAAGAGCCTTTCCTCCAGGCCTTAGTGCCCAGATAAGCTGAAATGGGGGAGGGGAGCAACCCATAAAGTATTTTCAACATCAGACATTTGGGGTTTTAGAAGTTATCACCAGTTAATCCACCTCCTGACTAGAAGCATCACTGTTTTGTCCACATTATGCTTCAGTTTATTAGCAATCATCCCACCTATTATTTACTTATATATTTCTTCCCTTCCAGGTCTCTGTCCCCAGTCCCTGACCAGCTCATAGTAGCCCTGGAAAATAAATTAAGACTATGGCCTTTCCTTGAACATTCTTAGCACAGTATAGAAGAGAATCTAGGAGGCTCTCTTCTGCATATTGGTGAAGAAGGATAAAGGAGACTTTGGCCTCATCTGGTATGCTCTGTCCACACAAGACAGATCATAAACCAGGGCAGGGCACCAAAATGGCACAAAACAGGAATTTTGTCAAACTATTTTTCCAAATAAAGTTGAGGTTTCTATTCGAACTGCAGGTGGTAGTGGACTTCAGAAATTCCTGAAATGGGCTCTTCATTCTACACAGCTCACTTTTTCAGAAAAATAAAATCCCCAAATCACAGGCTGCATTCCTAGACTGACTTGTTCTTTTGCCATAGAGTGTAATTGAGAAAACTCAACGCAAGTCTATATTGCATGAAAGATAGCAGACTGGAGAATAACTTCAAAAAAGCACCAGGTCTGTATATGGTTGCTATATCACCAGGTTGATGAAATTTTAGCCTATTGTTGAGCCCTCTGGTAACCCAAGCTTTCACTGTTTAAATAAATTTCCACAGTGAATGAAGCTATGAGGCTAAATGGGAGCCTGGTTTGCCATTGTCTTTTTCTAGGGAAATGCTGAGAACTGAACCTGGGACATCCGAGAACCACCAGTATGCAGAGCAGATACTCTGAGTTACTCTGGCTCTCACTGATGGATTAGCCAAGAGTTAATCTTTTGCATCTGAAAAATCACTGTACAAATCAGGTTTTAACCTGAGAATTCCTTTCAGTTCAGATCATAGAGAGATGGGTGGTCTTCATACATGACAGACAAGACCAAAACAGGCCTGAATCATTTGAGATGACTCCAGACTCAGACTCAGACTGCCTCTTTGAAGACTAAGAGACAGGGGCTCAGTCTACCCTAGGACGGTACAGCAGTTAATGGAAACAGTATGGCTCAGTATTGGCTGCACATTCCGAAGAACAGCATCAATAAATCTGGACGCAGCCCTACTAGCTAATACTAAAGATAAAATGGATGCTGTCCTTTATGTAGTGCATTGATTTCACTATGTTCCTGGTTCCATTTCTGAGATGTTAACAGGTATTCCCCCAAATAGAAGCTCATTTGAAGATTAACATTTTGCATTAGATAATTCTAAACTGGGGAATTAAAATACGGCAAGACTGATCTCTTAGTACCTACAATGTACAGTACTCAGAGGAGTAAAAATCTTGACCAATAACTGGCCAAGCACAATTGGAGGAGGCCTGGAAAGAACTGATGTATGTTTGTAAACAAGATCCTGAAATTCTGCATGAAAATGACGATCCTTGGACATTTGCTACAAGGGGAGTATTTAAGACTCTTCAGTTCCATAAACCTACTGTAATTGGTAAGCCAAATTCCAATTATTACTCTTATAAAGGCTTCTACTCTTATTCCTAATGAACATAATGGCAGAGAAGGAAGATACGGTCAAAGACCTGTTTCCAAAGCATGACAGGAAACGCTTTGACAATGTCATATTTCTATCTTCCCCCTAGAGCCCAGATGTTCCTAGACAGCTTGCCGGAATCAGCAGTTCTGTGCAAAATAAACACACCAGCTAGAAAAAGCAAAGATCAGCAATTCCTCAAATGATCTCTGTGGGTTCATAGTTACTCTCCTTTAATATATATATAATGAACAAATAAGGAACACACTTGCCTCAAAGGAAAGGGGCTGACACTGTGGTCTTCAGCAAGGGGAAATGGACATAATATCCTCAGAGAATTTTGTTTTGTTTTTATGAGAATCATGACTTGAGGTGGGGCAATACTTCTTTATCCCTTTGTAGTAAGAGATTGAAACAATTTAGGGTAAAGAAAACAGTATTGCAGGGACACATGTCTGAACACACCTCCATAAGGTTAGCCCAAGTGATTCTGCTTCTGAAAGTGACACCTCTACCATTCCATGTACAAAATACAATAGGACTATTAGTTGTATCTTGTTTAACATTGACTATGAGGCACTGTTCTTCACTGCTCTATTAGATCTGTGGACCATTTAGTCCAGCAGCTGTTGTTTCAAGGCTTTGGGACTATGACTGTAATAAAAGATTGATTGATTGATTGATTGATTGATTGATTGATTGATTGATTGATTGATTGATTGATTGATTGATTGATTGATTGATTGATTGATTGATTGATTGATTGATTGATTGATTGATTGATTGATTGATACTGCCTCCTATGGAAAACTCTTGGAAGTTGCATCCCCATCAGTACTGGTAACCCCTGGTCTCCTTGTTTTACAGGTAACTGAGACGAGCAGGCTAGCTCAGGACAAGCTCTGACCCCCCAACCTCAACATCTGCCACCACTGTATCAAGATACAAAACCAGTTAGTCCTTTTCCTGCAAGCTGGGACCCACCCAATACAGCACTGACTTTGTAGGTGGATGGATAGTACCCTACATTTGTAAAAAATAAGCACATCAGGGAAAATGTAGAAAATCAGTATATTAAAAAGAAAATTAAGCTATCATCCTTGGTATCTTCTGTGTTTAAAATTTTAGATGAGGGAGCATTTATTATACAGCTCCTCACTTGTAGCCTTAAATTGTATGCTCCATTTCATTTACTGTGAAATAAGACCAAGATTTACTTAAGGAACAGTAAAGTAGAAAGAAAAACAGCTCATTTTTTTGTATAGAAATAGTCGGCTTTTTCACACTTACCTGACCTATCAGAACAAGTGGATCCCTGGATTGCTTCTTCTGCATGTCTGACTTGCTGAAGTGTTCCAGAAAAAAATCCTAAGATCTCCAGTTCTGGTACAGCTGTGGACTGGTAAAAAGTAGTCCACAAGCATATCTGCAGCTACAGGAGTTCATTTTGACACCACTCTCGAAAGTGAGGGTTGGGGCCTCATGGATCTGCCTTCAGGATCAAACAGCTAGGTCCAGGCCCTGCAATGTTAGGTCTAGACCTGCAATACTCAGCTCTGCCCTTGCACACCAGAAACTATGTAAGAGTAATGTGCACACTGCCAAATCACAGATAAGGGTGGGTAGGACGTCCAATAGAAGGATGGATCAGTAGGAACGGACCAGGGAAGGGCTCACCCACATTGCTGGTGCTGCTGCATCAGAACAATGGCATGCCAGCCCCCGCAATTTAAACATCACCAACTGGATTAGAAATGGACCAGCCTGGTCTAGTCTGGTAGAATGGCTCCAGTAAAGGAAGTGAAGAGACAGCCAGTGTTACAGATTTTAAAACTGTTCTCTGAAATGTGGAGATTTTATCCAAGACAGTTTTACTAAAGATCACATGGAAGTTGGTAAGATAAAAGGACCAGGATTACATGCAACCCATTCTTGTTCATTGATCTCTCTGTTAGACCTTTGTCTAGTTACTCATGGGTGTGAGCTAGAAACAATAGCTCCCTTGGGGTTTCCCATTCAGCATAAACCAGTCCCTTAAATATGTGTGGGTTTTATGTATAAAAGATGAAGGGGAAACACTTTTCTAGGTGTTTTAGAAATCAAAGAGCAGAATTGCTATTTCTGGCCCAAGTCCAGGAGCTAAAGAACTTATGACATGGTCCTGAAAGCTGACACAGCAGTGAAAGTGGTAGAATCTGTAAATGGATCAAAGAGAAGGACTTCGAGGAATAGAATAAATCCAGACCAGCTTTCTTAAGCTTTGACTGTAACTTTAGCTTTTAAAGCTCTTAAATCCACTCTAAGCTCCTTTTGTCTCAAATCACAATGTCAATGGAGAATCTGATGAAGGCGGGGGACGTCACTGATTATGAAACCTGTTGGTACAGTCTGTAAACAGATTTGCTTTCTAACCAAATGTTAAACCCAAACACACACGATAAAGACCCACTAATCTGTTTCTTTGTCACAAAGAATCATGGGAAAGGAGCCAATTTGTGAAAGAAAACTAGAATTGGTAGTAGTATGTCTTTTGTGAATCCCACACTTTGAAATTTTCTCCACCTATTGTCTTTCAGAGCACAGGTTTACTTTGCAAAACCACTTCTGGATCCCAGCTGATTGAGAAGCAAACACTGGGCAGGGAACAGTGAAGGGTACTGTGAGCTTGCATAAACAGGTCTCTCTGCAATACTAATGATAGGTAGCAATCCTAATCTTTGCTAGAAGCAAATTCCAGGCTCCATGTAACGAAGAGAAGGCAAAGCAAAAGTAGTGGGGCTTATGGAAGAAAGGAAGCACAGCCCTGCCAAGGGATGTTTCATGGTACCAACTCAGACTTTGATCTATAACAGATCATAGTCCAGCTCAGCGTTGTTTCAAGGTTTCTCAGACAGTACACACATACCTAGGTTTTTAGAACTGCTTTTTTATTGTCCAGATTGAAACTCAGGGAGAGAAGCAAAGACACAGTCAGACAGAGGAACATGATAGACATGAGTTACATGGGTTCAAAGATACTTGTACCATATTCAAAGGAGCTTAGTTCAGCTTCATGGGCTGAGATCAATGGTGTTTTTCCAAGGCAAAGACAACATTTTGGAAAAGATTCTATATTATAGAAATCAATGAAGCCTCTCAAGGAAAAAAGGTGCATTATAGTAAGCAAGCTAGATCTTTTAGTCTTTGAGAAAAGAGCCGTCAAGAAGTAGTTTTACTGCCCACATGCATGCAGTAATGTGAAGAGATGAAAGAGTAGAAAAGGAATTCCTTGATAAAATAATAAGAAATATATTTGGAAAAATATTTCACTCAGATGTTGTCAGCAGCAACTAAGGCTGCATCCAGAGGCTGTCAAAAACTCACAATTACTCATAATTGTACCTGATTTGCCAGACCTAATTGTGGTGCTCTTGAAACAGTCACGGAATATAGACCCGATTTGCCAGATTATTGTTATTCCAGTCCTATTAACTATCATAGTATAATATCCTGTTCTTCTGCAATTGCAGAAAAACAATTACTGGATTACTGTATGTGCAAAGTACAGTGAGAATACAGCGTGAGTGTCCCTACCCAAAAATACTTCACATGATACTATTGGTCACCTCTGTGGTGCAACAGGAAGACTAGGTCACATGAAAAGAAAATCTTGCCCCTGTAATGTCAACAGCAAATGCTAAAATGTGGAGTATCAATCCAATGTCTAGACAATGTGTGATAATTCTGCATGTGCTTTAAACTGATAAATCAAGAAACTGGAATAAATAGGTTTAGTTCAGAGGCAGCCTAAGGTTTATGTACAGTAGAACAGGAAGTCAAGTGTACAGAGAGGACAATAGATAAAACAAGTTGATAAAAACAAGTTTGCCGTCCCATATGAAAAGGTCCAATACACTTGGTGTCCAGTTTTATACATGAATGCAGAGTTAAGGTGATGTATGGACAAGTACACCACTGGGAGGTCCAGGTGGCAGCATCAATCTGCAAAATGTTAGTGCATGGTTTTCTCTATCCCACCATCAATTGGTTAATCTTCTTCAACTCTGCTGCAAACTGGTCCCCTTCTGTGATATATGTTGATGGGAAGACGGGTGGGAAGGGTCAGGAATGGTAACCATAAAATGATAGGCATAAAATGAAGTTGCTGAGTGAAGGCATCCAGCTCGAGGCAACAGATTCATATAATTATCCTGCCAAAAGCTATTGTGACCTTGTAAATGCTGTACTAGCATAGCATTGACTCATTCCACTTGTTCCTCTTTGTGGCAATGGTGTGAGGTTGAATTATTGTAATTTGATATCCACACAATGCCTTCCAGACTCTGACCATAAACTGACTTTCCAAACTGGCTTTTAAAGCTAGAGGAATGCAGGGCAATTAGAACACATGAGTGTAAAAGAGTTGAGCAACCTCTCTGGCAGTCAGTAGTCTTGCAATTTAGAATAAAATGAGTTACTTTAGTAAATAACTCCACTGCCACAAATGTAGTGGTACAGACCTTCAAAGGTGGACAAATAAAAACATCAAATGCCAAGAGCCATTCAGTTTGTCAGGAGCTGGAGGAGCTCCTAGTAATTTTTGGCATGGCACCAGCATGGATGTGAGACATTTTCTGCGTATCTTAGATCACCAACAGTCCAGAACAAACTCTGTGGTCTTTGTGAATCCAAAATCCCAAGCAGCGGGAGTATAATGGCACAGGCTTCCTACTTTCTCCTTTACAACTTTAAGAATATATAACCATCTACGACACAGTATCAAACTATTTTCTATTGCAAACCATACATTGTTACTTGTAAGTTACTCACTGTGGAATATTTATGAGGACTACTTTCATCATGAGTAGATCCCATTTTCTAGACTTCTCTGATGCTCCTAGTAAAGATGCTTCACAGAGGAAAACCACTTCTTTTGGTTTCTGCTTCTTGATTAATTGTAAGGGAATCATAATGTCATCCAGTCCAGGTTCTGGGCAACCATTCTATTTTGGAATTGAGATGTTCCAGCTATCTGTCTGTTATGGGTATCTCGTATATGGGTAACACTGACGTTGCAAGTCTGATGCCATTTGGCTTGAAGAGATCAAGGTGCTGCAGTACTGGTCTGCACACTTTGTAGCCAGCCTTCTCCCAGTGAAAGTGATTTAGTTACGTGAACTACCATTTTGGGGTCTTAACTAGGGATGTGTACAAATATTTGTAACATTTGAAATTCATTCATATTCAAATCAAATGTTGGCACATTTGAAGATTGACATTAAAATGAAGCTTGATATGGGATTTGTATGGGATATGTATAGGATTCGTATGAGATTGAACATTCATATCAAATTTGAATCCCATTACATTTGAAGGGGATCTATTCAAACGAATACAAATTTTCTTGCAGATGACTTTCAGTAATCACACCAATTAGGTCTGCCAGCATCTTCCTTTTAGCATGCATGGGGCATTTTGCACATATTAGATCCATATTAGGGGCCCTACTAGTCAGCTTCAGGGCCTTATTGATCTACACATTAGTACAGAAGTTATGCCTGCACACCATCTGCACTAAAGTGAAATCCAGGTCAGGGAACCCTGATCTGAACCACCTCAATACCAAGGTCTACCAGCACAGTAGTTGGACCAAGTCTGGAACACAGAAGCATGCAGAAAGCACAGCTCTGTATTTCTAACTACCAGGGAACCCATTTCAATGATGCAGCAAAGCAGCTTGCTGAAATGGGTCCCCCATGGGCTCCACAGCTAGGAACTTTTGAAACTCTTGGGAGTCTAGCCCTAAAGTTCATATGAGCTTTGAGATAAGTGCAGGGGCCCCATGTTCCAGACCAGCAGGTTTCACTGGTCCAGATCCAGTGGCCAGGAACATGGCAAAATAAAGGTTCTATGACAGGTTGATCTGTTCATCCTTTTTTTCCCCCAAAGAAAAGAAACAGGGTTTCAGTGGTAAGGTGAGTTTATAGTTTTAGCTCCCTTTCAGTGAAAACCAAGTTGTCTTGAGGGAAAGCAACATTCATTCATATTTAGAAATCATCTACAATAATCTTTCTTTATATAAACAGCTGTTATCAGAGGTTTCACTTATAAAATAATTGTGCAAATTCCTACCTGTTTTTCACTTGACAAAGATTTTTTCCGCTTATACAGGACTGTAGCATAAACAGTTACAATGTTACTGCACTATACAAATTAGGGAACTTTGCTATGCTTTTTTTCATGTTACAAACAATGTTCAGTGAACAAATTAAGCTTATGTAATATACTAACAGTTGCAAATCCAATAAATGATATGGATGAAAGAAGAGACATTGAGTTGAATGCCTTTCTGGAAACTCTTTTGCTTAGTCTGGCAGATCATGGGAGATTCAGTTTCACAAGATGGCAAGAGGGGGAGAACCTAAGGAAATGTATTTTGGGGCTTGCCATAATGCTTCAGTGGGAAATAAAACATGAGACCACCACCTGCCTGGGGACTCAGAAGAAGGAAATCCCTTTGGTGTTAAAAAGACTCCTATATGGGTCCAATCCAGAAGTATATAGTCCTTGAATAAGCCAGTGCCTTATAACCCTTGAATAAACCAGTGAGCCAGTTTGGTCTAGTGGTTAAGGAGCCAGACTCTTATCTGGGAATACTGGGTTTCCTTCCACCCTCCTTCACAAAGCGAGCTGGGTGACCTTGGGCTAGTCACAGCTCTCTTCTGAGCTCTCACAGCCCCACCTACCTCACAGGGTATTCTGTTGTATGGAGAAGAATAGAAAGCTTTGTCAGACATTTCAAGTCCCCTTAAATGGGTGAGTAAAGTCTTCTTCTAGTGATGTTCTCAGTTAGTTGCTTTCCCAGGAAAGTAAAAGTTCACCATTTACAAAACACAGATGCTCAAAACACAATTGCTCCTCCACAAAACCCCTGGGTGCAAGAACTTCTTAGGAGCACAGGAATTTCCCCAGTTGGCAAGTTTATAATTCAGCTTCAAAGAAATATCACTGTCACAATTCTAGGTTTCCTCCTACAATCATTATTTCATAGAGAGACATAGAAAAGCCACAGTTGCCACAGTTTCATTTCTTTTGCATTTCACTGTTCTGCTTAACCTCAGGTTTCCATTCCCCAGTATATGCACCTACTCCTGTTGCAATCCTGCCTTATGCTCAGTTCCTATTGATGCATCCCAACCCTAGCAAGAATATCCAAATATAGTGGAATAAGTAAGCAATACCTGGATGCAGCCTTAAAGGAGAGAAAAAGAGAAAACAGTAGTTATGGACAGTTGCACTTTATAGCATGATTAATACCACCAAAGCCCTCAATAATTCTAGAAATGGAAGTGGGCCCTCTGCAGGCCTCTGTGATCTGGAATAAGGGTCTACAATAAATCCAGATTAAGAGGCTCTTAATCAGAATCTGGCTCCATCTTGTGCAGACTAACAGGGGCATGAGACCTCCTTGATATACATTCACGTGCATATGAGGGGGTCCAGGATCCAGACCAGAGGCTGTTTGGTAAGTAAGTGCAAAAAGGTCCTAGGTTTGGTCATCTATGCTAGAAGTCTAGGTGCAGTGAACTTCCTTGCATGACACCTTCACATTAAGTCCGTTTCTGCAATTACCATGGTCAACCCAGATTAAGGAGATCAGGATCTTCAAGATCTGGTCCTTGTTCAATCTGAGCCATCAAGTTCCGGATCTATACAGATACCCCATGCGTCTGCACAACAGCCCTGTTTATCACCCATAGCCATTGGGTGCTAACCAGCCTGTGGGATGGCGTACCACACATCCCAAGGTCCCAATTAGGCCTGAGGAGGAAGTCCGCTGGAGGCCCATGAAACTGTCGGTCAAAAGCCACTTCCAGTTACAGTGGGTGTGACAGAGAGAGATGACTACGTAGTTGCCTATGTGGCTGCTACGTAGGTTGTCAGCAGCTTCATAGACTGCTACATAGGACGTGCAGGCCTACATAGGGTGTGTGCAGAGGGGTGGAGCCGGAGCCATCCCATTACAAATGGCAATCTCCAGACCTACCCCTAGGCTCCTTTGGCCCAGCATGCATGTGGAAGTGCACTCTGAAATCTGGTCTTCATGGTGCAAGACCAGATTGAAGACTTGTTTAAACAGGTCTACAGCTAATATGGATTAAAGGGCTTGAAGACCCCATCGAATCTGGAACTCTGCAACACCCATGTGGACGACACAATGTCAAAGGGGTCTTAATCAGTCCCTCATTGTGGAAGGTATGTAGCAAATCCATACCAAACAAGTAGCTATCGGGTGCTTAATGGGGTCTATGAAGCCCAGGCGGAAACAGCCTAAGTTTACCCATTTGGTGAAGTGTGGGATGTAACTGCACAAGATGAACAAATGAAGTAGGTTCATACTGTCTGTACAGTATTTATTTATTTATTTAATTGATATGCCACCTTTCATTTTTCAAAGATGTCAAAGTGGTTTACAGCATTAAAAACAAGGGTAGCACAGAAGCAATAAAATCTATGATTAAAAACACCTTAAAACCTGTGTCAGTTACAGAAGAAACAGACTTTCACACAAGGAATCACTAAGGGTATGATCACATGGGACTGTTCTCAAACACCTCTTTTACAAAAGTACTCCTGCCATAGCCACCACCACCCCTGCAAAAAAAGCACATAACAGTAAAAAGATAAAACCTGATATTGTTGTTCCTTCACCTCAAAGTTTGATGAAGCAAACTTCTGCAGCAACAAGTGCTTGCTACTCATTGGTCATCGGCCTGAATTTCCAAGACCCTGATTGGTCAGCCATCCCTAGCTGCTGTTCCCATCCTATCTGATTCAAACAGAGAGACACCCTGAGAGTGATTATTTCTCATCTAGGAAAAGGGTGCGAAAACTTTGATATAATAATTCTTTATTTTATTTTATTTTATTTTATGTCTGTCCCTTCGTTTTCAAAGTCACCCTTTTTACACTGTCTGATCACAACCTGCGGCATCCATTGGGTGCCACAGGGGCTTTTGCCAAACTTTCTCCTAGTCAGGGCTGATCAGAGTGGAAAAAAGGATGTCAGTTGGGGAGTTTTTGACACTGATTAGTTCCTGACCAAGTGAAAAGGTAGATTGGAAATGGGATAAGAACACAGAAAACAAATAAATGAAAAAGAATGGGAGGAAGTGATAAAAAATGGGAACAATATTAAGCATATATAAGCAAATGGTATCTTAGTCCAAATAAACGTTCTTATGTATATAAAGTAACTTCAACATGTTGGTATGGTTGCAACAAAATAAAAGACAAATTATCTTTATATGTGGTAGGAATGCATGGAGTAGAGGTGTACTGTAGTGGTTATTATCAAATTCAGTTTGCAGTCAACCAGGGGGGCATTTGACATCTTCACTACCAAACTGAACAAATCCAATGTTTGCATTCAAAGTGAATGCACACGTGTTTTTGATGAGCTGTTCAAAGCAGTTTGAAGAGCCTTTACCTACACATTACAAGTATGCTCTTCAAGGATTGTGAAAGAAAAAAAACTTAAGGACAAATGGAGCATACAAAGAAGGAGCAGAGCTTCCCCTATCCCCTGCCACCATAACATCTCATGAGGAAAAGGCCATGGCTATGTGAGAGGAAGTTTCCAACACAAGCCTTGTCTGATATCTCCTAATTTGCTCCAACCTAAGGCAGAAAAAGCTGACAACAGAGGGTGTTTGTTCTATCTTAGAAGTGATTCCTGGATCACTACCCACTGGGGTGTAGAAAGGATCCTGTTGAAAAACTCCTTTCAGCCTCACGAAACAGGATTTTAGTCCAATGCATACTTACCTTAAGTGTCCAGGGCCAGGGTGAGATTCCTTGGCCCAGGATAAGCAACCAGTCTGGGATGGGTTGCCTCTGGAACAGAAATGAGCCCTCTGCCCCAAGACAGCATATCCTATCTCAGCACCCAGCCCAGCTGCTGGCTCCAAAGGTTGGGCCAGCTTTGGAGATGGTACAGGAGCCTTCAAAGACCAGGAATGAAAGTTCTCAGAAACCCTGTTTCCTTGTTGTGCCTTGTATACCAGAAAAGAGAGCCTCATGCCTTCTGCTCATAGCCCACTGTTCCATTCAAGGGTCCTTATTACACTAGTAGGCCTTATCACTGAGGTCTACCAGTACAGTGAGAAAGGGTGCCATTTTGGATGCTCTGTACTGATAATGAAAATACCCAGACATGCACAAGCATATACACACACATGCATACACAGATATGCATACATGCACAGTGCATACATGCACAGTGGGTACTTTCCAGCCTGGTTCTGCCCCTGTGCTTGTGCAAAAGGCAATTTCCTCAAGGAAAAACCCACGAGCAAGTGCCAGGCAAGGTATATCTTTTCCTTGTGCCATCTGGAGGCAGCCTTACACACACATGCACGCACACGCACATGCACACGCATGCAATGAAGTCCATTCCCATGATTCGTGAAAAGACAGGGGAAATTATGAGCTAGTGAGCATGTACCTTGGTCCTCACAGTCAACAACAAATCCAATGCAGAAGGCAGAAGCCACCATTTTCTTCATGAAGCAAATCCAAAGGACAAGGATGATCTAAACTCCTCATAAATAACATTCATCTCCTTGACTAGCAACATAAAATGTTTTTAAAAACCTCTAGCTCCGCACATACTTACTGAAAGTTATAAAACAACTCACTCCAATTGCCTTCAAGGGGAAAACTGTAAATTACAGGCAGCACGTTACATGGTTAGCAGATGCCCCATATGGGGGTGGGGGGTGGGGATGGAAGAAGGAGAGGGTACAGAAAGAGATTTGCTCCTAACAAATGGATTGAAAGTTTGTGAGATTTTGTCCCCCCCCTCCTCCTTATTTAATAAAAAAAGTAATCATAACTCAGTGGCATAAATACTAAAGATGACAGCACTGTTAGTTTATAGTTACAAATAGATAAGGAGATGAATGGAGATATATTGGTGCCTTTTGAGAATAAATAGCAAGCAAGAGGCTGTAAAATGCAATGAAACATCAACAGTGTTTTCAATACGCCTGCTCAGTCACCCCTGAAGCAGGAGGGGGGTCATGTACAGAAAGATGCCCCAAAGGGAGGAGGGAAGAGACCATTTTCAATAATGGAACACATAAAGGGTTCACACAATATAGTTTTAGTTTATTGAAGGTTTAAGGTACAACTTAATTTGCATTCACATTCAGTGCCAACTAATACAGAAAATGGCATAAAGAAATACATTTAATTTGGTCAATTTATGTTAGGTTTGTGGACAAGGGATTGTATGTGACAGAGAGACAGAAGAAAGCAAGATAATGTAGCTTGTGGGCTACAGTGTGAGACAGGTTGCTGGACTGACCCAGCCGGCCGGCCCTGCTCTAAATGTTCACATGTTCAGAATAAAGCAAGATAAATTGGAGGACCCCATTTATATCCTACTTTGCTTCTTACTATCTGGAGATAGCCCTGAACTTTCAAGAAGTTCTCAATAAAGTCCCTAACCAACAACCTTTTCAGTAAGCTTACTAGATTCACTTTTCTTTTCTTTTCTTTTTTTAGATGGACCAGGAAAGAGATATTTGGATGGTAGTGGAAAACCTAAGGAAAATAATGACTATTCAATGTACAGCATCTGTGAAAGAGACTGTTTCACTGTGGTGTGAACACGCTTAAAATTCTGCATTTACTTTTGGTCACCACACCGCAAAGGGAACACAGTAGTATTGGAAAAAGGCTCAGATGAGGGCAATTCACTATTCACTTCTTATGAAGGAAGGTTAAGAAAGTGTGGGATTTCTTACATATAGCGTATCTCTAGATCTTCTAAAGGTTGCATCTCAATTGTAATAGCTTTGGAAAGAGTTTTTGTCTTTCTCTTCATTGTGAATGCTGGTAATACAGCCTGATCCACCAGTCTTTCAGCAGCTGAGAGGGACTTTAATCTAGAACAGTATCTCTGGTCATTTCAACAGAAACCACAGGTTCATGTGTGTGATATGCTTCTGTCCATTTCTAACAAAACATTTGAAATATTGCACATTTTGTCCCACACATATTCCTATTCCCTAATTTTGCATGTTAGATGTCTCCAGACAGCAAAAGGAAATTGTGGGATCTTCTTTAGATGCCTTTGCTATCCCAGCCAGATGGCAGAGGCCAATTCCAGCCTCTTACCTCTGCCTGGCTGTTCTTCAAATTACTGTTCTTTGTTAAAATACCCAGGTGTTAGCCAAGCGCCCATCCACTTCCCTTTGTATTTTTCCCTCTTTAGCTTATATCCAAATATTTTGACCAGGAACAGTAATGCAAAGAGCCACCAGATGGAGGTAAGAAATCGATATTACTGAAAACCCGATATTAGTGCTGGATTTTCCATAAAAATGATGTTTCAGATTTTGAATAAACTAATCCAGGGTTATATACACACTGGAAATGTGCACAAATGAAAATGTCATGTTCGGCTCAAAATTGAACAGAACTTCTGTTTGTTTGGTTTGACAGTGAACCATTTATTTGAACAAATGTTTGTTCATGTTTAGATTTTGAACTTGTTCAAATACAAAAACCAGCAAGAACGAACTGTCCAATTGACTAATTCATGTTCATGAGTGGGGACTGATTCAGTTCAATCAAATTTCCTCATAGTCAAACAAGCGTATATTTGGTTTAATGCTAGCAGCTTCAAACAAGAACTATTCTATCAATTTTTTGAACAAAAACTGAACTTTTCATGTCTCTAATTAGAATGCTGTGGATGTGTATGACATTTCCAGCATAGTGCCAAGAGAATCACAGATTTTTACTCATACCTGGAGGCACCCTTATTTACATTAATTGTCCTTCTTTCCCTAAACTATACCTTTCTGTAGATTAGGGATGTGCATGAATGTTTTTTTGCATTCGAATTCAAGTCGAATAGAATGTCAAAACATTCAATTCGATTTGAATGTTTAGAATCCAAATGCAACAAAATCCGATTTGAATTGAACACATTCAAAACTATTCATTCAAATGTTGGATTCAAATCTGAAGATATGAATGTCAACAACATTCATATGTGTTATATG
>MTQE01002208.1:9175169-9221725 GCA_014337955.1 Aspidoscelis marmoratus | reverse complement strand
AAATCTGAAGATATGAATGTCAACAACATTCATATGTGTTATATGTATCTCTACACCAGCGGTTCTCAACCTGTGGGTCGCGACCGCATTGGGGGTCGCGCAGCCATTTCGGTGGGGTCCCGAAAGCTCCCGCAGGCCCTCCCGCGTCCCCCCCGCCACGCCCCCCGCTGCGCCGCCGCTGCTGTGAGGAGAGATTGGCGGCAGCGGCGGCGGCGGGTGGCAGTTGCCTTTGAGGCGGCAGCGGGAGCATCCCCGGCGGCGCTTGAGGCGAGGTGAGCGAGGCGAGGAGGATGGCGGCGGCAGCGACTGTGGGCAGCCCCGGGCAGGTGGGCTGGCCGCTGAGGGCGGGCACCCGCCTGGTGCTATGCCTGCCTGCCGGGCGGCGATGGCAGTGAAGGGCGCCAGACCCACACCGCCTGGTGCCTCGCCGCCCGCCCCCTTCACCTGCTGGAATCCGGCATCGCCCCCCCAAGGAGGAGTTGCGGGTCGGGGAGGACTGAACGCGATGCCAGCAGCCCTGGCCCCGCCCCTGGCCCCACCCCTGGGGTCGCAGAGGCATTGGAAGCTGCATTGGGGGGGTCGTGGCATTAGCCACGTTGAGAACCGCTGCTCTACACATTTCATGCACATCCTGTTTTATCCTGTATGAATCCTGATTTCATCTTGATTATAAGCACAAATGTGTATAGATACATATGAGATTCGTACAGATACACATATAATACATACGTATCTGTACTTTTGTATGTTTTGAATCATTCAAATGAATGTTTTGGGACATTCAAAATTTGTTTGAATATTTAAATTTGAATGTGAAGACATTCTATTCAAATTCGAATGTCCACATTTGATCGAATTTGATCAAATTTCAAAAACATTTGTGCGTACTGTAGATGTGTTTTGCTTACATTCTAACACCACCCAATTTAGAAAAGTACAGACATCTAAGGATAGATCCTGGCATTTCACTTGTTGCAGTTTGGGGATTATTAGGCTGTGTTCCATAGCGCTACTTTGAATCTAAGTTTTTGGACATGGCTATGACATGGCTATGACATCCATCTTCAGAGGATGCAACTTCTAAAAGTGTCATATGCAACTTATGATTTTGTCACTAGCATTAATTTGTATCTTGCTTTCAGAAGTGCAGTATTCCTATGAACAGATGTGGCAGAAAATATGGAGCCCATGTCAATACTTTACATGTTTTGTTGAAATCTATAGAGTAACTAGAGCTGAATACAGTTCGGGTAGCCCTGTATCTAAAAGAAAATTGTAAAGCTGGAAAATCAGTGGGGAAAGGGAAGAAACTGGATCAGCAAGCTGGGGCATTTCTTCTATTAGAAAAGTTACACTATTTCAGACTTCTTAGTAGGGATGCACTCTTCCATTTCTGGTTGGAAAGAGTTTTCTATACGCTGATGACCTTGGCTTAGCCATACAAGCAAAGGACTTTGAAACAGTTGAAAAACAACTTACCAACACACTTAAAGACTTCTCAAGATATTACAGAGATAATAATTTAAAACTCAATCCTGTTAAAACACAAGTGTATGCTTTCCACTTACATAATCGAGAGGCCAACAGGAAACAAAGTTATGTGAGAAGGTCAAGAGCTTGAGCAGTATTCACCCAAAATATCTTGGAGTTACTTTAGACCAATCTCTAACACAAAGTAGCTGCACACAATAACAATCTGCGGAGATTCACTGGCAGCATATGGAGTGCGGATCCAAAACTAATAAGAACTTCAGCTCTGGCCCTATCTTACTCATCTGCTGAATATGCATATGGATACAAATAAGGGCGCATCCCCATTAAAAGTTTAATCCAGTTTCCTTAAACTGAAATAATAGAACCGGATGCAAACGCGAATTTGCCTGTTCCCATTACTTTTAACTTAATCACGTTGGATCCGGATTCTGAGGATCCTACGTAGTGTACGTGACTCAAGGTGGGACTCAAGTGGCTACTTTTTAAAAGCTGCTTTTCAGGGCTGTCCTGCCCTCTTCCTCCTGGCATGGACGTGCCACCCATAAGGGACCCCTTCACGGAGCCTAACTGGGTGGCTGGGTGGCTGCCGCTTCCATGGATGGAGGAAAAATGGCAGCGGGCAGCCAGCAATTCTTTCCCCTCCTCTCCCCATTGCTCAAGGCACACAGCAGCAGCGGCAACTAAAGCCCCTTTGCTTTAAACATTCACACAGAACCTCAGCTGTTTTCCTCTCTTTCACTTTCTAAGGATCAGAACTTTTAGAATTGTGCAAAATTGCAACATTGTTATTCCAACCATCAAGGTGTGAAGTGGTTCCATGGCTACAGTGTAGTGATCGCTGTTAAGTGGATTTTTACACTGAAATCATTGTCTTTGGAAGCAAGCTATTGGGAGAGGGAAATCCTAAACATGGACTCTCATCCCTTAAAACGGTACTGACCACACAGTAAAAAATGTAAAACATTTCAAGCTCACAATCCGGAGTGAGACCTGTTGAAATCAGGATTGAGATTCACCACGCTTTGGGGTGGTTTAACACAGGGAAAGGGTGTTAAGCCAAACTGCCGTGCGGACTCCAAGGACTGAAAACGTTTTGAATCCGAAATAAGGTTGCCGTGAAGACACGGCCTAAGAGGCCTACGAATACATTTGTAATGTGTATGTATCCGTACACATACAAATGCCCAAATAATTCATACAAATGATTTGAAACATTCAAAGTCGTTTGAATGTTAAAAAAAGAATGCATAGACATTCAGTTGAATTCAAATGTCCAAATTTGAACAAATCTGATTGAATTTTGAATGTTTTGAATACTCTTGCACATCCTTAGTTATAGGATGTCTTAAAGCCACACCCACTGACAGGCTTTATATATTAGCTGGTATATGGCAAGAAGTTGCAGTGAGTAACAAGAGAAATAAAGCTGATCACCACAAAAACCATCCACTATATCATTATCAGCCTTATCTAAGGAGACTTAAATCAAGGAAGAGCTTTATGAGAACTACCACATCCCTCAATAGACAACCAGGAATTGTCAAAGCATCTTTGTGGGAAGCAAAATCCAATAGCTCAAACTGGATGACTCCCTGCGAGGCTCTTCCTGCTGGTGAAAACCAAGAATGGATAATATGGAAGTCCCTACAAAGGCTTAGAAGTGGCATTGGTAGAACAAAAGACAATCTTGCTAAATGGAATCATTTAGAAGATTCTTCTGTTTTATGTGAATGTGGTGCTGAACAAACAACCCAATGTCTGTATTCCTGTCCAAAATGTCCTATCTCATGTACAATGGAGAAGCTGCTCAATGCAACAGATAATGCAGTCACTGTTGCTCATTTCTGGTAAAAAATTATTTAATTTTATCTTTGTTCTTATTTTATCAGTACTATTTTATCCAATTTTTTTAATGTTTTGTTGATCTGAATGCTGTTTTTAAAACTCATTTATACATTATGTTTGTTCCTTTTACAGCTTGTTTGGCTGAACGCAATGGTTTTGACACAAAATCTTAAATACTTTGAAAATGTCTACTGGAAGTGATTGGACATCAGTTCCTGCAAAACTCTATGGCTAACTATTCTGTCTCATCCTACCACACTGTAGGTTCATCCTCAGGATAGTTTATATTTGCAAATCAAGTCAGTATTTTATTACCTATCAAAATATGCCAGCATTTTAAGTAAGATACATAGTAAAATATATCTAAAGTATAAAATAGGGCCCAAGTTTATTAATTAGGAACACAGGGACATCATATGAAGGCCATGTCACCATTTATTTATGGAGGTGCCCAAAGAAGTGGCTTCTGTTGCAATGTCTTCTTGTATTGTGGGGAAAAACACTTTGTGGTGATCACGCCACCTCATTTATAGGTACAATCACTGGCAGAGATGCCATTTTTGAGGAAGCAATTTTCACCCTGAAAAAAAAGTACCCCTGGTTTCTGCTGGAAATGATACTTACATGTTCTAACACAGAGACAAGGGAGTACCTTTTTTAGCAGTAGACTTTGTTACCTCCCCCATTTACTTGTAACAGAGCCACCATACTAGGTAAGTGGAGATTCAGCACAAGACTGTGGGAATTAATGTACAGTTTTTAAGCTGTTTCTTGCAAATCCACAAGATAAGAACATGGCTCAGCTCAGGTGATTATTTGATAGATTTGGTAAAGTTACAAAAAATAGCTTACCAACGGATATCTGCTTCAACAGTCTCTCAAGCTTCAGGAAGTAGTCTTTGGGCATTACTGGTTGGGTCAAGTAGGACCAGGCCAGCAGTGAGTGAAATAGACTCTTAATCCAGCCAAAAAGACAACTGCTCCATTCATAAATATACCATTAATGGGGGCGGGGAGAGAGATACGTTTAAGGCTATGCCTAGCTGGCAATAAACTGACAGTATTTGGAACAATTCAATTCGAACTCCAATTGTATTGTTTATATCTTTACAAGACAACAAACAATATCTGATCTTCATTAATTTCATCAGTATCTTTTTATATCAAACATTATGATGCAAAATTAAATCATTGTCTGCCATCATGGCATTCCCAGCATAGACAGAAGTCTGTTTCTCTGCTTTGGTTTTCATCTTGTTTAGTTAAAAGGGTAAATATTCCTGAGTAGAATGAAGATAATCCAATAGTCCTTTGAATCATTAATAGCAAGCTGGAACCCCCTTTCTTGATTTGGTGAACTGCTCCACCTGCCACAGAGGTTGAGCTTCATGTGACTAGATGACTACCTCAAATGTGTTTGGAAAAAGCATATGAGGTTGTCATAAAATATTCCATTGCCCTTTCAAGCCATGAAGAGATATCATTTCCCTCCTGCTGCTGTTTGGCTGCCTGGGTAATCTATAAGCTCTGCTGATGGTTTATCAAAGCATACCAGAGTCTTTCAGATCATTTTACTGAAAGCAATCTTCCTTAATCCTCCTGCATGTTGTAAAGTCATTTACACATTCCTCTTTGATGCGGTTCAGGGCTCCATACCCCTCCACCAACACCAATGGGGTCACCTGGAATGTGCCAGTCCATGATTACCATTTGTCATTTCACCTCCTCCCCAGGGAAGTTCTTTCTTGGAAAAAGCTTGTCATAATATCAAGTCCTCCTGAAGACACATTGAGAAATATGTCCTCAACGCCACATCCATCAATGAGGATGCCAAAACTAGTATGTAGAGCTCCTGGTCACACCCAGCAATGGGATTTAGGTGGAGTATGCCAAAACATGAGTATCCCATCCAAAACAAAACAAGAAAAGGAAACTATCATGATACAATAGTCCAAAAATTCGTTATTAGAATATCAACGCCAGGATAATGCTACGGTTAATAGTTCCAAAACTCTAAGCATAGGCTGTTCCTAGTGTTCTCCAAGAAGGAATCTAGATTCCACACACTACTGCAGGATTGTGAAAGCCCTTCTACTCTTGGAGCACTTCATCAATATGGGATGGAGCAAAATGGCACCCTATTGATGACTACCTGCATGCTACTTACCTTGTCTTGTAACAGCACAGTGTGTGGAAAGCATACAGCGCCTCCTCTTCCAGAATATGTGGATCCCATTTTGGCAGCACAAAAGGGTAGGTAACCAAAAGGGGGAATGCAGGAGCTCCAAAAGCCAAGAACTTCCATTCCTGGTCTTTTGAGTTTTCATACCAGCTCCAAAGATAGTGCAGTCTTCAGACTGGCATCTGGCATGGGACAGCCCACTCCCATGTGGATTGCCCTGTTTCATGCCAGTGGCACCCTTCCCTATTCTGGGATGCAAATAGGAAGTGTAAAAATGGCCATAGATTCTTTAAAATTTGATCCCAATCACTACTTTTTCTTACATGATACTTTATTCTGATTTCTTCTTAAAAACAAAACAAAATCTGTAATGTCCTTGACTCAGCTTTCTAGTTCGTTGGGTCCAGTTCAGAAATTTGACTTCAAAATCTTACAGGTGTTTAAAAGCAATAATATAGAGCATATTAAACTATGGCAGACAAATATTGCCAGTCCTGGGTCTTCCTGTTAATTGTATTGAGTGGGACCCTGTGTTCTGGCCTAGAGCCCTACCCTGATTGCACCACTGAACCACAAAGCTAAATACATGTTCAGTGCATCATAATAATATTTTCACATACTCTCTAATATACTATATCCCCAGCAACTCTAACAAAAAAAAAAATCAAAAATTATATCTTTACCTATTTATTTTCAGAGAAGTTAAGTGTAGATAAGGACCAGATCATGTAATGAGATGAAGTGGGAGGAACATGTCCACAACTGTAGGGGCATGTTTTCACTGTGCCAGATTGGGCTGCCCACACAGACTGTCAATCTCAGTGAGAATTTGATGGTTTTACTGCTGTCCTCAAGGCTGCCATTCTGGAGTCTGTAGAAAGGCCTTCAAACAAACATCGCTCATTTTGCAGCAGTGAGGAGCCCGGCTCAGGGTGTAAGAAATGACCCACAGCTGTTTTACACATATTGAACTTTTTGTACCTTGGAGGGGCTTTGAAGTCGATGTGCACACACCCAAGACCCTCTGGTTGGGGAGTGCTATGGACACAGGTGGATTTCAATGCCCTTGCCAAGCAGTTTCGAGCCTGTTGCAGATTCATGCCTGGTTTACTGCAATGCTGGAACAAAAAGGAGTCAAATGGAAGGGAGGTCAGGTGTAGCTCTTCATAAAACCTGCTGAAAAACCTCTTCTGTGAAAAGGAGGTGAACTTCCATGAGATTCACTGGCTTTTCCAGGGGGTCCAGGAAGCAAAGAGTGGTGCCTTTAGAGTATTTGGCTGGTTGCCTGCTGTGCTTGGTGTTTCTTACTAGCATCACATCTAACCCTACACTCATGTTCTCAAAAAACAGGGAAATATCATGGAAAATAAAGAATAAAGTCCAAAAAACATCATGGGGACAGGAAGACAAGTTATATTTGCAGAGTTTCTTGGAAGAAAGAGGAGGAGTCACTAGATCAACATTAGATGGACGAAAATGGAGGATAGTGAAGAAATGCAGGTGGAGAAGACGGCATAGGGATACTGTTGCTTCTTGAAGTAAAAAAGTAAAACAACACACATTCACAGACTGAACCTTCATCCAGGTAGATTTACTTAGTCCAGTTTATTTGGATAATCTGGAGTAAAGCACATCCAGAGACATTTTATTCCAGATTATCCATGCTTTATTTAGGACCATCCAAATAATGTTGATTGAGTAAATGCTTCTGGATGAAGCCTGATCCTGCAGGAGGATTAAATGGTGTCACACTAAAATACGTTCTTGATTTCAGAACAGCTTCAAGATCCCTACGGGAATACAAAGTGAACTGTAGATATTATATTATTACTAATAATAAACAAATACAACAACAATGCAAATGCATGGTCTCCATATAAAGAAGGCATTGCTTGCATCTTCTTATCCACGTTGCAATTCTCCAAAAGGATTTGGAGGAAACAGGTGGAACCCACACAAGGCTTGGTTTTTCTTAATTTATTGCAGCCTCCAAACTTTAGCTTCCAGTATAAGGGGTGTATCTCTTGCTTAATAAATAACATAAATGACAGTATGACTTGATATGTATTAATGTGTGACAACATCGTCATTTTTGGGCTATGGCCTATGTGTCTTCCTCTATAGTGTCAGTCTGAACTGATATTTATCTCCTTACTCTAGCACTAAAGCAGCCTTCAAGATGCCTGGTATTATCCAGATGTTTTAGACTATAATTTGTACCACCCTGACCACTAGCTGTAGGAAATGAAGTACAGTAATATTTGAAGGGCACCAGCTTGGGGAACTGCACTTACCAAATAAATCCCAGATCAAGGAGGGAACAGATTTGTTTCCTGGTCAGAAAAGACCAAACCTATTCAGGCTAGTGTTTTTTCTCCTCTTATTGCTGGAATTAGTCAGAGGAGGGGGTAGAATGCTTCCCAAAAGCTTATGAACTTCTTCTGATATTTTGGAAGAGGAAAGGACGGTATTATTTATCAGCTTCCCCATCTCATCCCACTCCAGTCAAGTCACAGCTGAAAAGGCAGTTGCACTGCCCAGCAAGAGACACAAAACAGACTGGGAAGGGCGAGGTGACCTTTCCAAACAGCTCTGATGATGATCAGCACTATTTGATACCTTACATATATATATAAATAAACAACCGCAAGTCTGTAGGACAGGAGGAAATGCAAGCACGCTTTCCTTCTTGGCAAGTATATTTCATCACTACGCATACAGCCGACTGACTGCAGAAGTTACCAAAGGATGGAAAAGATATAAATGTTGATTCATTCCACTTTTCCTGCCTCTGGAACTGAGTCCACAGGAGTGAGCAGGATCTTCTGATGAAGAAAACAGTTTCCCTGGCACGCCCAGCCTTCCTGGGGAGCACGTGCATGTCAATACTGAGAAGTTAGTGAAACCAGAAATTTCATGTTGATAATTCAGATTAAGGACAAATATGATTGTTTTATGTTTGTTATTATTGGTATTATTTCTGTTATTGTGTAAACAAAATTAAAGAAAAAAAGAAAAGAAAAAGAAAGAAAGAAAGAAATGTCATGTTGATGTCATATAGGTGCCTTCAAAATTCAAAAGCCATAATTACCTTTCCTATGGTGGAAACTTAACTTTTCAAGGTCACAGGAAAAGCAGGAAATAATTTTACAAAACTAATTATTCTATGGGTTTCTCAGTCTCTCTCTCTCCTCTTCTCCTTCCCAACTTATTAATTAGAATTGATTAAAATATTCTGCATGCTCAGATTAGTGAACTGAAATTACCAAAATGCACCAAAACATAATTAAAAATATCTTTAGTCCCTGTGTTAATAGGAAGGCACAAAACTTATAAACCTATGTATGACAATTGTTTGCAATATCCATAGTCTGATACACAGTTTCAGACATAAACATTCCACTACAGTCTATGGTACTTAAGTTTATATGTCTGGCAAGAAGAGGATATGGGCACAGGACTGTTGCTTGGAATTTTACTAGAGTCCATTTTGAGTTTCTCACAGCATCAGGTAACCATGCTAGTGTCAAGTTACTGTCCCAGGGCACTTCCATGATGCTTTCCATTGCAGAAACACACCTGTAGAACTGGATAAACATTCCTGGAGTATTTGTACAGCTGTGGCAGGAGCACGATAATCATAATTCAAGCAACAGTACCTCAGCTTGGATGAAGTTTAAGGCATGATTTTGGAACTTAAGTTAAAGAGCAGGCCACAATGACTTCTCTTTCTCTCTCATTGGCACACAGAGACAGCCCTTTTTGGTTGCATTCTTCCACTCCCCACAGAGTCTCATGGGGAAGTTTCAGATCACATAGGGTCAGATACAAGCAATGCTGGCGTCAAGCTGGTAGTATTGTACTATAAGGATAGTTTGGATCTATGCCTTTGTTACAGAGCAACAGATGTAAGTGATAGTTAAGGTCTGAATTTCCCATTTGGCAAGAAATAAATATCATTGAAAACTCCCTGAAAACTGTGTAAGCAATATAACACCACAAAAATGCACTCCGGGGCTCAGCAACAGTTTGAATTCCACAACTGCAAAAACAAATCATTTTTATGCAATATAAATATTATTCAACCTTCCTTCTGTGGAAGATACAGTGGTATGCATGTAGGGTGAAGAGATCTGCATCTCTTCATTCCATCAGGGAGGGTATCTCAGCAGGTGGTGACCTATATCTGCTGGAATTGCTGCTCCTGTGCAGCTGTTAATGATGCTAGGAGCCCCATCCTCTTTCCATGTGGCCACCTTATATACATGGGGCTACCAGAACATTTTCCACCATATGTACAGATCTGCTACAGCGTCATTTCAGCAAGATTGCTGTTATTGCTTGTCTTTGGGCCAAGATTTATAAGATTTAACTTCTTCTTTTCCCCGATAACTTTATTGAACTCCTATATTGGTACAATATAAAAATAAACATCATTAAATGTTGTACAGTCAACACAATAATAATAAATCTGGTGTATATAACTCAGATGGTATGGGAACAAATGTGGAAATATTCCTTGTAATTTTTTATTCATGAGAGAGGATGGAAATGAAGAGTTCGGTCTCAGATGAAGATTTGTCTTAGCTCTGTCCAAGAGTGGAAACCATTTCTCCAGGAACCAGGTTTGTTCTTTCTCAGCAGTCATCCATGCTATCTGGATTGCCGTTAAGTCATTCAGAGCAATAGTCCAGACTCTCGTGAGCCATTTGTCCTTTGCTAACATATTTGCTGTTTTCCAAAACAAAGCTATCTCAGCCTTTGTCACTGTTACCAATGACTGAATAAGGACCTTGTGTTTGAATGGGACATTAGCCTCTGTGGGTAGCAGTAAGAAGACCAGTGTAGGTGACAAAGTTACAGATTGCTGTCTGATAGTCATAACTGCATCCTGTATCATGTTCCAAAAAGGGGCAAATTGAAGGGCAACTCCACAGGTTCAACCAGTGTTGCTTAAAGTTAAAAAAAAATCACTGGAGAAGAGTAAAAAAGAGAAAAAGATTTTAAAATATGTACAATAGTGGGAGACTGTATTTTTATTACTATAATGCATTATAAAAATACTCCAGTAATTGATATAATTATATATTTTATATGGGTTCCTTTTGCTCAGTCTCATAAATGATGGAAGCTGCAACAATGTGGCATGATTCTTCAAAACAATACAAAGACCCTTCTTATTACAAACAATAGTGAGATGAATATACACACCTTGTAAGAAATACTTTGTCTCTGAAGTCACTTTCAATTATCCAACTATCATCTGTCTTCAGGCTCAGAGAGCAAAAATAACTTGCTTCATTTCCATTCCATTCCCATGATGAGCTTAATTCTTCTGAGACAAACTATAAAATATTCAAACCAGAAGGCACTACGATTTTCATTTTGAGTGGTTTCAGGTGGTGCTAAAATAGTTTTCTCAAAACCTACATCTACTACTCTTGGAAACTAAAAATGTGCAAACCCGTATGCCAAACCCAATTGAAACAGCCTTTCACTTTATTTGGGAGTTCAGGGTAACCTACATTTAATGGTCAAACAGGAGGGAACAACCTGAATTCTAGAGACTGCAGGTCACTATTTTTAGTTATTTACAAGTGACTAATATTTTATTTTAATATTTTTAGTTCCCTTTTTAAAAATTTGATATTTATTCATATTATTTATTCCCAGTTTTCTTCCAAATAGCCCTAGGAAGTGCATACAACTCTCTTCCCCTCATTCCCCCCTCCCCACAATAACCCTGTCAGCTAGGTTGGCTGACAGGCTATACTGTAGTTAACCCAAAGTTACCCAGGCTGCACTTACACAGAAATTGAGAAGAACATATTAAAAGGAATTGAGGGCCTTTCTGCATTTATGTTAGATCTGGATTTGTCAGTGGTAGTGTGGACTATACACCCTCCCTGCACAAAATGTTACTTCAGAAGTTACAGGCTGGGGTGTTTCAGCCAGGTCCCTAGAAACAGCTCATTTCAAGCTCCACTTCCAGATGCCCAGCAAAATGGCACCAGAAGTGGTCTACAACCTGCATGCTGTCCAGACACAGGGGCCTGGTCTGGTATACCAGCTAGGACATGATGGGGACCGCTCACATAATTTGTTCACACTGGATGAGGTGTTGGAGCAGTCCACAAAATTAAATTTATGCAGCAGCCCACTTCAAGTGTTGACAAATTCTAACATGTACACTCGACCAGTAGCCTGTGTGTGGACAGCATATGGGCCATGGTTCACTATACCACACCCAATGCCATTTCTTCAGGCAACTAGAAGTGGTGACAGAACTGTGCTGCTTCTGGGCACCCAGACAAAACAGCACTGGGTGGGTGGCAACTTTGGACTGGGAACTTTCATTCCCAGACTTCAAACTGAGAAGGGATTGGTTGCCTGCAATGTGACCACCCTGGGAGCAGGCCAGTGGCAGCCTAGCTTATTATGGGTTAGTTTACATGAAGTGGGCCAGTGTGGTGCAGAATAGCCTTTACTGGGTAGAAATGGCCAAATATCTGTAGAAGTTTTCTAGCAACAGAGTAAATAGTTGCTGTTTTGAAAGGTGCCCCTACACACAGACATAACATGGAAATACGATCCTATGAAGAAGTGAGTTTAAGTTAGGCCAGCTTCCACCAACATGGAACCCATCTGTGGGTCCTGGAACCAATGGGTGTTAAAGCTGAAAATATCTGGAGCAGATGAGTTTAGAGAAAGCTGGTTTGGGTCCTCCTGAAAAGAAGTGGAATGTCATCTTAGCCCTTTTTGAACATTAGTTACTATGTAAATTAGTATGCACCTAAGAACCAAATGGATGAGAATGTCCATATGAACTTCACTGTATGTATCTTTTCCTGAGCATGGAAAAGTGGAAAGGAAGACCACAGTCTTAACTCTCACCAAATGTAGATTTTCTTTCTTTGTGTGTGAACCAATGTATATTTATTATTATTTTATGCCTTTGGAGAAATATAAGACCTGACCTCTCTGTGCACCCTTAGCTGCAAATCTTCTGTTATGACGGCAGCCAGTGTTCCCCTGGTGCCTGAGACACAAGATTGCAGTCCGTAAGTAGCCACCAATTTGTTATATGGCTTGGCATTCTTTATTTGCAAAGCTCTGTATGGAGAATAACAAATTAGCCATTCTTCTAACATGTCTGTGAGGTACCTTTAGGTTTCTTTGTAAAATGGTAAGAGGAGGACCAAAACAGCACACAGGCAGAATAAGAGGGACCACATGCTGTAAGGCTTTGCTGTATCAAAGTCTGATATAGGTCTAGCAGAGACCTATTTCCAGCATGGCTACTCAGATAATTCTAAATTTCACCAAGCTCCCTAGTACACTTAGTCCACATTAGACTATCACAATCCCTGCCCAGACAGGTTCCAAGGGGTCCCCATCCTGATTTACCAGCAGACCTGACTGAAAAGTCCAACAGCTGTCCTACACAGTCTGTTCCACTCCAGTCGACAGTACCTGGTCTGGAAGAAAAATCTTCAGTCTAAACACCTACTCCAAAGAGCAGTATTGAAGCTCCAACAGTAACACAGAAACATGGTTTTTGAGAAATGTGTACAGCTCTGTCCTTGTGCACTGGACATGACAAAGAAGGGACAGGGGCCAGAGCCAATCACTGACAGGAGACAGGTAGTGCCTGAAATAGAAATAAAGTATGGTATGTCCACATTACTGCTAGGGTTGGGTCAGGACAGATGGCATCCCCACCCATCGCAGGAAGTGCCTCCCATCCTATCTCAGAACAGAGCAAACCAGTATAGCTGGACTTCTGCAGGCAAGGTGAATGCAGAAATGACCCAAGAAAATTTAATTTCTTTCAATTGCAATTTAATTTTAATTCAATTGCAAGAAGAAGCTATGGTCTCCAGCTACATGAAAACTCCTGAATGACATTTTTTTGTTTACATTTATAACTAAATACAAACATTTACAAAGAAAAAGAGAACATATACAGTACATAACCATAAATATGGCATTTTAGGATAATCATACAATCTGTATAAACTCCTATACTAGACTTTCTCCTTGTATCCAAGCAATCTGATCCTGTAACAATGACCTTGGTCAACTCATCATTCCATTAAAGGTTGTGTCTGCATGGCATCTCTATGGCACCTTAATTGTACAATGAGGGGTGGTGTATGCAATGCTGAGAAAGAATGCGGCAACAGCACAGATGACTCACTCTTCCCCGTTATCCTGCCACAGGTACAGCCACTGCTGCTCAAGAGAACATACTGGTCCCCTCGGAAGCATTCTGTGTGACAGAACACCAAAAATGCCAGATGAGGCCACTTCTTTTGTTCAATGACCCCCTTCCCTCACTGACATATTTGAAGCTGATGGCAAGACAACCCTCCTTCCTGCCACTGAGACCAAAGTCAAGGACATCCTGGCTTTGATCATGATTAGCAAGGGGTTTATCACTCCCATTTCTTTTTGACTAGTTCCTAGTCTTCAAACACAGGGAATGGTTGCTTCCTGGATTTAAAGTGATGCCCTACAGTATACAGATTCTACCAAAGGCACAGTTCACTGTGCACATATATATTGTAAAGAAACATTCTTCGTCATTGGCTATCTTGGTTGCAACTGAGTTGCAATATTAGCATGTCATTTATCAAGCATTCCTATGCAGCATAAAGGGAACTGTGTACACCATAGGTCATAGATTCTTCTCTCTCTCCCGCCATCTTTTCATGTCTTTGAGTTGGAAGCAGCCTTTTCCAACTTTAAACCTGAAAGGATAGCCAGGAGATTTGCTTAAATAAGACATAAGAAGAATAAGCCAGGCATCATCTAACAGTTTAAGGCCTTTGCCCATTTCCTAACAAAACTGATCCTAATTAGAACACTTTCACTGGTGGAAATACACACATACACATATACACTCTAGTGAGCTGGGTGGTAAGTATCACTAATAGGAAGAGAAGGACTTTGAAAAACTTCTTGGGGACCATAGCAGTTAAAATGATCGCTACCAGACTTTCAGCTTCATCCCAGTTTACTAACAGAGGGGGTGACAATGGCTACTAGCCTGAAGGAGTTGGACAGATTCACAGAGGATGGGTATATCAACAGCACCTATGGGTTGGAGAGACACGATGCCTCTAAAGGCCATTTGCAGGAAGTCAAGGGCAAATGAGGATTTTGCCTTTGCTTTCTGCTTAAGAATGCCCAGAAACAAATGGTGGTCCAAAGTATGAAATGGGATGCTGGACTAGATGGGCTGTAGCCTGATCCAGCAGGGCTTCTCTCATGTTCTTAAGGTGGCAAGACATTGTCAGGGGTTGGCCCTCTATTTG
Source organism: Aspidoscelis marmoratus (assembly GCA_014337955.1). NCBI lineage: Eukaryota > Metazoa > Chordata > Lepidosauria > Squamata > Teiidae > Aspidoscelis > Aspidoscelis marmoratus. Next base: position 9,206,884 of record MTQE01002208.1, on the reverse strand, counting down.
AAGACACTCTCAATTTGAAAAAAAAAAATTACCCAGTCCTGAATGTCAGAGGTCCTCTAAACTGCAGAGAAGTTTCTAATGTTCTTTCCTTGGGGTGGGAAGAATCTTTTATGTATCCTTCCTTGCATATGCAGAACCCCCTGCCGTTACATTCACAAGGACATAGGGAGTTATACTATCCACAGCAAACATCTCTATCCAATATAGATATTTTTGGTCTTTGGTTTCTTCCCTAAGAGCATAAAGCACTGTAACTCAATGCTATGCAATGAGACACTCCCTTCCTCATAAAAAGCCTCTCATAAAATGCCAAATGTCCCACAAGTTATTGGATTTAACTGCAACCTAATCCCCTTCCTGTGAGGCTGCTCAACCATTGCAGATTGTATTCATATTTGGTTTCTCCCTAGGTGGCCCAAGGGCTGCTATGTGCCCAAATTGTACTTCACTCTGGATTATTACAGCCTTATGGTTTAGATATGGCCAGTAGGTGATACTCATTGGTTTGGTTGTTCATTGTGCTTATAGCCCTCCCTTCACTATGAAGTCCAAGGGCAAACAGTAAGGTAAAAATTTAATACAAACCTATTAAAATCCTTGAAACCTAAGAACAATTACAATTCGATTTAAAAGCAATAAAGCCATTCCCAAGTGAAACAATAAAAGCAAAAATAAATCTGAGTGTCCAGCACAAGAGTAAGAAGAAGGAGCATTAGACAAAGTCTTGGGTGAAAAGTGCTTCTTCACAGGCACCCAAAGAAGGTGCTTGACGGTCTTCAGAAGGGAGGCTGGTTTTATATGTTGCCCATCACATACTAACAGATTCCTATTAGTCCACTCCAGCATGGGTTAGTTTACCAATTTACTGAGACAGTCTCATGGTGGCCATGAAGGCACATATCAGCACAGAAGAGACATAATTGACACAGAAGATAGTTAAGAAATTTCTGACACCATGTCCATGATTATCTTTTCTAGATAGTGCTTTCAGAGGTGTTTGGGCATGTAAATATCAGCCCAGGATCTTCTGGATGTAAACATTGTTCTCTGTCAGTAAGCCCCCCTAAGGTCTGAAAAACTTCCTCATTGAACTACACTCCCCATCATCCTTAAACACAGAAGTCAGTGGAAGAGTCATGGGAGTTCAATCCAAAATGAGATGTGTATCTTTTCCCTCCAAGCATTGTTCTACCTAGAAAACAAAAGTCAAGCTCTGTCTGAGCTAAAGAAATTGATATTTTGCCCAGCTTTAGAGTGGTTTATGGATCTGCTTCCTATTTTACGCCATAAACCAAGCATGACTGTAAAAGCAGTGCAAACAATCTCAAAATATGATGGTTCAACAGGAAGTATTAGCAGGATCTACTGCCTTGTGTTCTAACCACAGGAACTTGCATTCCCTTACAGCACAGTCTTCCCCTCCGCCAAGAAAAACGATGGACCCTGGTTTATTTTGCGTGCAAACCGGAGTGCCATGTTCGCTTACAAATGGCTTTGCATTAAAAGTCAACCTTATTTAGTCTCTGGAAAATTAATGATTGCCGAATCCAAAAGGTCTCCCATATTTGAGCAGTCATTTGGCGTCTTGACAGGGCTGCGTAGAAAGAGAGCTAGTCAAATATGACAATTGGCTTGAAATATGTAGGCATCTAGCCCTCTGTAATATATGGACTGCATTCCCTGTAAAAATTATTTATTAGGAACTTTTAGTTACTGAGTGGCACTGTGATTTAGTGCACTCTGCACAATTGCTGCATTTGCCTCTGGGACCCAGGGTTCTAATGCAACTTGCGAGACTGAACTTAAGTGATGCTAAAAAGTTACTGAGGCTGTCTCAGCTCACTTGAGGATGAACCATAAAACTGTCATAACCAGCTTAAATCAAGGACCCTTGTGCACTGGGATTTTCATAGGACATCTTACCATGTGCTTCAGAAGATGAACCACATAAAGGAGAGAGAGAAAAGCACAGCTGGGAGATTCATTCAGCTTATATGACCATGTCAGGGCTGGGTTAAAAGAGGTGTCCTTACTAAGGGCAGCAGTCTGTGAACCTTTGGGGGAAACCACAGTGAAGGATACTGTGCAGAGTACAGGGGAAATTTCAGAACTCAGCCCCATGAGGAATACATGGAGAGCACAACTTTCCCCAACCTGGTGCCCTCCACCATTTTTAAACTATACATCTCCTCAGCCCCCACCAGTCAGTCTAGCAGTAATATGCTGATTGATGTTGATTGGAAAGCTAGTCCAAGATACTGGCAGGGTACTACAGTAACAGGCTGAGTCAGTAGAAAACTTACCCTTCAGTTCCAAGAGTGAAAGAGCCTACCCAACTAGGAATCCACACATATCGTTAGGTAAACCCACTGAATAGTACAATTTAGATAGGTTCAAATGTCATTTACTGATCTTGGCCCTAAGGGAAACACTTTAGTGTGAATGAGGCTGGATCCAGACACAACAAAAACTTTGCAAGTACTGCAGAACAGACAGGTTTTACAATGTCCTGCACAACCTGCACATTAAAGCGCAATGCTCTGGAGTAAAAAAAGAAAAGAAAACTCTACTTATGTGAGCATTCACTGTCAAGTTTTCCTTTCCTCTGCATTTTCCACCGCGTTTGGGCAAACTGCACAAGAACTCACAAGTGTTTGTCCTCACCCAAAAAGCAGCAGGCCTATCAGGGAGGGAGGCATGGAACACATGGACAGAAGAGACTGTGGGGATGATCCACTTTCCCTGCGGAATAACTTTACTCCAAAGTAAAGGAAGTTCCCCCTTTTTACCTTGCTGTCTGGAGGTGCCCTGAATATCAGGCAATGGATCGAAATCCCAGGACTAGCACATCATCTCCACAGATCCATATTCATTATCAGCTACTGTCTGTCACTGAAGTGGGGACGGAGGAGAAAGGAGTTTGCATCGCTATCCAAAGAAAGGCAGCTGGCCTGCAAAGGCAGAGCAAGCAGGGTCCTAGGAAACCCAATAACTCAGATCTAGAGCCCATTCTTCTTTCCCCCTTCATGCAAGTTTTCACTGAGGCCTGGTCAGCTTGGATGCAAGCTTGCTTAAAACCCAGCCTCAGCAATGCCAATGTCATTATGGGCCATTCAAACTGCTTTGGAAGTGCACTGAAATCTGTCTGTCTCCACAGAACCCCCAATGGAAGGGGCTTGAGGGTGTGCAGAGGGACTTCAATACCCCTCTGAAGCTGTGTTTCGTGCACTTAGCCAAGCTCTCACCAGGATGAAACGTAGCATATTTGCACGCAGGCTGACATCAGAATCACAACCATACTGACAGCAATGAGATGTCAACTTCCTTGTCAAGGTTGTCTGAGGACATGAAGGGGAGCCCCACCTGGTGGAGAAAGCTCCTCAATTTGACTCATACTAAGAATGGAAACAGACCCATTATCTCTAGCCATTTTTGCAATCTGTCAGTAGTCTGGACCAAGTGTCTGCTTAGCACACTTCATCCACATGGGACTAGCACTAGGGATGTGCACAAATTATTTGTGCATTCAGAATCCCGAAGAAATGTCAGAATTCCTATTTGAAGGGCCCTATCCATCCACAAATCAGATAATTCAGTATCCGTAGAAGCTTTGGTAGAAGCTTCTATGGATACTGGATGCCCTGGGGCCTCCCCCCACAGCCTCCTCAGGACCCCCTTACCTGCTCCAGTGGTGGCCCAGGCCTCTTCCAGGGCCCTCTGGAACTGCAAACAGGTTTTACCAGAAGGACTGTATTTAGCTCTCAAAAAGCCTGTTCATGGTTCCAGAGGGCCCTGGAAGAGGCCTAGCTGGCGCTGGAGCACTTGTACCCGCCTCTGGAACTCCAGAAGAAGGGATGGCGGCAATGTGGATAAGGGGGTGGCGGTGACAAGGTATTCAGGTAAGTAGGGGGAGGGGTGGCGATGGAGGAGGGTGGCGGCCGTGAGGTATTCAGGTAAGTAGGGGGAAGGGGGAATGGGGAGAGGGGAGTAATGGGGGTGCGGGAGGGTTTATTCATTCCAGGCATGGATATTTGATACGAATATCCCAGATACGAATACCCCTACATCCATGGCACACCCCTAACTAGCACTATTCCAGCCCAGGCCCATCCCAAAAAGTGTCTGTTCTGGATTAATGCTAGACCTGGTTGACAACTGGAACACTGTCTATTCCAGTCCAGGCATCAGCTCTGGAAGCAGTCTGCTTGGCCCTGGTCAGATGAGTCAGAAACACATCGGCCTATAAATGAGTTTGAATTCAGATCATACCAACTATCTCAACACTCTAAACACTATCAGCAAAACTATGGTTGGCTATCCATCTTACTGGTGAGACATGCAGCGTCTGGGCCTAAAGGAACAGGCTGTGGTCAGGGCACAAGGCTTTGGCAACAACAGGCTGTGAAAAATCAGCCTGAGAGGCAAATCTCACCCCCAAAAGTCAGGTTTGAATAGGCTGAAAACAACCTGATTTCCCAATGAGTCCTAAGACGGACTATCATGTTGAGGAGTGACAGGTCCTAATGCAGTTTTCAGTTCAAGAAGAAACAGTAATTGGTTTGTGACAAAAGACGGTTCAAATTAAACCACAATAGTACAAGTGGTAAATTATGCAGTTAGTGGATGGTGGAGTTTTGTATCCCACTTCTTTTTAATCCCTGCAGCCAAGTATATGTGATATCTGTCTAATTTCTGCATGGATTTTTCCATGGGGAGGGTCCTAAAGTTGCACTTGCACTTCATAATGGTATGAGGTAATAAAGAGAAGAATCGTGTCTTCTGCCTTGAACTCTATGAAGGAGTAAGTGGGTACAGGTGACATAAATGACTAACTAAATGAATAACTAAAATACATTGCAGTCCATTCTGAACACAAATCTGCAAAAGAAAATTCCACGATGAGTTAATTTGTCTTCCTAGATAAGGATTTATAAATAATCATTGTACATTAAATTTGAATGCAGCACCTACCAGCGTAGTGGGGCAGCCACATCTTTCTGAAAGCTTCCCCAGTTCTGCTGGGGAATGTCAAGGCTCTTCCTACACTCACTGCTTTGCATCCTTTGTATTTAACATGTGCTTGGAGTGAGCATCCCTGGAACTGGAGGCATCTTCCAATAGAAAACTGTTCTTTGTAAGGCTGACCTCCAGCCCACTGTTCAGCCTCCAGCCCTTAGCGGTTGGATTGCCCTGCTTGTTGCAGAAATAGGAATTATGAAGGTTAGGTGATTTACAGCAATTGCAATCAGTTAGCTGAATTTTCATGGCCTGTAGGCCTGACCTATTTTAGAAACACTTAGGCCCTACGTGGCCCCTCAGTCAATCACTACTATCAGCAGCCAAGAAATCAGGCCCAAGGTCCCAAATTCATTCTCTCCGGCAGCACACAGGAATTTTAAAGAGCAGAAATATGTTGAATGGATGCAATATGGTGTCAACACTTACATTCTCCATTTATATGCTCAGGTCATTTGTTCTGCCAGCGATGACCTCTTCAAGCACCCCTCTTAGTGCTTTCATTACCAGTTCCTGATGCAGCTCAAGAAAACAGCCCCCCTGAGTCACCATTGCAGGGGCTCCAACTGTCCTTCCTCCGCCAGTTCTTTTTCTCCCCCAGCCAAGCAAGCATGGAGCTTCTCCCACTTTCCCCATGGGCTCTCTCTAATCAAACCCCATTTCCTCAGATCAAAGATTAGAAAATTTAAAGTCACCAAGAGCAAGACTGTAGATCTTGCAAAGGTTGCCCTATCTGATCTATTTCCTCCTTTAATCGCAGCAGTCATGTTGTGTCACTAATATTTTACAGTGCCCTCTCCCTCCTTCCCTTTTCACAGCATCAGTAGCTGGGAGAGACACCCAGACACAGACAGGATGCAATTTCATCCTGTGCTTAATGACTGCATTATAGTAAAGACGCTGATTCATTAACAGCTAAGCTAATTAAGGATCATAAATTTATTAACAGTATTTTTTTCTTTGGGCTTCATTACATAAAGGCTAGAAAATAGTTGTTGATGTGTGTGTGCATGCATTGATGTACATGAGTGTGTATTAGAAGAATTACGTGGATATAAAGGGAAGAACGTATATGGCGCAACCTATGTCTTCCAAGCAGAAATCTGCTCATACAGAGACTGAACATTCTCCTTGTTCCCCACACTTACCCATAGACTCTTAAGATGAGCCAAATAATCCCTACAGAAAATAATTGAATTAATTATTTTATTTAAGCACTCTGTTACACCTGGAAGAGTTCATCCCAAGAACTGAAATGGCAAATGGGGAGGGAGAATGGGACAGGATTTGGGAGGTGCAAAGATTGCATATGTGTGCCTATTGCTTGACTAGTCCTACATCCTGTAAGCCATCCTATTGGCCTAAGGCAAAAAGAAGACATTGGTCTATCACCATTATTGAATGATGGTCAGCTTCTGGTACACTTGGAGTCTGCGGAATGAAAGGCATAACTTGATCTCAAGCGGCGAAATGCCTTGTGTCTCCTCTGTTGCAAGACAGATGGGTGCTTGTGTGGACACACACAGCCAGATGGTAAAGATGCAGATGCCAGGAAGTCACTAGAGCAAAGCTTCATATCAGCTTGGGAATTCCACTGGATCAGAGTTCTGTGTTTGAGCCACCTTAAGATCACCCTGAAAAAAAATTGACTTTCCTAACAAATGTCTACATCTACTTAGACTGAGGAAGAATGACTCTGGGGACTGAGAGCCAAAAGCTCCCCTCCTGAGTGTCTTACGTGGGCCCAATATACTCATAACACTGTACAGTGAACTCTACCTGGTACTGCTCCAGACTTCATTCATAGCTACCTTCATCTCACCATGACTTTATCAATCTTAGTTCTCAACAGGTTGGCTGGCCAGCAGGCCTGTTATCATTTTGCTTTCCTGTTCATCCATGGAAGAGTATATTTGTTACTTAGAAGGCATGCAGAGCCTTTGAGGCATGCCATAATCTGTCTGCCTGTGCTTCCCACTATGTCTGAGTGTCCGTTCCCTTCACTGCTTCCACCCATTTGATTTCATCTAATGCACACAGTATTTATCCTGTAAGGTACTTAACTGGAACTTTGCCTTCTGCTCCTGCAGTCTTGTTCAAGCTAGAACCGAACACATTAAACAGGAGTTATGTTCCCTTGCCAGGACAGGCTATCAGTTACAACTGGATGAATATCTAAGAGCTGCTTTGCAACTCCACTATCTATGCCTGAAGCAGAAGAGCTGTAGATATTTGAAAGGAAGATGCCAGTCCCTGAGAGCATATATGTGAAGATGGTTATGTAGAGAAGCTGAATCAGGAGAATGTGAGAAGACTTAGAAGCCCAAACACACTGTCAATTCTGAAGTATTCATTATCCTTTCTTTCAGAGATCAGGACTTACCTCATACTTATGTCTTTTTATACAACAGTCATAGTTGATATTGGTGGTCCTCCAGACATTGCTCTGCTACCACCACAACCCACAGGATGCCTAACAGTAAGGAAGAATAGGAGCAACCACAAAGAAGTGCTCACCATCTCTGCCATAAATTTCCTTTGTCATTAAGGCTAAGCCTTCATATGATATGACTATCCAGATGTCATTTTCTTACTCCAGAATGTCCAAATATAACAGGATAAATAAGCAATGTCTGGGTGTAGCCTAAGTCCATTGTATCTCTTTCCATTTTACCCACACCCGATGTTTGTTTCTCTACTAGTTTACTACTGGGCATGCATAACATAGATTCTTCTCTTCTCCCATCTACTCCCAGTATTGTCCTCTCTGTACTACTCTATGCCATAGTAGTTTTAGGGCTGCTCATCTTGCCTTCTTTACAGTTGTCCTGCTGTTCTTAGTTATACTTGGTTCTGAATCTCCTCACAGCTCTCACTTTCCTTCTGACTCCCATCATTCTTTTGACCTGTTTACATCCAGGAAGTCTCCAATTTAAACATTGACCTGACCCAACTTTTTTTCAATGCTGTGCTGTCCCATGTTGAAACAAAATCGTTCACTCCAGATATAGACCTAACTGCCCAAGGTACTTCCCTCCACTTTAGGATGGCAAAATACCAAAGAAGCAAGGCAGGTGACCAGAAATGCAGTGCAAGCACATGCATCTTTCCAGACGAAATCACCACAATTTCCAATCCCCAAGCTGTTCCATTATTCTAGCGCCCCATGTTTAGCAGCACAGGCGAAAAGCAAAGGTCAAGGTATGTCACCAAAAAATCCTAGGCAATTAAATCAGCTGCTGAGAGCAATAAAAGCTCAAAGTGTTTTTGCATGTGCAAAAAAATTCCATAAAACTGAAGTGAACAAAATTATAACCAATATCAAAATCAATTTTATAGTTTATAAAATACAGATGGACAGATGTATAACCATTCTCTCTCCTTTCACTTTCAGACTGAGATAGAGAAAGATCCCACTTGCACCAGAGACTGAAGCTTCTCACATTAGTACCTAGTTTCGAACATGTCCTGATACAGGTAGATAGTGTTTCACATGGGGAGACAGAGGCAAGGGAAAATGTGCCATTTCTTTTTCATTTTCAGAAGTTCTGCACTCACTTTTACTTCAGTAAAAGGAATAACACCTTTCCCAGTTGGTGTCACACTCTTCCCATCACATCCCTGCACAAGCTTGCCAGCCCTTAATTGCCTTGAAGATTATTTATTTATTTTCCCCGTAGATTTGAAGGCATGCTGAAGGTCAGATGGGTACAGAAATTTCTGTGTTGATTACTATCAATTTCTAGAGATATATCCTGCCCTACTATCTCCATCTTGATTTAATTCTGACAGGTCCTCTCCCAGAAAACTCTGGAACATGTCTAGAAATAGGCTACTTCTACATGAAGCTCTGATCAGTGCTGGACAGAAGCAGCAGCTTCAGCTACCAGCAGGAGGGTGGAGGGGCTTCCATCAGATGGAGATCCAAAGCAGCCCTCCTTACTCCGCAGAATCTTGCTCCATGCAAAATGCTACATGAAACTGGAGAAATAGTTGGAGACCAGAAACAGGCCCAAAAGTCAGGATGCATCACTGGTTAACTTCAGAATAGTTTCTACTGCTGTTACCTCTGATGGGCTAAGCTGATCCCCTTCCTTGTTGCCCTTTGCTATTTCTAACAAAATTCATAATGTAGCTTTCTGGGCATACTGTCATTTGTCCACAAATCCTTTTGTACGGCGCTTTTAAGATCAGTGAAAAATTACAAAATATGTGGATAATGCAGTTATTTTGTTTCCCATTCCAATCCATGTAGCACTGATTTTTCCCAGGGGTGCAGGTGGAGGAGTGTCTAAAAGTAATAAAATTGTACTGCATAACAATATTTTTCAAACTACGTACAAGCATAACATCTACACTTTTCCTTGATTGGGGTGCAAAGTTACTCCAGTTGTAAAAACGGGCACTCACCCTTAATATGCCCATTTTCAGTTTCACGTGCCTTCCTCTCAAATACTTTCCCTCCTCATTTTCTATTGCTGATCTAAAATGTTTCGTGCCACCTTTTCACAAAAGCAGACATTTTCTGCTTTCAGTGCAATGTAGTGCATTTAAAGAGAGACAGCGAGATTTTCATTTGTAATTTCCTCCCATCCCACGGACTGGACACAGCAAGTCAGGGAGTTTTCACAGAGGGGGGTGGAGTGACAGAGGCGGGGCATAGGCAGTCCCCAGCTGTTCCACATTTGGTTGGGTGAGTGGGGGCTGTCCCTAGAGTCATTAGACTCCAAAGGACACCTCGCCCTCATCGTGTTCCAAGTAGCAAATCCTATGTTAAATTTAATTTAAAAGCCATCTTTGCCTTAAATTTCAAAATAAACCTTCTGTACAATAATAATGATAAAGCAGGGAGCCGGTGCTCCGGACAGCAGAGATTTTTCTTGTTGACACCAAGTTTCCGATTAAAGGCAGGCAAACATAAATCCTTCTTCATAATTGCTGCACTTGGCTCACTTGCATCCTTTAACAGAATAGATTTTGCATCCTTTTCTCTCCCACTCTGTGTCTTGAGAACCAAGGTGCCCTGTCCTTAGCCCAGTCTGAAGGCCGTGGAGACTTTCCTCCTTCATTCAGGGAGGAAAGAGGGATTGTGCTGGAGAACTTCTCTCAGGCATTTTACATCGTACAAAATGTAGCCTGGTGGCTATTGTTTGTTTAAGTCCAGCCACCCCACTTCATTGAAGGGGAACTGCAGGTGGAGGCACGCCTTTTCATGTGCAGCAGGTGATGATGAGAGGACACATCTGGATTCACTGATGTAGCTGAATACATCTTCTCACTTGGATTCACATTGTAGGTCCCTCACTGGGGACATTGCAGGCAATAGTAGAAGAGGTTTTTCTGCTGAAATAAAAGGCCCACCCAAGGCCTTCCCCAACAGAGTGCTATCTAGGGGGTTTAGACTACAACCCCATAATCATCAGCTGGCCTAGTCACCCATGAGTTCTATTTCCAGGCATAAGAAAGGGGCACCTCAGAGAGACAGTGTGTGGCCTCATGTTCCTTCTCTAATCAACCTTTTCTAAAATAGAACATTCTGGAGAAGGGGAGTGGTAGACAGGTGTGTGAACAATCCCATCTCAGAGGTGCCTCAAAGATGCTCTCCCCCTTGTGTCTCACAACACTGAGAAGACAGAATAGAAGGTTACACACCTGAGCAGCCAAAACAAGTGCATGGATCACTTAATTACTGCTGTATTCTCCACTCTGATAAACAAAATATTTGTTTCTATTTAAAACATAGCAATTATTTTTTATTTTGCACCTGGAGATACAAATTTAAAATGCGCAATTGCCTTTGAACATCTTTTTTGGCCACACATTTCTTTCTCCTCTCCTTCCATCTCAGCGACCCATAAATGCCCAACCAAAAGAAGAATCAGTAGATGCAACAAGTGATCTTGAGAATGACCAATGACCTTGTCTTTGAAAAGAAACAGAAAGAGAAAGTGTGAATCCCCCTCCAAAAAAATCGTCAGGATGCAGGGAAAGACTCACAAGCCTAAAAGCCCACAGGTATCACCATATTGTAAGTTATATTCCACCTTTTAATAAACGGAAAGAAAAGAAAGTATCTGACCACTCCCAATCCACTGCAACCTTGAGCTGCTGTGTCAGACAGGTTTCTCATCAGCCTGCTTTTCCTACTGATGGCAGGATGGGAAGGGAGGAGAAAAGACGGGTGTCTCTAGAGCTGGCTGGTTGTCATAGCAACGGGCCCTAGCTTGCAATGCTGGACAAACAGCCGTTTTCAAGGACATGCTTCTCCATTGTCAGGCAGGCAGAGCAGAGGCCATTGTACCAATCCTTTCCCAGCAGGCTTTGCTGAATAGGTGCGAGTTCATGAACCTTCCTGGTGGCTGAAGAAACAAACAAATATTTGACCTTCGACCTGCTGATGGCATCTGAGTTATCCTGACTTGGGATGGGGTGGGACTGGAGGGGAAACCTGAGCTAGTGATGAACAATGATTTTATTGTTTTTGTTTGCTCAGTTATGGACAGAATCCCAGATTTTAAATCCACTGCAAATGAACCTGAGACTGTAAAGCATAGGCAACCATGATCTTTTGTTTCATTTTGGACATAGGTTTGTGGCCAATGCTTGAAGGACAAAGGGAACATGTTGGTTTTTTTCTGTCTGCCATTCTTTTCCAGATTGCCCCTTCCCCTCTCTCTCCCATATTCCATTTAAAGACCATGAAGTGATCTGAAAATTTTTAAACTCCATTTTTAAATGAGTTTTCCAATTTACCCTATTATATGTCAACATTATATAGTTTCAGTTAAGAGTTAACTGTTTTGTTTAGCAATGTCCAAAATGTTTGCTATATTTGCAAATACACAAATATATTTATTTAGATTTTTATCCCACCCTATACCCGTAGGTCTCAGGGTGGGTTATGGCCTTGAAATGTTAGATAGAAACTTGATTCAAATATGGAGTTTGAATTTTTAAGAATAAATTTTAATGATGTCTTTATTCTTTACTATCATACAAGTCACAGGAGCAGTACAAATCAATTCCATCAATCACTTCTGAATTTAAACCAGTGGTTCTCAACCTTTCTAATGCCGCAACCCCTTGATGGAGTTCCTCATGTTGTGGAGACCCCCAACCACGGGGGCGGAGCAGCTGGGAGGTGGGAGGGAAGGGCAGTGGGAGACTCATCACAACCCCTCTGAAAGGGTAGTTCGACCCCCAAAGGGGTCCCGACCCCCAGGTTGAGAACTACTGATTTAAACAAACATGAAAACATATTTTATACTATTGTGGGGCGGAAAACTATCCCCAAATTATCAACAATCACAAAAGTAACTTGTGGGAGAAAATGATCCCCCAATTGTTAAGCTGATTTTTAAATATTGTATTCCATTGAATAATTTTAAGAAAAATTAAACAGTGCAATGCATTAAGCCTTCCTTAGTGTTAACCTGTGAATGTCAAATACCTCTTATTTTCTAAGAAAAGGCTAGTAGGGGCACGTCCCCATGCAAGCCGTTTGGCTCGGAATGGGCACGCTCGGAGTGGGTCCAAGATCAAATCTTGCCCGTCCCTATACCATTTCTGGTAACACAGGCTGGGGGTGGGCTGGGGGCAGATGCAGCCGTCCCTATGCAAACCACACCAAACCCTGGCACAAGGGAGCAGCACCCCTCCTCTCCGCCCCCTCTCTCCTCACTGGAAGCCAGATTGATATAAGCCCACCCCTGTGCTGCAAGCTGCAAATGCCGCATCCTCCCCTCCCTTAGCGGCACAGAAAGCCAGGACTGGGCTGGGAAGCACGGAAAAAGTAATTTTAAAAAACCCAAAGCCGCTATAATGTTTAGCAGCAGTTGGGTGGTTGAGCAGTCTTGCGCACCTCTGCTCCACCAGGAACCACAAGAACATCCATCAAGTTTAAAAGGGAGAAAATCAAGCCATTATCACGATCACCTTGGTGATTGGGAAATGGGAGTGGAATATTCTGGAATAAGAACCAAAATCAAACCATTATCCTGACAGCCTTGGTGATCAGGATTTTTTCACTCCTAAAAAATGTCAGAGGTTGGGATCTCCAATGCACAGGGGAGGAACAGCAAGCAGACTCCACCTCCCAATGATGCGAGCACCAATCTCCTCCCCAAATAGCCCAGGATCATCCCCATGTGCAGTCTCAGCTTTCTAAGCAGTGCATGCCAGGACCCTCAAACTGTGCCCAGACTTGTTTTTTCAGGTACCAAATTTGGCCCTGGTCGGGCACAGTTTGGGGCGATTTGATCCACGGAAACTGGACCAAATAAAAAATGCATGGGGACACGCCTTGCCAAACCCAATTTCGATACCAGACCAAACGTGCATGGGAATGCACCCAAAGTGTGATATTGGTCTACCTGTGAAAGTTAGAAAGTTAAAGAAGAAGATATTCTTGTTTAAAAGATATTTATTTTGGGATTTGTTTTTCCTAGGACCCAGTCACACTACAACAGATTATTCCATTTCATGACACAATGGAGTGGGCTTGTGTGCCTTCCACCACCAGACTGAAAACATAGTCTAAGAAAAAAAATGATTACAAGGAATAGCACAGATGGTCAATAATCTGCATTTAGGGCCTTTTCACACCTTTTCACACAAGCCAGTGATAGGATGCATCAAGTGTCCTCATCTTGCAATGTCCAATTGATCCAGAACTTACCCAGTGCTTTTGGTCTTACACAGATCGTCACCCTAGACTAGAATAAGCAAAGAGATCACTGTTAGAAGAATAAAATTCCATCACTAGTTTCCAAAGAGTAAAAATTCTACAAAGACAATTGTAGTTTGCTCACTTCTTTTCTTCTGAGGGACAATTTATTCCTGATACTTTTATTGTGCTGCATTACAGAGAAAAGAGAAGGCCATGCACTGGACATCCTATGTTTGTTCAAGAGCCAAGTGTGGTCCACATTTCAAAAACTTAGTATAGCTGGTGCAGGATAGCCCCCAAACACTCTCAGATCCTAAGGCTGTTTCATCACAAACCGTGGGCCTGCCTAGACAATTCTTATTCTGGACTATATTCCAGAATAGAGACCTGCCATCCATATGCTGGTGCAGGCTATTGCTGTCCCATCTGGGATGGCCTACAGGTGGGCTAGCCTTGGAAGGAGGCCCTTATTGCAGGATATATTCCAGAATAAGGTCCAGCATGGAAAGGGTTCATTTCAGATTTCACACAGACATTGATATAAATGGTTAGTGTTTCGTGAGATGAATGGGTTCTAAGTTGAGAAATGATCAAGAAGAACACCTTGTTCTGGAGTCTAAAAAATATGGTGAGAGAGAGAGAGCAGCACTCCAAGAGTTGTTTCACTTTCATTTGCTGTTTACAGCAACTTAAAAGCAAACTTTTTTAAAAAATCATTTCATGTGTTCGTTTGCTTGTTTTGTTTTTTTGCTTCTCGACACTTCACCTGGAGGAGAAGAAGGGGTGAACACAGATCAGAAATTTCAAAAATAAGGGGCACTTTGGAGCAGAGGTGTCTGAAATGAGAGACGTCCATTTTACAGCGAGAAAGGTGTGAAGTGTGGGAATGAGGGACATCCATTACAATCCTGTGAAACCATGATGCTTTTCTGTAAAGGATGACCCTTTAAAATGAGAAATGTTCCTTTGAAGAAGGAACATCTGGTAACCCCAAAGAAGAAGTAACAGATTATCTCAGCACTGGAGAACTAAAATGTGCTGGCCACATAAATCATAGGAAGGAAGGGTCGAGTATGGATGACTGGAACTTTCTGGTTCAGGTCAGGAATTTATTTTACTTTTTTGAAGATTGTGGAGAAGGTTTCACCTGCTAATTAGTTGTTTTGAGCATAAATCTAAAAATTTTGTATTAGTTTTCCTGGATGCATAATGGTGTAGCCTCATTTGTGCCACACCACAAGGCATCATGGAATGCAATGCCAGTCACAAATGTTGTGGCTGGTAGCAATATTGGGCCTTTCCACACTTCCTTAGGAGTGGTGCAAAGAGGTCTTGAATCTCCTTGTAACCTTCTGCACTGGCGTGGGTTATGAGGAGTCTATGCCCCCTGCTAATGCATTGCATACGCACTGGATGCAGTATAGCCTGGTCTAGGCTATCAAGTGGCCACTTTGAGTGGAATATCAGTGAACCTGTTTTTACAAATCTACCAGCAGTCTAGCCGGTGTAAGACTGGCTCAGGAGGTTTGCAGAAGGTCTACATGCCTGCATAGGCTAGTTTTGCAGAGGGACCTATTTTGACAGCACACAGTACTTTAGTCCCTAGCCATTGGAGAATCCAGAAGCTGGAGCTGGCAAGGGGGCTGTCCAGTAACAGTCTTTCATCTTTGGGAGGCTTATTGTTCTGGGACTGTGGGAGCACTCCTGACACTGGAACTGCTCCAGGCTGGACTGGTTCATTCTTGGGCTGTTTCCTATCAATACAGAAGGGATTTTTTTTTAATTTTTTTTTTTACCCAGATGGTCATTGATCTGTGGAATTTATTACCAGAAGAGGTGATGACGGCAACCAGTCTGGATAGTTTTAAGAAAGGATCAGATAAATTCATGGAGGTCAGGTGTATCAATTGCTACAGCAGTGGATGTCTATGTATTTTCTTCAGGTTGGATAGACAGGCAGGATGCCTCTAAAGGCCATTTGCAGGGAGTTGAGAGTGATGGGCCACTGTGGGCCACTGTGTGAGACAGAATGTGGAACTAGATGGGCTGTGGGCTCCTCTTATGTTCTTAAGGATTCCACTTTGAAAAATCCATGGAAGAAATGTGAACTCTTATGCACCACTTCTACTGCTTTTTGCCAAAATATTAGGACATGGCTTAGGCTTTTGCTAGAAGTGGGTGATATCTGCACTGCAATACCCCAGCATAAACAAGCTGTAAATCTTGGGGAAGAACTCAGGGAAACCTTTGGTTCAAATTAGAGAACGTTGTCATGCTGAAGGAAAAAGAAATTCATGCCTTACCCAGATCTCAAGACTTCTTCTAAAAAATGTTTTCATATTTAGAATTCAGACTATGCAGCTATGCTTGTGTAGATTACCTGGCTGTGCTGAAAGAGATTAAGGGCTCAGTATATGAAACTGAGACACCACCAAAATGGGCCTTCCTAGAAACTCCAGAGGTCATGAACAAAATGTTCCTGGCCTTCAGAAAGCTGGAATGCATAAAATACTGAGGATAACTGTGGAAACAACTTTGGAAACATAACAAAATCTTAGTGCTCACTTGACGCAGATTTTACTGGACACACCTGTAATCCTTCTCAGCCTCAGTCTGCTCTGCAAAATCCTTCCTCTGTCAATCATTCTCAAGCCCTCCCTCTGTTACTCCATGATTGGTCATTTTCTCCATCACTCAATTTTTTAAAATAAATAAATCTTTCTTCACTTAGATCATACATGCTGGCACAAGAAGAGAGGGAATCTGGATGAGCAGCCCCAAATCCTAGCAGTGAGTAAAATCCTTGCAGAAAATAATGTGATGGGGAAAGGGGAAAGAAAATGAAATAAAACTTTAAAAATTCAAGCCCAGACAGAAATTGGATCAGCAACAAGAGTATGTGTGTTTAAGAGAAAGAGGAGTTCTCTCTGCCCAGTAACTTCATCTACATATGTTTGTGTCACATCTGGGACTTTATGCATACAGGAATTCTTAAAGAGAGGCAACAAGGAGTCTGGGGGCTGGAATTCCTTCTCTCAAAAGTCACCATATATGCAGAGAATTCTCTCCCTCCGTTTCCCATCTGTCTCTCCTAAATACCCAGAGACAAGTGGATGGAGCAAGTTCAGTTTTGCCCAGCATATTCTGCCCAGCTGTGATGTGACTGGCTAGAAAAAAGGCAAAGCTTCCTTCTCCTTCCAGCTGCAGATCATCTGGGTCAGCAAAAGTGGAAAAAGACAAAGTACTCTGCAAAACATGTGGACTATACTAGGAATACAATAGGTTGTGCAAAAATCATCTGTTTTTAATGTGAATTGGCTCTAGTGCACAGAAGATTTTTGATGTAAATGTCCTCTAAGATATGATTATTTGGTCAATTATTTGTAGTGTATCAGCCTGGTGTATCAAGAGTCCAAGATCCAAAATTTCAGATTTCACTGCATAGTAAACTGTTGTTCATAATGCATTTTCCAGAACCTCAGTTCCTAGTCTGAGACCACTATGAAAGATTCAAGAGTACCACAGCATTATGGCTGCAGGGTTCATCCATAATCATTTCCCGTTCGTGGTAGAGAGTTCAAATGGTGCTACCAACAACACCAACCATAAATATAATATAATGAAGCACTACACAAGTAGAAATCATTATAAGAGAAAAATCAGATGAAGAAGTGACATCCAGCTAGATGTATAGTGTTTTAAAGGGGAAGAAGAGACCCTATACAGTTGCTAGTGAACTGTCCAGACTTGGACAACAGGGAACAAAAGAGAATCTGTGGGAAGATTTTCAAGTGCTTTCCTAAACTTACACCACATAAGGAAGGGCAAAGGAATTATTAGTGTTCAGCCCCACAGACATGACATGTCATTGACTTCATTAAAATGGGTTAGTATGCCTTCCAAAACCAAATTTTGTCAGCCAGCTGACTCAGGGTGCACCACAATCCCCCCAGCTAACAGCACATTCACCCATCTAACACCTTTGAACTCAATGTGAACATGGGAAAATGTGCCCATTTCCAGGCCTGAACAGAATCTTCTTATACCTCTAGTATCATGTCTAATGTTGCGACGGCATCACAGAATGATGGCAAAGGATTATGCATGCACCATCAGCACACAGGCTGGCATCCGGGCTTGTGTAGCCCTTATGCTCCTATAAAGAGTTTGCTTCTGGCCTATGGACAGTTGGTTATGATGCTGTGACACTGCTGTGATAGTAGATTCAAGACAAGTTAGGACCTGGCTACAGAAGAGCACATGTATTGATGTGTCCAACAGATCACAGAACCATACGGTTGGTGGAGGGGCATTTAAGCTATCCAATCCAATTTTGCTCCATTCAGAAATCCAAGGCAAAGTATCCTCCACCAAATGCCCCCCCCAGCTTTAAATGAATACATCCAGGGAAGATGAGGCTACTACCTTTCTGTGTAACAGGTTCTACCATTGAAGTTGCCCTGCCTGTAAGGAAATTTGCCTGTAGAATCTCCCCTCATTGCCGCTTAAGTCCCATTCTGCCTCCTGGGATAACAGAGAATCAAGCTGCCTACACCTTGCACCCTGTGGTGGCACCTGAAACCACCCACTGGGGGGAGGGGGGCAAACGTCTCATTCTACCTGATAGTAGAGCTGGCTTTGGATGGCTGCATGCCATGGGGAAAACCAAGCCAGATGGAACAGCTGTCTGATGACTTACAGCACTTGGCACATTGGGGTATAAGATGGATTAATAGCTTAATTGAGTCTGCCACAAGGCAAGGCAAAGCAAGGCACAGTGCAGCAATCCTGCATTCACAAAACTGCCTTCTGACACGGGCCAGTATCTGCTGCCTTCCTCTTTCCCTTTCTCTTCCCCCTCCTTCTCCTTTTACTTTAATAACCAAATTCATTCATGCCATGAAACAAAGGGCAGCACATACTGACAAATACAAGGCAGCTCTGGCAGGGCCCGCATTTCTACCTCCATATCCCATTTCTCTCCTCCTCCCACCCCCCACCTCTTTCATCTGCCTCCAGCTCCCTTGCCAAAATCAGCTCATCAGTATCAACGTGACAGATGGAGAGCTCTCGTTATTGGCTGCTAAAGGCACATGCAAACATTTCCCTTATCAGCACCTGAAAACGTGGTCTGTAAATAATGCATTCAAGAGGGAGTCACTGCTTATTTATGGGCAGAAGATATTTGTTCAGTTTTCAGATAGCAGGAGCAAAGGGTCACTGTTACCCTAAGGAGGAGCTTTGACTCAGCAGTTAGACTGGTCAGTAGGGTCACTAAGAGATTCTTTGCTGTTTATTAATTCCTTCCTTCCTTCCTTTGAAGGAGGAGAAGAAGCAGTATGTTTGTGCCTATGTACATGTACATACATGTGCTATATCCTCAGGATAATACCTGGGGACATTTGCCACTTCTGCTAAACCTAAGGCCCAGATGAGTGGAACCTTTTCCCCTATGTAATAAAATCTCCTGGAACAAAATATATTTTAAAATTGAATTTAGTTTATTTAATACTAAGAAGTTGAATTACTTATAGAATACAATGATATGGCACCAGCAGGAAGGAAGGAAAGGAGGGAGGACCTTCCAAAGTATTCAGTTTTCCTCCAAGACACTAATGCTGGCCTCCATATGCAAGTTGTTGGCCCATGCTGAAGGGCCACTGTTCTTAGCATCTTAGCAGCTTTGTTTCGTACTAGCTCATGCCTAAAAGAAACCCCTAATGTGGTTACTGGCCACACCATCAATGCAATATGATATTTATTAGCATTATATGCTGGATTCTGAAGGAAACTTCAGTTCATACATGGAAGAAGGAAGATACATTTTCTTTTCAACCCTGAGACCTGTGAGGGATCCTTAAGTTCATCAGCCTGGCAGAAGACACAGCAACTGCGGCTGTTCCCGCTTTGCCATCTCTTGCTCACCCCATGAGCCAATCTCCTTCTTACGATGTGCCAAACAACAGACAAGGGAGAGGGAAAAGTTATAAGGCTATGGAATGAGCATGCAAAAGGAACATACAGCTGTTCTCCTTCAGTGACATAGGATTTAAAAACAAAACCAGTGTTTGTTATGGTAAATCCTTTTATACCCAAGATGTTAATGGCGTGGTAATTATAGTATTGCCCTTATTGCAGGGAGACTGGAGTTCAGGGTCCTGCTCAGCCACATAGTTTACTGATCAGATTCACTCTTTTAAACAAAGCTTTCTCACAGAGAGGGAGGGAGATTTCCATGTATTTTTTGGAGGGGAGATGAAACTCAAGATAAAATAGCTTTTACATTTACAGCAATTTAATGGAGCAGAGTATTAGGGTTGCCCCCAAAGCTTTTTATCTGAGCTGAAGAGTTGGCATCTGAGCCTGGCTATTTGTGCCTGTGTACTGACTTTAGTCCTTCTCAACAGCTCTTCTGCCTCCTCTTTCTCTCCCCACTCATCGCAGCACCTTGGTGTCTTTGTTTCATTGCAATTTACTGTGGGTATTTGACAGCTTTGGGAACTACTGTGGGTGTGTTTTATAAAGAGATGGGATTGAATCCTATATTACAAATATGAATACAAACCCCCTTGCCATTTCCTTGGCCACCCTGCCTACTTCTCCCATTTGGTAGGAGCCCGTAGTGAAGCCCAATGTGCTATAGTGGGTGGCTAAACTTAGACTAAGGCAGCTTCCATATGAAGGCAAAATGCCCCCTCCTTATATACATTTAGGAGGGCGGTGAAGACGCACCTCTTTACCCTGGCCTTTGGCTAAGCTTTTTATGTTCCCTCTCAGTACAGACACTATTATTTTAAACATATTGTATACTGTTTTATATTTGTTGAACTTTTAATGTCTTTTAATGTATATTCTATTTCAATTTGTTGTAACCCGCCCAGAGACCTTCGGGTATGGGGCGGGATATAAATGTAAATAATAAATAAATGATAAATAAATAAAATAAATTATGTGAGGGATGGGAGCATGTGGGGGGCACCCCAAAGTCAGAAGGCATGCTGTTCACATCATTGCCACTTATCACCCTCACAGTTTCCGACCAGGGCCATTAACCAACAAGCAGTTGGCCATTTTCTGTACAACAGTTAATGGCCTCAGACAGACAGACGGTGCCCAAGGCAAATCGCCTGTATTGCTGCCATCAGTCTACACGGCATTAGCATAGGAGCACAGGGGCAGCACTGAGGTTGGTTGCTTCAGAAGGGTGAATTCCACCCTCAGAGGTGAGTTACAAGCCCCAAGGATGCCCTGGCCTAGGAACACTATACTCCTCAGGCTCCTGCCAAGAGCCCTTTTTTGCCTATGAAGATCCTGCTTAGGACTCAGAAGAACTAGATTCAAGTCCCTTTTGCAAAGCTCACTGTATGGCCTTGATCCACGTAGTGTCACCTCAGCTCAAACTACTTCATGTGGTTTTGGGGATGAAATTGGCACAGAAAGGAAGAACCATGCGCAGTGCCCTGAATTTCTTGGAGGAAAATATTCAGATGGAGACACCAGATGAAAGTTCCTGTTGTACAATCAGTACACCTGCATTGATCATCTTTAACATTTTTATTCAAGGTGACACTTTTGTTGAGATGGGATATTTCCTACCCCCCACCCCCGAGCTGTGCCCTGTTCCAGTAGGAGAAAAGCACTCACTGGTTAATGAGGCACCAGTGTGGGGGAGTCTCATAGGGAGGTGGAATTACTGCAGCAGTTTTGCAAAGGACACAAGAACCTTGAAAGTGAAGGTGAGGAGACTATTGTTTTATGAGTAGAGCAAGGGGGAGGAAAGGATGGTTCACCTGACTTGCTTGTTTTAATCATGGAAGCCATGACCTCCACTTGCCTGCACCTAGGCCCAGCCTGATGGTTTCCCCAATCTCAGTGGCAGTACAATGATGAGCAAGGAAGGCAGTGGCAGGAGATTCCTCAGGGCTGCTCCTGAGCATTGAGGAGGATTTCGTTCAGTTTTGTTGCATTCATTTTCAGGCATGCTTGTAGAGATCTTGACTTTAATACATATGGAAGATGGCTCTAAGTGCATTTATGGGGGGGGGGAGCTGTTATTTTCAGACAAGGATATAAGGGTGTTTGCTCTAATCCCAAAAGTACAGAAATCAAGTAGACAAAATATATTTAGGAATCAGTAGAAAATTACAGACAGTACCATATGTTTCCAATTCACGTGTTCATGAGGATATTCAGTCTCATTTTTAACCAATCTGCAATTTGAAAAAAACACACCCTTGCATTATTTTTGAACATATTTTCACCTTCTGAAACGAATATTTTTGTATGCCTTCTACTGACGTATACTGCATGCGTTGTATGAAGCACAAACATTAGGATATGACTTTTTTAAAAGAAAGAGAGATGAAAAGTGTGCACTAGGTTAGAGAACTGCATTCCAACTCACCTATTAGTTCAGAAAGAATTAATCAGATTGGTTCAATTAACAGCACTGCAGGCTGAGCAAAATCCTCCAGCATCCTTAGCAAGTGGAGGAAGCCAGGAATGAACTACAATGCCCCCTAGTGGCTAGATCAACTGAGATACTTTTGACTCTCAGGCAAGGAGACGGAAATCAGTGTTTTGCTGAAGCAAATCTTAAGCAAAGTATCCTCTTCTCTACTCCATCCATACAGACATCAACTGCAATAGAAAGACCAGTTCATTGACCATAAATATAAAGGGATCCTTCAGCATTTAGACTGACAAGTGGGTGTTTGGTTAACCTTAGGATTTAAATGGTGGTGGTGGTTGGGTGCAATGACAGAGTTGATGTGTCTGTGAAGTTTTGGACTCTTTTCTGTTTCTAACAACAACTCTACTCACTGGTCCTTCATTATAAAATGAAGCATCTTTACCACTTGAAGGAGCAAACAGAGGGGAAAACACACAGCAGCCAGGAAGGAGAGAGTGAAGTTTGACAGAAGTTGCAATGGAGTGCCAAAGAATGAAGGGAAGGCAGGCAAATGCGGGCTTCCTCCAGACAGCAAGCAGGAAAGCAGGTTCTAAGCAAGATCTTGCAGTTGCCCTCTTACTGCCCCTTGGCAAAAGCAGTGCCGCCTTATCGTCCATGTCTGCTGGCCCATGTCTTTATTATCCTGGATGGAGCTACTTAGAAGCCACCCAAATGCCCACCCACTTCCTTTTGTTGTTTTTCCCATCCTTGACTGGCTTCTGGATAGCCCCAAGTGAAAAAGTAACATAACAGATTGGCAGACTCCTACAAGAGCATCGCTATTACAGAAAACCCAGCATCGTTGTCAGATTTCCTGTCATACTGGTATCCCGCCCTTTTGAGTCTGAATGAATAAACAAACAAATGAAAGAATAAATAAATTTGGTACTATATTGGAAACTTACTTACTGCACACTTTTCTCAGGTCACAGATTACATCTTTCCCCAGTGACTAAATTGTGAATATAACGTGTCTTGATACTTTTCCAGCCTTGCTATAGCTAAAATATTCATGAGACATCATCATCATCATTTTCTTATTTGCCTTTCTGCATTTAAAAGATCCTCAGATAAGAGAAACTCTTTAAGAACAGTTAGTTGCACACATTTATCAATAGAAATGCAGACAACTGAAATGTAGGAGGAGGGGGAGGAGAAATAGCCACCAAGAGGCAGCATTCCTCAGTCCAATATTTTGAGGTGCGGGTAAGAACCTTTATTCACAGTTTTTACTATGCAATCTATTACCAAAAGCTTCCATTCCATGGAACATTTTTGGAGATTCATGCTATGCAAATTGTATTCGCCTGGATCTGTTTGGATCCCAAATCTCCTAGAGAAGTGACGTGCATGTGGAAATGTCTCTCCATACTTTCTCTTTTTTAATCTATCTGTGCAGCAAAGAGCAGTGAGGATATGAAGCACCCAAAACTTTCTCTCAAAACTGAAAGGTGACCACAGGCACAAGATATTGGTGAAGCCTGACTGATGGGGGTCTGGTCAAATGTTACTTAGGTAGGAGCTTTAAGTAAAAAGGTTTAATGTCGTTCTTTCCTTAGTTTTATTATTGATTGATTGATTTCCCCCCCCCCAAATTTACAAATACAAACATTCAAAACAAAACAAGGTACAAACAAAATATAACTACTAATACTAAAAAACAAAAAAACCACCCTTACACCCACCGTATACATCAAAATAAATATCATTTACATCAGACTTATAAGAAATTTATTTCCTTCAAGTTGTTATTTACTTCCAGTTTAGCAATATAGCTGTATAAGTCTTTCCAACTATCTTCAACTAAAGTTTTAACATTCACTCCCAAGATCCTGATTCTTCTTTGCCTGATCATATCAAATTTAAACTTCTCAGATATATAATAATACCATGTATCAATTGTACACATTGATATTTTTCAAAGATGCAGCTATGGTTGATAATGCCGCCATAAACAATTGATCTAACATATACCTCTTACTTTCGTGTATACTTTGGCCCTTATACAGCTGTATACTTTTTTTTACCTCTATACCCATTTTCTTGATTGATTGATTGATTGATTGATTGATTGATTGATTGATTGATTGATTGATTGATTGATTGATTGATTGATTGATTGATTGATTGATTGATTGATTGATTGATTGATTGATTGATTGATTGCATTTTTATCCCATCCTATACCCAAAGGTGTCATAAAGATTTACAACATTAAAAACCAGATATAAAAATGAACATACTAAAACAATAAAAGTGTCTGTAAGTCGGGAGGAAAAGTTGTTTCTCCATTTAGCTGAAGCCCAGGGCCAAGATGTGCATCTTCACTGCCTTCCTAAACATGTAAAGTGAAGGTGCCTGGTGCATCTCAGGACTATTCCATAGTCTGGAAGCCATCACTGAGAAGGCCCTATCATAGGTGCCTATCCCTTTTGGTGCTGAGGGTGGTAGTAACATTGATATGAATTTGGACATTTGTATACAAATCAAATGTTACGACATTTGTACATTGATATTCAATACTTCAGAATATTCGTGAACCTGGGGAGGTGTGAAAGTGGCTGCATCAGTCACATCTGCAAAGGATCCAGAGTGTGACATGGATTGAGAGTGGACTCAGAATGGATTCAGGGCAGATTTGATGCTTTCAGAGAGGATGTTACAGGATATGTATCAGATAGACATCAGATATATATGCGTTCATATCGGACGTTCATGCAAATACATACAATACATTCATATCTAATAGAATCCTACCACATTCAAAGGGGATCTATTCAAATGAATATGAATGTTCTTACATTTGATTTGATATGAACTGAATGCAAGAGAAACCATTTGTGCACATCCCTAGTTTCTTTAGATATTTTGTGCCCAAGTCATTTAGGGCCTTATAAGATTAACACCTTAAATTGGCCTTGGTAATGAATTTTCAGCCACTGCAGCTCTTTTAAGACTGGTGTGATGTGGCAGTTGTTCAGTAAGCAGCCTAGCAGATGTATTCTGCACCAGCTGCAGCTTCTGAACTGTCTTCAGAGTGTATTACAACAGTGTAGCCTGGAAAGTACCAGAGCAAAAATAATTGTGTCCAAGTCATCTCTGTCCAAAAGGGGACCTTAGCTGTCAAACCAGGCATAGTTAGCAATAGCACTCTTGACCACAGCCTCCACCTGAGTTCCAAGCGTCAACACAGCGTCCAAGACCATCCCTATATTTTGCACCTGTCCCTTCCAGGACATTATAACTCCCCTTAGGACAGGACACTTCTCGAGACCCTGTGCCACATAAAACCTCTGCCTTGTCTGGATTCAGCTTCAGTTTGTTGCTCCCCATCAAGCCCATTCTAGTGCATCAAGAATGTAGAACCTGTGTGC
Source organism: Aspidoscelis marmoratus (assembly GCA_014337955.1). Taxonomy (NCBI): domain Eukaryota; kingdom Metazoa; phylum Chordata; class Lepidosauria; order Squamata; family Teiidae; genus Aspidoscelis; species Aspidoscelis marmoratus. Next base: position 9,181,374 of record MTQE01002208.1, on the reverse strand, counting down.
TTTAATGGTCATCTAAAGAGCCTGTTCACACTTATTTGTTAGTGAGCAGTGATTCGCTCATTAGAAAAGTGCTTCTGTGCCAGGGAACCAAAGCAACTTTCCAGAAGTTGCTGCAGGCTCCCCTGAAGCCTTCCAGCAATGGACTGCTAAAGAGGAGTCCATAGCTTGACTGGGGACAGCTAGGCTGCTTCCGCACTTGGCCTTATTCTGGGATATATCTCAGGATAGGGGTCTCTTGTCCACATGCTAATACAGGCTATGGCAAGTCTCACTAGGACCTGCTGTAGTCTGCAATAACGTGCAGATAAGAGACCCTGGTCCTGAGATATATTCCAGAATAAGGCCAAGTGCGGAAAGGGTCCTAGATCACTCCTGGACAGCACCATTCACACCCTCTTCTAGGTGTGGTGCTGCAAGCTGTTCAGTCACATATGGCAATGTTACCATGCAATCTGGCCTGGCCTGGCCTCCCTGTCCATGCTTCAGGTGCAACTGGCCCAGTACAGGACTCCTTCAGCACTTGAAGTATGCTCTGCTGTATCTTTACCTGACAGATATGGTACTATTATACCATATCAGTCAGGGATATGCAAACAGGGCCAAGGAAGTTCCTTCTATATCCATTATGTTCAAGTCTAAAATTACTTAGCTACATCAACTTCCATGGTTACTTAGGAATAATAGCTCAGCAGGACTTGTCCTGGCCTTTGATCCTACATTGATCCTTGGCATCTCCAGGTACAAAGACTGGATTTCTATAGGTGATGGGGAACACAGTTTTCTACTAGAGCTTTCCAAAATCATGCCTAGTCCTAGTTTTCTGCCTGAGATGCCCAGAAGCAATTGATTCTGGACTAGATGGGTTGTAACCTGTTCCAGCAGAGCTCCTCTTATGTTCTTATGCTATAAGAACCTTTTTGCCCTGATCTTTAGTTAAATGGAGATATGCTTTTCCCTTCACACCTGCCGATGCTATTGTTTTAATACATGCTGTTATTGTTTTAATAATGTTTGATTTTAAGTGTTGTTACCTGCCCAAACACCTCCAAGTATAGGGTGGGATAAAAATGTGAACGAATGAGCAAGTTTCACTGGACCAGACAGCCAAAGTATTTTCTGACTTGATATACCAGGTCCCTGTGCTTCTTCTACTCATACATTATCTACACCCTTTCCTTTTTATTGCAAAAGAAAGCATCCACCAAAGGCTGTTGTTTGTTTCCTCCACCAGAATCTAGGAGTATGAATGTCACAATAAGTAGGGGGAGTATTGCTTCTTTTTAAAGCTGCCTTCATGCATGGTCCTAAATTGACTGTTCCTGTTGTATGTCTGAGAGCACCTTGGAAACTAGTGATGGCTTTTAAAGAATGGTTTTCTGGAGCAGAAATGGGATACAAACCCTTGAGCAGGTTGGCAGCAGCTTTGCAGATGATGCATACCTTGAACCATTTCCAAAAACCTTCCACAGAGTGATGCAGTGTGAAGTCACACAGAGAAGAAAAGAGAAATTCCTTCTTGAGCATTCCTGGCATGTTTCCTCCACCTCGGGGATGGGGGGGGGGAATCTTTTTTTTTCTTAAGCATTGAAACAAAAAGAGGAGTAATTCATCAAAGCAATGAAAAGGAGAGCAAAATCCCAGAGAATATTAACCTAATTAGCAACTTCATTAAAAAACAGGCTTGAACTTAGCCCGATCAATCCTTCTCTTTCTAGAGGCAAAAAAAAATATTCTTGATCTCCCTTCCTCTGCTCATCCTGGGATCCCTAATCTGTTGTCTGGCTCTTCTTCTCTTCTAGAAAGGCTCCAATCTTCCATCACCAGGTTGCCCTATGTGCTGATAGGCCATTAATGAAGATGTCAGAAGTTGTTTTCAAGGTCCTCCAAAATCTAGCAGGGATGTGGCCTTTCTAGTCCACACTAGTTTGTGGAAGAGGACCAGAAGTGGGCCATGCACCACACTAGCCAGTTCTACGGGTAAGTGCAGAAAGGTCCACTTTTGCATTCACTGACTGAGGCAGTTTCTGCACAAGATGGGGGGAAATATAGCACCATTATGACTGTGCTTTGGTGGAGTCACCACATGTATCTGTGGCAATTTCACTACAGCTCTGCTATATCCCCTCTAAATAGCGCAATAGCCTATTGCTGGAAAGCCCAGTATTAGTGGTGAGTTTTCCAGAAATAGTGCATTTTCTTACCTTTGTGGAGGAAGCTGCCATCAGTTCTGTGCATGTGCAGGGGCTGAAACCAATGGCCATACATGCATGGCAGTGGTAATGCACACTTTAGGATATTTGGGTATTCACACCAGATGAATACCCAGATGTGCATGTCACAATCTAGCTAGCAAGCAATAATGCCAAAGGAGCAATACTCCAGATTTTTGGTTGCTAGCAGGACATCTGGGTGGCATCTGGAGGTAGTCTGAGAGCTCTACAAGAGTTGCACTCTTCAGCTGTGGTCACACCTAAGGTTTAATCCAACTTCAGTCCACTTTTGGAGCAAGAGAACACATCAGCAAAGTACCCAGTAATTTTCTTTCATCATTATCTATCCCAAAGTTTCATTTTCTGAGTAATTTAACACTGAAAAAAAAAACAGCTTGCTATTTTGCTGATGTATTCTCTCACTCCCAAAGTGGACTGAAGCTGGATTAAACCTTAAGTGTGACCACAGCCTTCCTCTTCCAAATGAAAAGAAGCAAGCACTCCTCAGAGGCCGCATTCCCATTACAAGCTTAATATGGTTTCCCTAAACCGAAATAATAGAACCGGATGCAAACGCAAATTTGCCGATCCCATTACTTTCAACTTAATTGTGTTTGATCCAGATTCTGAGGATCATACGTGGGGTACGTGACTCAAGGGGGGGGGACTCAAGTGGCTACTTTCTAAAAGCCGCTTTTCAGGGCTGCCCTGCCCTCTTCCTCCTGGTGCGAACACGCCACCCAAAACGGACCCCTTCACGGAGCCTAGATGGAGGAAAAATGGCACCGGGCAGCCAACGATTCTTTCCCCTCCTCTCCCCATTGGCCAGGGCACATAGCAGGAGGAGGAACTCAAGCCCCCTTGGCCCGCTCACCGTCACAGCCTTAAAAACATTCACACATCTCCCAGAACCTGCAGCTCCTTTCTTTTCTTTTCCCTTTCTAAAGGTCAGAACTTTCAGAATTGCACAAAATTGCAACATTGTTATCAGGTGTGAAGTGGGTAGATTACTACAGTGTGGCAGCTGCTGTAAGGGGTGGATTTTTACAGTAAAATCACTATCTTTGGAAGCAAGCTATTGGGGGAAGGAAACCCTAAACATGCATTCTCATCCCACTAAAATGGTACGGTTCCCACAGTAAGAAATGTAAAATGTTTCAAATGCACGAACCGGAGCAAGACCTATTGAAATGAGTGTTAACATTTACAACGCTTTGGGGCGATTTAATATGCGGAAAGCGTGTTAAGCCAACCTGATGTGGGGACTGCGAGGATAGAAACTGTTTTGAAACCATTTTAAGCTTGTAATGGGAATTCACCCTTAAAGTGGCAAAACACATGCTTCCTGATGCCCTTGCCTGTCAAAATGCCCAGAAGGAAATCCCCAAATGTGATTTTGACAGCTGAGAGAGGTGTTCTCCCCCTCACATCAGGAATGCTGCAATTTCAGCAAGGGAGAGGAAAGCTGCCCCTCCCTCCCTCTTCCTCCAACTCAAGGTTTATTTTTATTCAGGGGTGCAAGGGAAAGGCAGCTTCTCCTTTTCCATGCCAAAATCACAGCTGATTTCCTTCCTGATGCAGAAGGGAAGGAAACCTCATTCACCCCCAAAATCAGAAGATCCAGCTTTGAATCTGATTGTGGGGAGGTGGAACAAAGGGAATGGCTCAGGGAATACATAAACTTCACTGAGCACAAAGTTCCCTTCAACTCTACAAACAGTTCTGCACTACAAGTTTCATATGGTGTTTATTGCAGCACAGTGGGGGAAAGAGCATGAGAGCTGTGCAGATGCCATGGTCTTCCTCTGTACTGAATGCACAGTGAGGAGGCACTGTGCAGACACTGTGTTCTCATTGCTCATTCAAGGCACTGTGATGCCCACTAGGACCCCTCAACCCCAACATTAAGTTATTTTGGTTAAAATACAAAGTGTGGCGAACACTGTATGTCCAGATGTTCAAAAGTGTCGCCAAAGTGTGTTTTTTAGTAATGGTAAGTAATTTAAGGGAGGGGCTAGACAAGCTCTCCAGGAGGGGGTGTGAAATAAACTCCTGGCAGAGTCTCCACCAATCAGAGTGAAGCTAGCCAGCCAGGCCCATATTTAAGGGAGCCTGAGGGAGTTGTTAGTGTTCTCTGCCTGGGGTTAACTGACCAGAGAGGGTGGTTAACAGGAGGGAAACGGGCTCTAAGCTGTCCTGAGGGAAGCTGGGGAATAGAGTCCTGAGTCATTAGTGAATATATGGTGTTTAGAAAGTAAAAGAATTGAAATGGTTATACGTTACTGATGCTGCTGGCATTAATCTGAATAGGATTGGAGTCCTTGGGCTGAGTGAGGAAGCTGGGACAGTTCAGTCAGAAGGATGAATGGTCCTGTGATTGACATAGTGAACTTACCTGTTTATTATTAAGAAAGCTGTACACAATAAACTTGTTTTCTTGTTATTTTAAAGAAGCTTCAACTGAGTACTCTGTTTTCAAAGTGAGCCAAGTTAGGCCGGAGTTCTAAACAGATACTGTATCTTCAACCCGCTGCTGGAGCGAGGCAGAGTGGGGGAAGGGGCTGTCTGCTGCAGCACCAGGAAGGAGGCAACATTATTATCAAACTTAATAGTAGGGAAAGGGAAATGAAAGGCGTGTCTCTTGGAAGGGAATAACAGAGTTTTAATATAAAAAGTAAATACACGCTACCACATTACCAAAATATAAAGATATATATAAAATCGCTACCCGACTGAGAGGCGGCCTTTACAGGCACCATAACAGCATCTTGCAGATTCAGTCTCAGATGCCCCAGCTGTAGGGATGACCAACAATCCTAACTTCCAAAGCCTTTTTGTAGACTTGCCATAGCACCTCATGAATGTCAGATTTTGCCCACTCAGAAGTTGCCCATAGCATGGGAGACTATGGAGATGCAACTTTGGACGAATAAACCATGAAGCTCACATGCCACTTGCTTCTGAATGTTGTCAGGTGCAATAGCAACCCAACCAGAATCCACAAATCTTCGCCATTGCCAAAGCTAAGAGGGATGCTCATATCTACAAGAAAAAGGAGGCACTCGGGTGTTACACATTTACGCTGCTCTGTAAACTGTTCTCCTTTGAAAAAGACTCAGCCAAAAATACACTGGGTTTGTTTAAAACAATTATTTGTGCCTTTTCAAACAACTTCTGTGGAACAATGTCCTTCAGAAGTTAAGTATAGGAACAGGGGTCAGCATTCACATGGCAAATACCAACCCCATCCCACAACTGGGCAGGTGAAGCCATGCTGCACGGCACTACACCACCCACACCCAGCCTTCATACAGATGTAGGTGTGAATGTTGTGCCTGGGTCTATACTAGGAGCACCATCAGTGTTCCTAGTATAGCTGTGAAGCAGTTTTTACTGCACACACCAGGAGTTGCTCCAAGACAGAAGGGGAACCACAGTTTGCAGGTGCTCCATGCCAGAGCATCCCCAGGCTATCTCCATTTGAAAGTGCAACAAGGCTAGTTATAAAAGGCCATTCCTTTTTTAAGCACCATGGGATTTTTGCCCTCCTTTTTATTGTTTTTGCTCTTTGCATCTTGTGGGGTTCCCCCCCCCCTTCAGCATTCATATTTGAATATGGTTACTGCTGTAGAACCTTTTGTAATCCTATTCCATTTTGCATAGTCACATGGCATTGGTATGCCATGATCCCGTAACTATTCAAAAGTGTGTTTACTTGGCAAACTATCTCAGCGCTTTCTGGGTAGTGTGTTGGAGTCCCAGGGAATACCTTCCGCAGCTTGATCTGTGATGCTTAGTTGGAGTCAGGAAACATATCAAAAAAGTAACTTAAGGGGCCCAGTTCCCATTGGCATTTTAAAACGGTTTAGAAATGGTTTGGATTCTCTGTGTCCCCATTACCAATCAGTTTCAATGGTATTTTGAGGATTACCTGGCTAAAAAGCAGAATAAATAAACACCTGTTTTTTCAGGTGTTTTTTTTCATTTTTGCTTTT
>MTQE01002208.1:9157418-9175052 GCA_014337955.1 Aspidoscelis marmoratus | reverse complement strand
ATGCTACAACAGTATTGGGGCAAATACATCATGAAATGGGTGGGCTTTCATCCTGCGCAGGGACCAGCCCCTTACCAGATCCATATTTAGCAGAGAAGTAACAATTCAACCTGATAAAATGTAGCAATTCACCCACTCCACACTCCACACTGATAAGATAACAAAGTTTCATTTTGCACTTCTTCTCACTGGGAAGCACACTCACACACAGCTTTCTCTCTGCTGCTGCTTTTTCACTTCTCTGCATTTGCGGAGAAGCGAAAAAGCACCAGTCCTGAGTTCACGGGTATGTGTGTATACCAGTCAGTGCTGCTGGTGATGGGGAGGGGAGGAGAGTAAAGGGGAAGAAGGGGTGTGTGTGTTGTGTGTGTATGTGTAGGACTGGCAGGACATCTTTTGCAAAAGCATGAGGGGAGGGGGGAGAGGAGAGGAGAGGGGGGAGCTGCAATTCCCCACCATCCACCCCATCATTGCAGGATCCAATCGGCAGGCAGGAGGTGGGGCCCTAGCTGGCAAGAGGGGGGAAGAAAAGATTCCCTTTCCCGAATGCGACTCTGAACCATTTTGGGTGGGGACAGCAGAGAGGTTAATAGCAATTTAAAGTGATTTAAAGCCACTGAAGTACGGACTGCCAGAATCCATGGTTGAATTGCTTTTTGTTTGTTTGTTTGTTTCATTTTTAAACCGCTTTAAGAGGCATGAGGCTGTCCTCAATTTTCACAGTGTGTTGGGACTTTGATTTTTTTTTTTAAGTACATAGCACACTTGTAAACTTCAAGGTCATTCAAATCTGTTTGTACTCCACACTTTCTATGGACTTCAGTCTGTCCATCCACAGACCAATCAGCCACTGTATCCAGCTGTTCAAGGGGATTAGTATAAATGTATTGGATTCAGTAACTCTAATCAGATTCAAATTTCCCTTGAATTCTTTGCTTATATCTAATAAGCCACATTTATCGAGCCACCCTTAAATAGGGGCATTTCAAGCAAAACTCCTGCTCCTCTTCCTTAGCCATATAAAACTTTGCAACCACATTTCTGCAATGTTCTTGTTGCAAACCTATACCACACCCAATGACTTCTCCCTCGAATTGTCTACCAGGCTATCAAGACAACCTACAATGTCTAAAACTTGCATATCAGGCAAGTCAATGTGTATTCTTTATAGCTCTTACAAATGCAGTCATCTATGACCCTAGTGATCACATCACCTCTACCAACAAATGCCTCGAGGGAGTATCCTTAGTGCAAAAGGGTATCTATTTCCACCCAAGAAGAGGTCCCTGCTAAGCAACAGTCTCCTTCTTCAATGGAATGATGTCATCCTTCCTCCAACCCATCACTTTCTAATTCCCCCTGACCGCACAAGACTTGTCTATCTGTGGGCAGGAATGAACCCTTACACCATCACTGAGGTCCAGTCTTTTCTATAAGTGTCCCATTGGACAAGCACTAAGCGCTGTTCCCTGTTAGCCCCACATAGTGACCTAAGCCCTGAGCACATGGCAGAGGGCAAAGATCCCTGTCTGTAGCACAACTGCAGCTGGTTCACAGTCAAGGGACCACAAGCAGTCTGTGAAAGGCTTGTCTGTTACCCAGCATATTATAGAGGCCGTCACCAGTACAGGCCATCGCTCACATCAATAATTTTTCATTTCCTGCTTTCCACCCTTGGCCTTTTGACCCTCCAAAGCCACCACCCATCCCTGTTCCACTCCACAGCAAGGTCCAGGAACTAACATTTGGTGACACTGATGGCCACATCTATAACAAGCAGGAGCCTCGGGGCTGAATCTAATGTGCCCATAAACCTACTGCACAGGAGTGTTTTAAATGAAGCAATAATCACCGGTGAGCAGATCACCCGCTTGCCCTTGCATTGGGTTTGATAGGTGAATAGAAATTGCTTATTAATTGAGTTCTTCAGTAACAAAGTCTCTGCAGCTGCTCATCTTTGTCCTCTGGGAAACTACAGGAAGTGTTTGCTTCAGACCTTGTAGAATATTCATGTGTACAACTTATGCTTTTTGCAGCACTTGAAAAAGGTCAGGTAGTGGTGAAAGCATCTTGCCAGCTCTTTCCTGCATTGGAACTTTGGCCTACAGAGAATGTATTTGTACACTGTTCAAAACTCAGGCTAATCTGAACTATGTTTAAGTCTAACCCTCTCTTACTGTTTAGAAGCTACTAGCAAGGATGTGGAAAAGTCTGCACCGGGTAGGTTTGCACACCACCTGATATATTACAGAGTCACCATAATGCGTCTCAGGCAATGTTCAGATGTGCATGGAAGATGTCTTCCGGGTCAAGGGAAGAAGCACCTAGGGAAAGCTGTTAACATAATTCCTGCTCTTAGGGCCCTGATACCACCTGCTCTGAAGTAATTCTTTCTTGTTGATTTTGGATTACAGCAGTCATATTTAGGTCACTGCAAGCTGGATTGGTTCCCAGCACTTGCATGGTACATGCAGAAGTCACAAGAGATCAAATATCAGGTCCTATCAGTTTCTTCTCTTGATCCTGAAGACATCCTCTATGGATATCTCAACACAATCTAAGATGCATTAAGTGATCCTGCTGAGGGCCCAGAGGCCAGAAATGGTGGCTGCTGCATGGAGATTGTCCTAATGAGTTTTCTAGCATGGCAATTTTCCCAAGTCTTAGGTCATATCTGGTCACAGCCTTAGCCTCCTCCACCTTACAGGGTTGCTTATTTGCTATTTATTTAAATTTATTCTATAGTACTTCCCATAAATATCTCAAAGCTGTTTTTTAAGGATAAAATAACTTGAAATTGTACACTTAGTTTAAAAGGGAAAGGGAACTATATACACATGGATGCCTGAATGAATGGTGTCTTCAGTGGGTTTCCGAGAGTTGTATTTATAGGGCTGTGAGTGCTCAGAAAGGGAGATATGACTAGACCAAGGTCGCCCAGCTGGCTTTGTGGAGGAGTGCAGAATTGAACCGGGAGACCACCAGATAAGAGTTGGACACTCTAACCATAAGACCAAGGCATGTGCTATGACAGAAAAGGCCCAAATGCAGGGCATCATGTGATGATGTTCTGAATTTTGCAGAACTCCTAGGATAGAAAGCAAGATAGAGGTCTCCCTCAGCACCTGCAATTTTGGACAGGTATGAAATAGTGTCTTAACATATATAAAATCATTTCTAGATCATTTTGTAGCAAAAGTCATTGCAGTATGTGAAATACATGAGAATATGGGTATAGGGATTGTAGGAACGTCTGTTCTAGTTGCATTGCTTCCCCTTCTTCTGTATGTTCACCTTTCCCTTTAGCCAGGGTCCTGCTGGCTGGCTGGTTGGCTGGCTGGCTGCCAGCCAAGATTTTTACAACTGCAGTGAAAGGTTTTATAGCATGTTTTATAACCTGCCATGAACAGTCCTTATAAACAAAACAAAAGTGGAAATAAATACGGAGGAATGTCTGAAGGGAGGTGTCAAACACAGCCCAGGCTGGCTTTAACTTCTGCCTTTTGTCAACTGGATAACAACCTTAAGGTTATTTCACTTAGCAGATCTTCAGGGTGAAAAAGTTTCAGAAGCAAAATCCCAAGGTGCCATGATTAAAGAGGCCAATAAAGCTTGTCAGAAATCAAACCAAAGAAAAGCTTCTGTGAAAGTTACACTATGCCTCCCTAAAACATACTTAAGCTATACCACAAGGGAAGATATTAGTGATATATAGCCTTCCAGACCAGGTGAGTCTTACTGATAGAAGTGATGCAGCCTACTCCAGGAAATTGATTTTAGTTTACAATTAAGAAATAACAAGTTTCCCCACTTATACAGTTTATAACTAATCTCACATCTCTTTGGCTTGTATAAAATCTGTCTTAGGCCCTTTCTGCACTTACTTTTAATCCAGAATTAAGTCCTCTTCTTAGGCCCGACCTTGTGCTGGTCCCTTCCATCTGCATTAGATGGACTAGCATAATTCAGATGAGGGAGACCCTGATCAGGGTCACTGCTTGACTAGCAGATACTGGTCCAGAACATGGAGGTGTGAAGAAGCCTATAAGTAACCCGTTTCAATGCCACATTTTATTCCACCATCAAAATTGTTCCCCCAGAGACTCAGATACTAGGAATGTTTCTTTCTTGCCCTCATAGCTTGACTCCAAAGCTCACACAAAGAGCAGGTGTTCCCAGTCAGGCCTTTCTGTGGTCTCAACCCGCCAGCCTGGCTAGTCCAGATCCACAGAAAGGTAAGTGCAGGAAAGACCTTAGGTACCAAAATATCTTAGGTCTTCACAGGAATATGGGTAAACAAGGAATAGAAAAGATATCTGCATATTTTACTGTGGGAAAGGCTTCATTCATTCATTCATGGGAGAAAAACTGAGTGACATAAAACTAGAGAAATTACATCCTTTAGTAAATTATTCAATTGTTTATTTTTTGTTTACAAAGGCCCACAGTAGCTTATAATACCTGTTGATTAATTTAGAGAGACTGTGAAAAAAAATCAGCATAAATAGAACAGAAACATTAAAAATGTGCAGAAGAATCAAAATTTGGTCTTGCTGTGTTCACATCTAAGTTTTAATCCAGCTTCAGTCCACTTTCAGCAGGAGATAACACATCAGTAAAGGGACAAGCTGACTTCTTTCAGCATTATCTAACTCAGAAAATCCACCTTTGAGTTAGATAGTGCACAAAGAACATTACTGTTCACTTTGCTGATATGTTCGTACCTTCTGAAGATGGACTGAAGCTGAATTAAAACTTAGGTGTAAACACAGAAACATTACTGCCCAATCCCTACTCAAGGACACTAGTAAAGTTGTGTACCCTCAATGGACACCTGTTGAGGTTCATGTGCCAAACCTGCCAATATCCCCAGATCCTCTGCTCCACCCCACCCCATACTCTAATTTGGAAAGATGACATTCAGAGACTGGCTGGCTTTATATAGAGGACAGGTCTTTATTCTGAAGCATTAAAAGAAGACCCCTTTATCGAAATATACGGTCTATTTGAAATCTTCCTTATCTTAATGATATAGAACTATATGAAGAGACATTACACTACTCCTTAGCTGTCTACCTGCAGTTACTCACCTTTTATACTGAATCCCTTCTGATTCACTTCACTTATATTTTGCAGTCCACTCTTCTCCATGTCCTGCAAGAACTATGATATTCTAGTTGCATCCTGCATGGGTATTTTCTTTTATTGATTTTGCCTAGCATTTCTTAATCCAAGCTCCATGGACCACAGGTTTTTATGGCCATGATTGCCTTTTTTCCAATAGAAAGGAAAGAGACACACATGGGTCTGAGTATATGAAACTTTTTCTCCTAGAAGGCAAGACGATAGACCTTATTTTGTTCCCTAACATCTCTAGAGAGGCAGTGGCTTTTCCTGCCCTGGGCCTTATTCTGGATACTCCCAGAACAGGAAGAGCTTACCTTAGGCCCTTTCTGCACTTATCTCATTTAATTTGAATTAGTGAAGCTGGATTAGCTGGACCCGGATCAAACACAGATAGAGTCATTTGCTTTAGAGCAGCACATGCATGCTAAGGAGTGACACAATGCCCTGTTCTGCATCAGTGAGTGTGAACTACCACTGTAGAACTGCCCAGAACCATGATGCAATTGGCCCACAGCATCTCCAACACCCGATGCAATTGGACGACATCCACATCAATCAAACACTGCATCCAGGTAGCAGGGACAAGGTGCTTAAAAAGGGAATGCAAAAACACCTGCACCACAGATACAAGGCATCTTCGCAGTCACTGTGAAGATACAATTACTGTCAATGTGGCCACTATTGTGAAGGCACTGTGAAGGCATTGTAATTGCACATGTCACTGGAGACTATACTCACATTCTTTCTAGAACTACATGGATGTAGACCACATTTATCAGGTCTACAACTAATCCAGATTATTGAACCCTTAGCATGGATCTGATTCAGATTAGCATTAGTCCCAAACAAATGACATATACTAAGCAACTCCTTGACCCAGATTAATAAGTAATTGCAGAAAGGGCCTTTGTTGGCATTAGCATGCCAAAAGGAACAGAACAATGCACAGTGCAGAAAGGGCCAGTGAATGGCAGAAAATCATCCAGTGTCATTGTAAAGTGGGGACTGAACTCTCCCCACCAAACCCACAACCTGTCCTGAACCAAGACTATTATTTCATGATGGCCAACAGTAGCCTTCCAGATATTGCTACTACTGCCTTCAGTCCTTGCCATGGCTACCCTGGATATTGTTCACGGGGTTTGCAGGTCATGTCCAGAAATTGTATATTACACTGATTCCTTAGTTTTTGAAAGCCAGCTTAAACAATGCAAACATAGGGTCAATTTGCACCTTGAGGTGTGATGGCCAAATAACTGCTGAAATGGTTCAGGTGTCTACATTTTGTGATGCCCAAAGCATTCCAAATTTAGCCAGTGCTTCACACTGCCAAGTCAACGGTGCCAACAGGCATGCATGGTGCCACTGCTGCAGCAAGCAGCTGTCCTGGTGTGCAACCGCACCTCCACCACCTGGTCACATGCTCCATTTCACCTTTTCCACCCAGAAGAGGTGCCAATGGAGTGTACAGGAGTTTTTCAGTCTGTGGATAGGTAAGTTGTTGAGCACAGGAACGGGCTCCAGACCTATTCTGGGTGCGGGACGCTCCAACATGCATAGAGATGCTTCTAGTGTAAAAGTATCTCTGCACAATGTATATACCCCTTTTGGGGAGCATACCTGGAGTGTCCCTTTCACCAAGTGTGAAAAGGCCCCTATTTTCCAACATGGAAAAATAAATAGCTTTAAGCATATACTGCCTACCATACATTAAGTTCAGAATATATTTTAAATATATGGATCTGTTGCCATCAGTTCCAGAAATAAGTCTATAATAGAACTGTATCTTCTCAGGTTGGAATCTAGTTATTCCTCCCCTGGGCCCCACACACAAGCTGATCCAGGATACCCATGCAAATAGTCTCTGAACTTTTCTATGGGACTTGCCACACCACCACCATCCCCAGTAATTACTTCTAATACCCCTAGATCAGCAACGAGGTGTCAGGCAATCCATGCAGGAGTTACCAGGCAAAAATCTACAGCTTGTGCTATTCAGGAGGTCAGATTATACAGTCCCAATGGTTCCCCCATGGCCTTGCAGCCTGTGAATTATCACGGTGTTAGGGGCTGAGAAACGAAGGCCCAGGGAGTTTAAATGACTTGCCCAAACTCCTACTGTGAGTCAATGACAGCTTTGGGAACTGTCTTTGTGCATTCTGGCCTTCCCGTTCTCTCCCTTGTTTCAAGCACCTTCGGTGTGACACGGAAGGCCGCACTTATTATTCAGGGGGCCTTTGGCACAACAAACGTGCACTCGTGAAAAATGCGATGGAATTAAAGCCTAATGATCTACATGCCCAGGTATTTCCCGGGAACGAATGACCAGCTGGGAGGATCTGATAGACGAAGGAGCGCACATGGGCCATTAACCCCAGCCAGTCATTACTCCCTGGGATATATCCCACGCTGCACCAGGGTCATCATTGCTATCGCTGGCTGGATATAAAAATAAATCTGAGTGCTGCTTTCCCCCCCCCCTCCTTTTCTTTATTTCTTTTCTTCCACCATCTTTTTCTTTTTTTAAGGGCTCTGCAGTTTCATTGGGGAATGTATATACAAGGCCCAACTGGGTAATGAATAGCCAGTGCGTAAATCCAAACAGATGCTCCCTTTGAACCACATCCAGAAGGGTACATAATAATAGGAAGAGGCAGCACTTTAGCAATGGCAGCCAAAATGCTGCAAGAAAAGGCAGCATGAAAAGGGACAAAGGAAGCAGGAAGATATAAGATTATATTGCACAAAAAAACAGTGAGCTTGAAATTTTTAGCCCTTTTCATGCAGGACTCAGCTGTCCCATGCTAGGAAGGCATCAGTGGGGGTGGAATAAACAACCTTTGAAATTGCTGTCACACTTCCAAAGGTGGCACAGTTCCAGTGCAGTTGCCAGGTGCATTTTTGTACCTTCGTTGGGCACAGAAACAAATGAAGAACTGAGATGGATTGGGTGTTCACATTTTGAATGCCCAACCCATTCCAGACTTACCCAGCACTTCACCAAGTTCAAATGCCACTGTACACATGGCGATCACCTCGCCGCAGCAACAGCCATGTGTGTCAGTCATTGTCATGGTGACCAGTCAAGTTGGTGTGCAACTGCACCACTCCAATCCATACAGTCTTCACCCAAAAAAAAGATACAAAGGTTGCATGCTGGCGTATACTAACCATGTCTGCTGCTATCTGGCCAGGGAACAGTCTGGCACACACAGAGCTGCTTCCAGAATGGAAGTGGCTCCACACAGTGTGGACATTCCATGATGGAGCATTCTCTAACCTCCCCTATAGGTAAAATGCAAAAAGGTAAAATGGCCCCAGGCAAGTTTATCCCAGACCATGAAGGAGCATTGTCACATACTCTCTGGCTGTTCAAACCTTCTTCAGTCCATCTCCATCTGACTGCTCACACCTTTTCCTTTCTATCCATTTTAATTTAATGGAGGGAAGTCCACAAATAAAATGTACTGGTGTGAGCTGTTAGACCTGAAGATGGACTGAAGAAGGTTTAAAGTGAAGGTGTGACCATGGCCCAGGTGATCCGCTATACTGAAGTGGTCCTTTGATGGACTATTTCTTAAAAGTTTACCAGTGTAACAGGATATAGCAGAATTTTTGGAACATTTCCCACTCTGTGGCTTAGTCCAGTGCATGCAAGACTTTTGACTGGCCTCTATCATGGTCTCCACTAACCCAGTCCAGAGTGCGAACACTCCATAGTATTAGACACCCTGGAACAGGAAAGTACAGAAAGGCCATCTGTGTTGGTTAATGTTGGGACTAACTTTCTTTAGACAGAGTCTGGATGATGCAGTGCAGGTAAACTAATAATAATTTTAAGAGCCAGTCAGGAAGGGATGGCATGAGATGATTATTCCGTGTGATCCTTAGGTTCTCATCCGATCCCTAATCTTCCATCCCTGGAATGTTCATTAAAGGGGATGGGGCAGACTGGCTTGTGAACAATCCCACCTGTGGTCCATCTCTAAGCCATACCTGAACACCCTCAGAGGAACACAATATTTTTTAAGAGCATGAAGAAATAATTTCTTCCCCTGCCATACAGCAAGAGGTAAAAAATGACAGGCTTAAGCATATTGTTCAGTTCTAATATAGAACCCCTACAAAATTATGTGCAGCGTTCTTAATTTAAGCTGTGATTGAAATATAGGCTCTTGACTTCTGAAGCATGGTGGCCATCAGATTTAACTTTGTAACGTAATCTGTACACCCATGCAGTGTTCAAGAAAAAGGAGAAGAGCAACATAACCTAGCAGATGGTGTAGAACCATTGGGCAGACAACTGGAAAGAACAAGTATAAGGTCAATCATAATGCCAGCAATTTCACTGTCTACATGAGATGCCATAAAGAAATCTCCCAACATTTGTGGTAAGCACAGCCAAACATAGAGAGCTGCCTGCTCCCTCTGTGTGTGCCCAAGCTCCCTAAGTTCCTTTTGAATGTTAAGTGTATTCTGGGTCCTGGATATCTCAAAAGGGCAAGTTCTAGAGAAGCTTCACTATGCAACATATGGGGCATAGATGGAATTGTTAGCAGGGCATTCCTACTGAATAGAGTGATAAGAAACAAGCGACACTTCAGATACTCTTGAATGGCATTTCCAGCCAGTATGGCCACAGTCCAAAACTGTGGCAAGTGACAACATTTCATCTCTTTCTTGAAGGTGATAATCTCTCATAGATAAATTATGTAGACAAATGCAAGGAATGAGGTTCAGAACACAGCATGTCCTAGAGGTATACTTCGGTATGCAATTTTTTGCAAATAAAACTGTTGCAATATCTGAAAATCTGCAGGTACTGGGATCAGAATTAATGATTCACGCTGAATAGGAGGAGGGAGGGAATTCCTGACAGTAATATCTTTACAACAGCAAACAGTCTATCTAGGAAGGCTGCGGGTTCTCTGTCTCTGAAAGTTTTGAAAGGAATGGTTGGCAACCACTTCTCAACAATGATTTAATTTGTTTTCCCAAATATCACAAAGAACTGAATTAAACAATCCTTATGGTCCCTTCCAAGTTCACTATGCTATAATTCTCCAAAATGAGCAACAGTCAGAGTTGTCTGTACCATTCTAATACATATACTGAACAAGGTCCTCTTAAGTGCAGATGGCCTATTATTCTGATGGTACTGGCTCATTTAATGTGTGCTGGGCTCAGAAACATGATAGCTTTTGCCCCGCTAACTGGTCTAAAGGAAGTTTCTGGGGGACCCTGTTTATTTCCTTGTCAATTGTGATATCCACCAAGGCAATACTGCTGTAGCTCTGACTGTCGTATGAGCCTCATAAGAGAAATAATATTCTGCACCTGAGAAATATTTGTGCTTTTGAAATAGCAACAAAGAAGTTGTGAAAATTAATTACAGTCTTCCAGAAAATTAAACTCCATCCTTTTTAAAGACAGAAAAAACAACAGAAAACAATGGGGAGGTTGGGGGATGCTGTGAAACTGCAAGCATTAAGAAACAATTCCAGAGGGTCATCAGTCTATGGTGTTTACTATCAGAAAAGGGGGTGACAGCAACCAGCCTGGGTAGCTTTAAGAAAGAGTTAGACAAATTCATGGAAGACAGGTGTATCAACGGCTACTAGAATGGATGCTTAGGTATTGTCTCCAGGCTGGAGAGACAGGCAGGATGCCTCTGAAGGCCATTTGCTGGGATTTGAGAGCAGGTAAAGGTTTTACCTTTATCTTCTGCTTGAGAGGCCCAGAAGCAATTGGTGGGCCACTGTGTAAGATGGGATGCTGAACTAGATGCTTTGTGGACTGATCCAGCAGTGTTCCTCTTATGTGCTTATGTTCTGTGCTACTTTGGAAGAATGTCTTTCATAGTGAACAAAATGAAAGAGTGCTTATATATCAGTAATAATATAAGATTTTGTCATTCCTTATTTATAATGAGCATTTTGAGGATATTTGTGAGATGTCATGGACCCACATGATTGAGAGTCATTCTTATCCCTCCCAATGCCTAACCATTCAATCGCCTGAATCTGTGCCATTTCTGCAACTCTATCAATGATCATGAGCCATAGCAGATCCATATGACCTACTATACTGAAGGTCACATGTTCCTGAAGACCAATCACTCAAAGTCATGGGCATTTGGTTGTTCACTGTGAGAACAGACTGATGAACAAGACAGATGATTGCCTAATCCAGCAAACTGTTTCTATAGTCCCTTCCAGACTAGCAGATAAAAATCTGCAGTTATATAAAAATTCGCAGCTTATCTGGCTGCGAAGTCATGACGCGTTGTCCCCGCTCAAAACAGAGGTCCACAGCTTTCTCCTTGGCAGCTGCAAGACTTCCATTGTGTGCAGTGAGGTACATGTCACGTGGGACTGGGCAGCCAATGGGAGCTGAGCTGCAGGCTCAGCTCTTGTTGGCTGTCAGGACAGCGAGAAGCTCCAAAATTACCTGATACAGGTGTGACGCCCATGCACTAACTGTGCACCAGAATGCAAAGTATCCCCCAGTCTGGACACACAGTTTGTTTGTATAATTCAAGTCAGTTGACCAATGTTTGACAGGCATTCCAATCATAAACTGATATTTTAGTATCCACTATGGTGGCTTTTCCTTTGCTTCTTATTGTTCTGGAGCAGAAGATGGCATGTTCTGTAGGCATTCCTGAGAAAAAGTACTGTTGTCTGTAATTCATGCAGCAATCAGCCATCTGGCGTAGCTCTTTTCATTTAGTCCATTCTTGTTTCTTGCTAGAAATTCCTGGACCATTTTGTTCAGCAGAACCGCTCCGGTGAAATTCAAGAATACAACACCATAAAAGAGACATTTGCTGTAATTCTCCCCCTCCTCCCCCTCCCACTTCAGAAAGGGCAAATTAATGTAGGCCATTTGCAAGCTGTCAGGAAGTCTAGATTGTACATTCACATGTGTTTTCTCAAAATGGTAACCAGGAGCCATTGGCAGGGGTCAAAGGTCATGCCCAGTGCTTCCTTCAGATTAGCCAGAAACAAACAGACAGACAGATGTAGCATCCATGGTGGCAAAATTAGTAAAAGCATTGTAACCCAATTAACACTCAGGACTGGAGAGGAAGGCTGCTCACATTCCCATCAAAATAGGCACAATCGCACAGGGGTTAAATTGTGACAACCTTGCTAGATCTGCTTTGTTCTACTTCAGCTCAGGTCCTGACTTTTAAAAAAGTGAAATAAAATAAAAATTATTGCCAATACTAAACATTAGTGTGGCTGGCATGCCACATCTGGGCATTGAGCCATCTATAGTCTCTCTGATGACTGGGCATGTTCCATGGCTTCCTTGTAATTTCAAGGGCAGACATTTCAAGAACATTAAACAGAAACATAAGCGGCATGGCTCCACGCAGAAAGTTCCTCACCTACTAGCTTTCTCTTGGTTAACAAGGCTTACAAGTAATATTGCCAAAAGGAGGAAAGGTCCTGAGAAACTGAAAATAGCACAGCCAGTCATTCTTATCTTCTCATGCCAGTTTTAGGGAGGGTTTTCTTTCTCCGTTTGACAGAATTTATGGGAGCACATGTTACTGTAAAAGACACAACCAGAATGAGCCATAGACTAGTGGAAGCAAAGTTGTCCTTTCCTAAGAGGCTCCCAGCCAAATTCCTGAACCAAAGAAAAGAGCTCCGTGCAGGTCCTGGTATCCAAATTCCCCACTGTACTGCTCAATGAAGGTGCAGTTTCTTCCCAACTAACAGGAAGCAGGCAGGCAGTTGAATCTGATCCAGTGGATGATGGGAGCATTTCCAGATAAGGGGTAATGGTGGGTGGATGAAAGTGACACTGGGTGCAGAAAGCTTTGAGGCGGCCCGGTCAATGTCTCCTGCACCAAAATGGCCACTGAATGGAAAGGAATGTGCTTTGCAAGCAGAAGCCCCAGGTTCACTTCCCCAACAGCTGCAGCTTCTGCTTGAATTGCTGTAGAAGGACTGTGAGACTGGAGATAAGAGACGAGCAAAAGAACTAGATGTTACAAAATTTTGTAGGATTATTCAATCCAACTGAGCAAATGCCTCAGAACAATCAAAAACTTAATTGATCAGAAGCTGCTTGGATGAATGGAAACCCACTCAGAAGCTCTTTTTCCACAGGGCAGTATTCCATATTATAAGTAGCCCGGAATAGGAACATGCTATCTGCATGCTGGTGTAGTCTACAGCAGGCAGTGCTTGGGACCTACCAAAGTCTGCACCAGCATGTAGATGGCATATCCCTATTCCAGGATATAATATAGAATAAATAACAGTGCAGAAAGGGCAATAATCCCAGGAATGGGATAGGGCTTATGTTTAAAAACAAAACATTGTATTAGTGGTGGCTGCTTGGTTGCTCAGGAGACTTGCCCCCTGTAGGCACAGGAAACAGTTCAATTGCTGACAAACTTTTAATATGTTAAGCTTGAGTGAGGCCATCAAGAGAAGAATGCAAGCAAACAATCTGCAAGAGTTTCACAGAAACATTGTCAAAGGCCAAGCTAAGAGTGAGAGAACAAGAATGAGCAATAGTTACTGCCACAGCTGGTCAGCTCTTTGCTTCCACCAAGAAGCTCTATCGACCTGCACAAATTTATGGGGGCCACTCAAGCCCCTTCTGAAACGTCAGATGTTTAAGGCCTGTCTGTGGTGTCCTGGGATCTTCAGAGATTCTTGTTTGTCAGCATTGCAGACCTGTGTGCAACTTCCCGCTGCAAGATTTACTTTCTGCCTTTGCTGTTCCTGTGTAGTGAGCAACGTGGCTTCCATGTCCTCAGTAGGCAACAGTTCCTAGAACTCTGACATTGTGCCCTAATTGGCAAGACATTTGGGGACAGGCACTGGCTGAATCCTCACTGCCAGTAAGCAGGATTATGATGAGTGCTTGCTGTTGACACACTCAAATCAAACAGGAAAAAGAACTCTCAAAGGAGTTCGCAAACTAAATGTATGTTTTTCTTCCACATTTGTCAGCTCTCGGTGGAGGGCATGTAAGAAATGGCTACTTGGATGAATGCTTAGGTACTGCCTCCAGGTTGGGGAGACAGGCAGGATGCCTCTAAAGGCTATTTGTAGGGGGTCCCAGGGCAGATGGAGGTTTTGCCTTCAGCTTCTGCTTGGATGTCCAGAAGCAATTGATA
Organism: Aspidoscelis marmoratus; assembly: GCA_014337955.1. NCBI lineage: Eukaryota > Metazoa > Chordata > Lepidosauria > Squamata > Teiidae > Aspidoscelis > Aspidoscelis marmoratus. The sequence continues at coordinate 9,160,777 of MTQE01002208.1, read as the reverse complement.
GGCCACTGTGTGAGACAGGATGCTGGACTTGTGGCCTGATCCAGCAGAGTTCCTCTTATGTTCTAAAGCCATGCTAAGTTAGGTTTATTACTTACATTTACCTTGGATTTATGAATTTACATAGGCACACACACAGACAGCCAAACATCTTTAAAATAATTTCTCAAGGGCAAAACACCAATCCTTACCCTGAAACTTTGGTTGTTTTTTGCTCCATTTGTCATAGCTACAAATGCATATCTTCAGCTCAGTACATGTGAAGAACATTTTACAGCTGAGACTTTTCTTAGAAAAGAATTTAATGAGGGCTGGATCTCTCCCGCCCCTCCAGGGCAAATCTCCAGATCCACATTAAGAGCCACAGGCCCTTTCCTCACTCAGAGCAGTTTAACTGTCCTGTCTATACAGTACTTACTTTACTGAGACAAGAAGCAAGAGACACTGGCTACATGTGAAGGAGATGGAGGACATCTATCCTGGAACAAGATCGCCAACAATGTGAAGGTGCCATAGTTGTTCTGGGCCAGGGAACTGACCTCCCACTCCAAGAAGCACCCAATTCTGCCAACAACTGGCCCTGCCCCAGGCCCAGCGCTGTCACTCATATATCCTCAGAGATCACCATCAAACCACTCAGGGGCAAGCCCCTTTTTTGATATCCACAGCATATTGGTTTGGCTTCTTTTTCAATTAGAGCTTGAAAAACTTCCTCTTTGTATTTCACTGGTCACTTGGGTTGAGGATCATGGGAGCCAATGTCCAAATAGAAACTTTTTCCAAACTTTGATATTATTCATTGGGAGTAGCTTTGCCTAGCATTGCTTGGTTCATCGAACAGAGCAGGCTATCTGGAAAAAAAAATCTTTGAACTGATTCTTTAAAATATGCTACAGTGAAAGATGTTTATTATTTATTATTAATCATCATCATCATCATTACTATAAGACACGAATACATTATGAAAAATTAAATGGAAGGCACAGTCACCAAATTTAGTACAGGTATTTTTCTTTCCCTGTCAAAGTGCTTAAGTGAGGGGTAGCTTTGAGATACAAGAAACAAGAAAATGGCCTTTCACTTGAGTCAGCAAAAATATCAAAATATTCAATCTCGTGATCTGTAGTGTCTATTAATTTTCTGTTCACACCTCTATGGTTTCAAAAGGAGGTTCACAGGTGCGAGAAATGACAGGCACAAAAGCAAAGCTGGTTTAGTGTAGAGGCTTTGAGTGTTGGATGGGAGTGTAAGCAATGGCAGGTGATAGATCAGAACTGTAAGGCCATGAGGGAGAGACAAGGTTCCCATTGAAAACATTCCTCTGATGTCTCCCAGCATCCTGTTGATTCGCTCCCTATCCAAGCACAGTTCAGGGAGATCAAAGGGAGGATCCAGTAGGATCTCTGCCCCTTTGCTGGTCCAACCTTCAGAACACCTCTGGATCTGTAAGTCACCATTTGCCCATGAAGCTCACTATTTGTATCTAAGTTTTCTCTCCCATTGTGAATGTAACATAGGGAGAAAGAGAGCTATACGTGCTACCTTGGGCAATCTGATAGAAAGGCAGAACATGCAACAGTAAAATAGAGCAAACCAAGCTGAGCAATGAACAGTCCAGCAAAAGTAGAGCAATTTAGAGCTCCTTCTCCTTTCTCCTACATTCTAATCTCTTTCATCATGCTCAATACTTGTAATCTAACATGCCACATCCTAGGAAAATCTAACCATGTTCTTGTTAGGCCAGAAGGTAATCACTGGAGGGCTCTTGATGCATGTAATCAGCTTGAATTGTTCCCATTAGGCAAATGTGCTGGCCAGGTTCCACTGGAAGAGCCATTTCCTTTCAGAGCCATCAAGTCTTTCAATCAAGGGAGAAAAAAAGTTGATCAACTCTCTGTCTTTGTTGACCAAGAGCTTTTCTAAACTTGCCATTAGTGAGGAACAAGAAGGGGTCTATGGGCTTCCCTTCTAACCACTGAGGCAGTTTAAGGAAGGGCCCTCCCCCTCCTAGTGTCCTCAATGGACAGAGCAAAGACCAGGCTAGGGAACCCATAATTGCATCATAGTCTGGTCTACCAGCAGGCCTCAGTTCAAGGTCTCTTGTTTCTGCATTTACTTTTGGTGGCTCAGTACAGCACAGGGAGCCCCATATTGGGATAGCAAAAATCACAAGGTGGGATGGATTGCTCCTCACATGGAACAAGGCCATCCACATTGGGACTGCCTGTTCCCCATGTCCCTAATTGTGCAGCTGGTATAGGGGGGTTCCAGGAATAAAGCTTCCTGGCCTTTGGAGTTCCCAAGGGGGAGCATTTTGGTGGCACACGGGACCATGCCCTTTAGTAATCCAGGAGACTTCACTGAGGTCTACCGGTAGACCAGACAGGATGCCATATTGGGTGCAGTAGATCAGTCCTGTGTAGGCAGGGAGTACTAGGAGGTGGTGAGGCCTCCCTGAAACCATGCCAGCAGTTTGGTCTAGTGGTTAAGGAGCCAGACTCTTATCTGGGAATACTGAGTTTGATTCTGCCCTCCTCCATGAAGCCAGCTGGGTGACCCTGGGCTAGTCACAGCTCTCTTCTGAGCTCTCACAGCCCCACCTACCTCATAGGATGTTCTGTTGTGGGGACAAGAATAGAAAGCTTTGTCTGCCAATTTGAGTCCCCTTGAATGGGTGAGAAAAGCGGACTAGAAAAGTCAACTCTTAATATTATTATTCTGCAGTAATGTCAAGTACAGATGAGGTCCTAGATGGTGGAATACTGGAGAACTAAGGCATGCAGACAGCACATCTTCATGGTCCAGAATACCGGGGGGGGGGGGATTTCATTGGAATTAAAAATGGCATTGCAAGCTAGAAAAACCTTTAAAGAAACAGAGCCCTGAACATATTTCTAAATGCCAACTACAATAGATGGGTCACTTATACAATCCAGTAGTATGATTGTTCAGCAGAACCACAGTAGATTAAAGTACAATTCATAGAAATCAAGGGCAAGGCTACAATTAGATAATGCCACAACCATTGTCTAATTATTATTATACCATACCAGTTGGGTAAATGCAAGAAAGCCCTTTGTTTCTTTTTACTTCAGATCCAGTGCATTGTTGGGACTTAGACTTCCCTATCCAATTATGTGTTTTCCTAAGAAGCTAAATTTTCCTGTTTTGAAACTAAGGCACCTGTCGCCCGATCCTCTTTAATGGGTTCATTCTAGTCACACAAAGTATCACTACTGCATGTATCCTGCAGAACAGATTCAATATTCTCAGTTCATCTTTCTGGTGGGTCTATATATATATAAAGGACCCAGAAAATGGCAAGAATTTCCTACTGAGATCCTTCCCCCCCCCCCCCCCCC
>MTQE01002208.1:9126625-9151608 GCA_014337955.1 Aspidoscelis marmoratus | reverse complement strand
GTGTCCCTGTTCCCTCCCACACCATTTTCCTTTTGTATCTTGTCTCTTTTAGATTGTAAGCCTGAAAGCAGGGACCTGTCTATGATTAATATAATATTGTAACCCGCCCTGAGACCTTTGGGTATAGTACAGGATAGAAATGTAAGTAAGCAGGCAGGCAGGCAGGCAGGCAGGCAGGCAGGCAGGCAGGCAGGCAGGCAGGCAGGCAAATAAATAAATAAATAAATAAATAAATAAATAAATAAATAAATAAATAAATAAATAAATAAATAAATAAATAAATAAATAAATAAATAAATGTTATTGCTGAAAAACCAATGGTCAGCACTGGGTTTTCCAGCAATATTTTTTTTTGCAGGTTTTAGGGTGAATATAGTGGTGTTGTATAGTTGTGTTACTTTAGATACATGAGGCAACCTCACCCTAGCAGCACCATAATGGCACTATATTCTCCTCCCCCCCCCCCTGGATGGGGCCTGTGTTTAGATGCATAGTGGGCTCGGTCTGGTTCTAGAGAAATGAAACTAAGCTTTTCGGAGATGCCATGACCCTACCACTGTTGCTCTCATTTGCCTGCAAACTTCTACATGTTTATGGGAATCATTATGGACTCCTGCATGATAAAATCTACCATTGATGTCTGGTCCATGTCAATAACCTCACATTTTAATTCTCTCACATGGTCAATGCTTTGCTGGACATGCTTGTTTCTAACCTATTGGAAAGGATGTTTCACTGTGCAAATAGAAAAAAACAAGTTCCAGCAACCAGGAACAGGCTCTTTTGGCCACTCCTCTGCATTTGAGTGCATCTATCAGGACAGATGCAGATGCCGTCATTTTGCATATAGTAATTCCACTCAGTGTTTCACAGTCGGGCACCAAGATACCCAGGACATCAAGTGATCCACGTTCTGGTAACCTCCAGATTAGACTACTGCAGTGTGCTCTATGTGGGGCTACCCTTGAAAACAGTTCAGAAGCTGGAACTGGTGCAGAATGCAGCAGCTTGACAGCTGACAGGAGTCTCTGGCTGGACTCATATCACACTGCTCTTATACTGCATTGGTTACCTATTCGCTACCAAGCACAGTTCAGGGTGTTGACACTAACATATAAAGCCTTAAATGGCTTGGGCCCTGGGTATCTGAAGGAGCGCCTTTTCCCATACAGACCTGCCCGTACACTGAGATCTCAAGGAGAGGCCCTTCTTGTAGTTCCTTCTCTTTCAGATGTATGAGGTATGAGGACATGCAAGAGGGCCTTTTTTGGGGTGGTCCCTAGACTCTATAAGAGCCTCCCTCTTGAGGTTCACTAGGCACCTACGCTGTATAGTTTTTGATGGCTGGTGAAAATGTGTCTTTTCCCCTAGGCTTTTGCCGTTTAAATAACTTCCTCAGGGTGCTGTCCTGTTAGGGAGGATATTTCTTAATATATTTCTTAATATTTGATATGTTTTATTATTGTTACCTGCCCTGGGACCATTGGTGAAAGGTGAGATATATATTCCTTCAACAACAACAACTCCAAAATTGCCTAGAGCCTGCCAAATTTTTCATCTTGGTAACCTAGATTAGAGACTCAGGATTAAAGCCTCCCTGCACCATGATCGCTGGGATGACAGAACAGTCCAGTAGGATGGCATCTGACTGGCCCAGCAATATATCCCAAACATTTGTTTTTCATATCATCCTGCATCTATGAATTTGCTGAACTAGTTTTCTTCATCCAGAAGAACAGATGCTAATCTTGTTTCTGAAAGCTCTTGGCTATCAAGCTACAGTTGCCATCTTCCTCCCTGCTTTACTATGTGAAGAAGACGGTTTTGGGGAGAAGCAGTTGCCATCTGGAATGGCAGCACCAGAACTGTTTCCCCCAAAAGGCACAGCAGCAGCAGCAGCAGCAGCAGCAGCAGCAATGGGTGGATTTTAAACTGATGCCATTGGATAGAGAATTTATTATTTTAAAAAACGCATTGCTCAAAATACTCTATAATAAACCATCTTCCTCAAGGGCAACTGTAAATATCAATACATGCATAATGGGCCTTTATTTTACACACTTTGAACTTTGATGTTTTTTATTAATGCTGCCAATGATTTTCTTGAACGATGTTGTTTCCGCATTAATTTTATGATGCGTTTATTGATATTTGCAGTTGCCCTTCGGGAAGACATTTTGTTGAGAGAGATCGGGCAATGCACGTCACGTAATAAATTCTCTATCCAACACCAGCCTGCGATTCACTGTGCATGTGAATGTACCATGGGCAAAGCAACAGGATGGGAGCTATTAGACATCCATGAGTACCATTCATGTATGCTTGTGGGTCATTTTTCATAAATAGGGCATTTACAGTATCATAAAATGAACCAGTTGTCCAGGGCAAAAGAAAAACTGGCCATCAGAGGGAGCAGCAGACATCACAGGAGCAATTATCTCAAGGAGCAGAAATGGGTTAACTTGAAGCTACTAGATTTTGTCAAACCACAGGTTCCATCACCCCTTGGCATTCGTCACACTGGACTGGACTAATGGGCAATGTAGTTCAGCTGGACCTTTTATACCTGGAGGTTAGTCATGCTCATTTTATAGTTTGATCAGACATGTTTATCAAACTTAACCAGCATCACAGGCCTTGTGATGAGAAATGACCTGACAACTAAGTAGTTTTATGACAACTACATAAAGCTCCAACTTAGGTATTGGGTCCAGGCGTTTGATGGAGCCCTACTTTTAAACATCTCGGAGTCATCTGAGTGCTGCTGCTGGAAACCAAATGCTGATGTACAGTAATTAAACCCTTGCCCTGTCCCCATACAGCAGTTCCCACATCCATAAAGCCTGGTGCAAAATGTTCCATCAAATCTTCTGTCTTAGAGCTGGACTATAACGGTCTCCAAGGCTGAACTCAGCTGCACCCCGAGATTAGTTACTTATTCTTCTATATTTGAAATCTATGCTTTATGCCAGAATATCCAAATATAACAGATTAAGTAACTGATGTCAAGATGCAGTCATCATCATCTCCTGATGAACTACGTATGTAGCTGTAAGTTTTATGCAGGATTATGCTCCCTTACCAAATGTGTAGATATCCATGTATCACAAGCTCCACCTGCCCAAATTCCCCCTTCTGTACAGCTGCTCCACAGGATTCAATGAAAGTTAAAATAAGATCCAACATGTACTTTATATATTTACTTAGGCCACATCCCCAAGCAACTTATTTGCCTTTCTATTGTCCCTCTATTCCAACAGACTTTAAAAGTGCTGTTCAATTACAGAATAAGCATCCCCATGAGGTATGGTAAAACACTCATTTTAAATGCATCTACCGTCCCCAAGGAAGTGTGTTTTGTTTGCCCTCATCTTTTTCTCCCCGCCCCCTGCTTCATAGGTTGCCGGCGGGAACAGGGAGGGACTGCAATCTGCGTGGCCACAACCAGGGAGACAACCCCCAACAAGTCCAAAAGAAAAATAGCCATATTTAAAAGTTCTCTGTTCATCTCCCCTGCCTGCAAAACCCACCAGAAACATTTATCACTTTGGGATCCAGAGCTTGCTTCCAAAGATAGTGATTTCACTGTAAAAATCCACCCAGTACAGCAGCAGTTACACTGTAGCAATCCAACCACTTCACACCTGATAACAATGTTGCAATTCTCCACAATTCTGGCTCTTTAAAAGTTCTGACCTTTAGAAAGGGAAAAGGAATGAAAGCTGCTGCAGTTCTGGGAGATGTGTGAATGTTTAAGGTTGTGTGTGCAGGTGGCAGAGGCAGCAGAGCCAGGGTGCTTTTTTCGGAGATCTTGGCCGCCAATCCCCACCCTCAGCTTCCAAAAAGTGTGCTGGTAGTCTTGTTTAAAGGGCACTTTTTTTTCCGCGTACTTTTCTCCGAGCTTCTCCTGGAAGCTCGGAGAAAAGCCGGGCATGGAGACGCTCTGTGGCAAAAGAAGCTTTTTAACGGGCTTTTTATTACTTGGGGACGCAGACTTACTAGATTTAGATAGCCATCCAATAACATCAAAGTTCTCAGCTTGCAAACCAACCATTAAACCAGTGAGTTTGGTGTGTCAAAATTCGCAAGAAAACCTAGCTTAACTCGGGTGCTGTGTCACATCTAGAAATATTCATAATTTTGTGATATTTGTAGCTCTAGTAAAAAAGTTATATTTTTGATATATGTATTTTATTAAAAGCAAAAACAAATAATTCTTTACATTTGCTAAATCTTCAGTTGAAAGTTGGTATTTCGTACACTTCAAGAACAAGCAAGCGCTACAAGCCCGGGTGCCTGGGTGACCATGTGTGTCAACCAAAAGGGCTTGGTGTCATAGGTTGGCCATCACAGTATTAAACAAAAGTTAAAATTACTTTTCCAAATATATATATATTAAAAACATACTACCAAACAGTATAATTAAAATAATAGAATAAAACAATTTTTTAAAAAACCTAATAGTCTAATAAGTATTGTTTTCACAGGATCACACAATCATAGGCTATTTCCCCACCTACCTCATTTAATCCAGATTAAGGAGATCTGGTTCTTTGGGATCTGGTTCAAGTAGTTCCACATCATTGTGAGGACCCCATACATCAACATAGGGCATTTAGCACCCGATAGCAATGGATGCTAAACAGGGCCACCATATGGATGCCTTAGCACCCATCCCAAGGCTCTGCTTAGGCCTAATTAGGCTCAAGCAGGAAGGTCCCCCAGTGGCATGGTGTGATTTGCCCGTGTAGCTGTCAGTCAGGGTCACTTCCAGCTACAGTGGGTATGGCAGAGAGATACATCTTCATAGCTGCCTATGTAGCCACTATACCACTTGTGCTCAGCTTTGTAGACCACTATGAAGGATGCACAGACCTACATAGCATGTGTGTTGAGAGGCGGAACCAGAGCCACCCCGCTGCAGCTGGTGGCCTCTAGACCTACCCCAGGACCCCACAGAAGCATGCTCTGTGATCCAGTCTTCATAGTGGAAGACCAGATTGAAGATACGATTATAGGGGTCTACCACTAGTCTGGATTTAAGGGCACAAAGATACTATTAAATCTTGAATTTGCTCATGTGGACAACGCTTTCCTAATGGGGTCCCTCATGGGGTCACCAGTGTGGAAGGTACATGGCAGATCCATACCGAATGTGTTCCTATCGAGTTCCTAATGGCGTCTTCAGGGCCCATGTAGGGCCCATAGATAAATGCTGCTGTCTATGTTTTGTTTTTTTGTTACCCATTTTGCACTATTACCTTACCATTGCACTTAGGATAATACATTATTGGTGGTTCTTGCTTGTGATGTTCTAAATATAATGTGTATAATCTATCAAAAGTTACGCACTAAGAGCTACACCCCCCACCCCATATTTCCCAGTGCCCTCTGACTCCCCACTCTAAGCCACTCCCTATTTGCACCAAAAATTATAGGTCTCTTTTCTCTCATTTTTCTTCTTTCCTTTTCTTTTTAAAGGTTTAAGATACTCAATACACTGAATAGAGATACAATCAGGACAGCACCAATTCCCCCATCACAACCTTACAGCAACACAAGTCACACTTCAGCTGCTTCAGCTAGACTAAAAAAATCAATCTCACTCCTGCTTGGCTTCAGATCAAATTCTTCCATGTAACCTGATTACAGATTGGCTCCTTTGCGAGCAAGGAGAAGGTAAATGGCCTGGCATTTTGGATTAAAATTGCATAGGAAAAAGAAAATAGCAAAGGGGCAGGGAGTTTGAAAAGAGGACAGCCAATGGCTTTTGTTTGGGACAGATCGAAAATAATTATGACTTCCCTCCCTGAGCACCCTTCTTTTTTAAAAAAAGATAGCAAGCTTTAAAAAAAAATCCACATCTTGCTTGCAAAACAAACACAAAGCTTGCTCTCAGATTTGCACAGCTGTGTCATGTGTGCATGTATCAAGGTTGGCTCACACTACCCATTGCTAGCAATTTCACTCTAGGGACAAGGGCGTGATAAATGAGCCCTTGCCTGCCCCATCTGTCTGCCTCCTTTATACAGCTGTGAGCCAGGAAGTCTTCTCTCCAAATGCTATACCCGCCAGGAAACAGGGATAGGTCTCTCAGCAGAAAACAGCACAGGCACAGAAAACAACAAACAGGGTTTTCAAGTGCCAGCACTCAGAGGCTGATAATGGGTTGGGACGGGGCTGGAAAACGCTCTCCTCACAGATCCAGTGTTAATGCCATGCAAATTCCAAGGATACTCTTGCTGGTCTGACTGTTTTTCTCCTAATAGGCTTCTGTGGGGTTTTGTTTGTTTTTGTTTCTTTTTGCAGCTATAAGACAAAGCAGAATACAAGACGTGAAGTGTCCCGTTGCTTTCTCCCCGCCCAGCTTCAGATACTGGATTTCTGGCCAGCCCAAAGCCCGGGAGCAACTTGAGCAGCGAAAGCGATGCCAAGCAAGTAACTCTTCATCAGTGGCAATGAAAAAAAATGCAGCAATATTTGGGATCTCAAGTTTCTTTTTTCTAATTATGGCTTACTACTTCTTAAAGATCAGAAGCATCCTCACTCTGAAATCATATGCAGAATGAATACTACTAAATTCACTGGGACTTAAATCATCTCTCTGTGGCCTGAACCAGTGAGTCTGAACCTGACAGGCCCTCTGGTTTGGACCACAGAAAGGTCATGTTTGCAATAGCGCTATCTGTGCATAATAGGGCTGGTCTAGAGCAGCCCCGGCCCCAACACTCATGAAAGCTTCATGACCAGACTCCAAGCATTCCAAACGGCTAGGAGTGAAAGTTCTGAGGCTCAGAGCTACCAGGAAACCCATTTTGGTGGTGCAGAACCTATTTCAATGGTGCACTTTGCTGCACCACTGGAATGGATTCCTCTGTATTAAGGAGGTTGGAGGCATGCCTTCTGCACACCTCTATGTTCCATTCTAGGCCATGCACGTATACTGCAGTAGACCTCGATGTCAGTGTTCACAGGTAATCCTGATCAGGGCCTCCCTGACAGGATCAGACCCTGTTCAGCATGGGTGGAGCATACAAGTAGTGAATGGGTCCTCACAGCTCCAATGGGCAAACTAATGGAAGGCCTGAAGTATTTGGTGCCTTGTTCCAGATGTTAGGTAGGTGCAGAAAGGTTCATACTTTCATATTAGCAAATATAAAACTATAATTTTAATCTTAGTTGGCCATCTGATCCACCAGTTCCTTTCCTTTCTTATATACAGTGTAAAAAGAATACCATTTCCATTCTGCACAGTATCTAATAGAGTCCTGATGCTAGTTTTCTAAGGTATATTACAAACAAGCATAATATAAAACAGCAGACAATGGAAGTACATTTCAAGATTATCTCTGTCATAAACACATACACATACACTTGGAGCAAAGTGGGATATAAAAGGGAAGGTGCCCATAACGTTTACTGCGCCCCACCAAACTCACATGGGAGTTTTCATCATAGATTTGTTTATCAGGACATCTGGCATGGTGCATACAATATTTCTTCAATGGAGACTTTTAAAAGTTTGCTGCACATCTGCCTCCTTCCTTCCTCCCTCCCCTCGGCATGCTTCTGGAAGTTTCTAGAGAGATAATATCACATGAAACTTCCCAGATCTGCTAGCTGACTAAACCATTCTGGAAAAGGCTACTCTTCATAATGAGGACCTCACAAGAACCCATGTTGCTAGACTGTTAGGCCATAGTATGGATTCAAATCCCCATTCAGCTGTTAAAGCTTGTGAAGTGAGTGAACAGTTACAAGGACTGAAGAATGAATGGGAAGAAGAAACTGAGCCTTTATATAATTGAATATGAATTCTGTGACGTCAATTCCTCTATGAAATAGGCTATACGTTTATTGGACTAAGGCCCAACAAGGAGTTCATGGTTGAAGCTGGATTTGAACCAAGAGCATCTCAGGTCACTCTCAAGCTATCCTGCCACTGCTTACACCTCCTCATTGTACCACTTACTCTTCTATAATGAGACAGGAGCCCTTTCTGCACTTAGGTCCCATCCCCAAGCACTTTTAGTACGGTGCCAAGTGCTGATTTGGCGCTGAGCGTCCACATGGGCTTTGGATTTGGCACATGAAAAGCGTACCGAGTCCCCTCAAACAGTGCTAACTGGGTACCAAATTTGATACCTCAAAAAAGAAGTCTTGGCGCTGTTTGGGGAGCCGGCACGCATTGCTCAGCAAGCCGGGATCGAACATGGGGACACTTGCGGGCTAATGGGGAGGAGATTTGCACAAACATCATTGGGAGGTGGGGTGTGCTTGCCATCCTGTCTATTGAAGATCACAGCCAGAGTTTTTAAAATGCCGATCGCAAAGGCAGGTTGGATAATGGCAATTTTTTAATTTTTCTGCTGCTTCAGCAGAAGTAATTCCAACCCCATTTCAGAATATGGCTTGATTTTTGTTGCACTTGCAGCCCTCATTTTCCCATCATGAAGGCAATAATAAAAAGAGGCTTGATTTTAAAATTGACAGGCACTCCCGTGGTCCCAAGTGGAGCAAAGGTGCACAGAAGTGTTTAAGCACCTACTGCTGCTGGCGGCTTTCATTGGTCTTTTATGAATGAGGCTTTATTTTATCAATGGAGCTTTATTTAATGAATAGACCATTATTTTATGAATGAAAGTGTAGTTATTTTTACGAATGAAGCTTCTTTCCGTGCCTCCCACCCCAGTCCTGGCTGTCCGTGCCACTAAGGGAGGGGGTGAGGTGGCACAGAGGTGAGCTGATGACAATCGAGCTATGGCTGATGAGAATCCAGCTGCCAATGAGGGGAGAGGGGGCGGGGAGGAGGTGGCATGGCTCCCCCTTACCAGGGTTCAGCACACTTTGCATGGGGATGCCACCATCCATGCCAAACCAGTGCCTGTCCCGCATTGCCAGGAATGACATGTGGACGCATGAAATGCGTGCCTGTACCATGCCCAGCCCCTGCGTGTCCAGACAGCAGCCAAAGGGTGCTAACTGGCCACCATGGGGACAAGGCCTTATTCTGCAATAAAAGAGACAGCACATCTGTACAGTAATTCAGACTTGGCTAAGCCCCATACCCTATCTTGCTTCATCCTGACTGGATAAAGCATGGATCAGGCTAGGAAGCCGAAAATAGTGCCCTAGCCTGGTATAATTGTAGACTTCAGTGTTGAGGTCTATAAATGGCCCAAGGGTGAACCACAGAGGTGTGTAGATGCACATCCCTGTGGTCTAATACAGTATACTATAGAGGACTCTTTTCAGCATCACACCAGGAAGCACCACTGGAAATGGGCCAGATTGTAAACTCCAAAGGCCAAGAACTTCTCTTCACAGCCTTTGGAACAACTTCTGAGGCTTCTTTGATTGCACTCACAAAGACTAGAGCAGAATTGGTCATCCAAATGCAGGATGCTCTGTTCCACTCCTTCACTTCATGAGCTTTCACAGCTGAATGGGGATTTGAATCCAGGGACTCCATAGTGTAGCCAAACACTCTAGCAATGCTGGTTCTTGTAAGGTTCTGGGAGAAGATGACCTGCCGTGTCTCAAAACACCACACACTAATGCAGAAAGCCCAAAGGTTGAGGGGAAGAGAATTCACTCTTTCAGGGGTAAAATCTCATTTTCTTTATAATGCTAGGACTATGGAAATATTTGATACTTAAATTCAATTATGGAAGGTTTCAATGGTGTAACTTTAAGGTCTGTGAAGCAGAGATCAAAGTCTATTATACCAGCATGTAGAGAGAAATGGGCAAATTCTATTATCCATGGATTTTACTTTGTGCCTTTTAGTATTCATATCATTCCACGTGAGTAATAAAAATAATAGTGAGTTATTTACTTCACACCCAAAAATGAGTGAGAAATATGTCTACGTAACCTAGAGGTAGGAATAAGCTATATTATATGAATCTAAATGAGTTGTAGAATGTAATAAGAACACAGTGATTATGAAAGCATGTTTTATTCTCAAACAAGAAGGTAAAATACTCGCATAACACTGAGTAATCGCCTGAAGCAGCTGATTATGATTAACTGTGTGTCCAGGCTGCCAAAAAATGTCTGAATCTTTATCATTTACAGTCCAAAAATCAACAAAGAATGACATTTTTGGAGATAACTTTTTGTAGTCCAGTACCAATGCAACAGCAATTTCACAGCAAAGTAACAGAAGGAAATTCCCTAGACTGACATGTTAAGACTATAAAACTTCAAAATACACTTTTGCTATTGTAGTAAAAAGAGTTTATGCAAAGTTTCCTCACTGACTGACACCGCCTCCCCCCCCCCAAAAAAAATTATTCTGAGTTCATTCCTTCCTGTGGGGGCTTGGGAAGAAAAGGACAAAAATATGTCATGCCCTTCATAAAAAAAGAATATATCTCCCTAAATCTCCTGCTGCCTCCAGCTTTTTATAACAGACAAAATGTTTTTTCATAAGCTTCTGCTCATAAAATACTTCTTCCTTTCATATCCCACAATGTCACTCTTACAGAGTAATCTCCAAATTCCCAAATGTGGGTTTACACTTTCTTTATTATTATTTCACATATCTATAAACTGTGTTCTAAAAAACATCCAAAGCAGAAGGAAACAATGTTAAAAAATACAGCAAAGGAGAAGCCATAAAACATGATGATCATCAGAAGCTAAAAATACAACATAAAACAATAATAAACAGCAGATCAGCAGCTCCCAAATGCCTGGCAGAATAAACAGGTTTTTACTTTTTATAGTAATAATAAAAGGGGTGTAAATAAAAGAAACGGCATACAATGAAAACAGAATGCAATGATCTCTCCTTTAGCAGTTGTCTCCCATCATGTTTTTACCCCTCCTCAAAATGCATCTCGTTTTTCAGTTTAGATCCCTGTGATTCCTATATAATCATCATACAAAAAGCTTTTACCCATTTTCCCTGTCCCGGTCATAATTCATTTTGGCTGCTTCACACATGGTGTTTGTGGTTGAACAGCTTCTTTTTCTTTTCCCCCCTTTTCTTTCTTTTTTTAAACGCAGCTCCCAAATTTAAGTGCCAAGCACTCCTCAAAGAACTAGTTCTATAAACAAAACAGTGACAGGGCTAAGTTTGCTAACACAGAAAAAGTATGTCTGAGTTAAAAATGTTAATAGTTACATGATTGGTAGTAAAATTTATGATGTTTCATTTCAGAAAGAGAGAAAGCTTTAAACTCAACTAGAAAGCAAGAGCCTCATCTTCTTTGCCTTCTAAATAGGTGGTCATACTTAATAAAACCAGTAATGGCGGGAGTGCAGAAATTTTCAGATACAGAAAGGAGATAGGCAGGATGTGAGTAAAACTGGCAAAGGAGGCACAGGACACAGGTAACAGCAACACCATTCATCACATCTTCATCTGACAGATTCTGAAAGGAGAAGAGAGATCAGAAACTTGTTTCCATCCAATAAGAAACTGGCAGGAAGCTGATAGGATGCCTGCAAAGTGGTACCCACTGGGATGCTGAGAGGATGACCTGCCGATGACCTCGTTCCATTCCGCAGCATCCTTCTGTCTGCTCGGCTGCATGGCATTCAACCCAACTGCTTCCCCTTAAAACTGCTCTTAGTAATTTGGCTAGCCTTCTTGTATGGATCCTCCTTCCTTCAAATGGGTGGACTGCATAAAATGCAGTACTAATCATTAAACACCTTGTTGAGCTGGGAAAGACAGTCCCAGGCAATCAACTATTTAAGAGGCTGTGACAGTGTGTGAGATGGGAGAGCTGACTATGTGCTTCTCTATGCTTAATTTTACTTTAATTTATGAGCAGCTAAATATAAAGTACCACAGTTTCTACGCACTTCTTTCTTCCCAACTGCATCCTATACTTTCCCTATGGAAACATCCAGAAGATATAAAAATTACTTTGCATATTTACATTCCAAATTGAACAGTCTCACTTAATTATTTCAAAATATTTGCTTGCAGCAATTCGGGATTTTTAAATCCTTGGTTTTGATTCAGCAGAGTAATAAAGTAGGTGTCTGTTCTAAAGTCCTTCAGCTCCCTCTCCACTCCATTTAGTCATGGAAACTTAGCTCCTAAGCCCTCAAATAAAAAAAAAATCATTTTTGAGAATGTGCAGAGTGCTTGTCCTTTGAGACAACACAGAGTTAAAAACTTATCATTCCTCTTGCCCATGGGGCAGAATGTATACCAACTGAATGGCTCACACTTTTTGCCCCTTAATGTCTCCAGAGATGACAGCTTAGGTCCAGAGCTGAGCTATCCATTCTAAATACAGGCCTCCCATTGTGTAGGAAAAGACCCTGGAAGTAGTCCTTTGCTAGTGCAGCACCTGCATAAAGGAGGGCAACACAGCACAGCAATTAAATCTGCTTTAAGGAAGGACAAAGTGGAGGACACTTCAAGGCCATCCAGCATTCTTCTCATGGTGTTCTAAGAGGGCCCACCATCTTAGACGTGGGCGCAGCCTTGGTCTGTGTCATATGGAAGAAGATCCTCTGGCTCTCTTTTTCAAGGACCTATCCCACCCTAGTTACAATCCTGTTACTAAATTCCTTCTAAAGCATGTGCCAAGATTCCTGGATACAAATGATGATAGATAGATAGATAGATAGATAGATAGATAGATAGATAGATAGATAGATAGATAGATAGATAGATAGGTAGGTAGATAGGTAGATAGGTAGATAGGTAGACTTTCCTTATTGTTTTTTAAGCCCTTGGTTGATACCCAGGTATTTGAAAGGACAATCACGAAAGGAGGGAGCAGATGGAGCTAATCCACTGCTATTAACAGGAGACATGGCATGATTGCCGGATTTCCCAAAACAGCAATATTAGAGGATATTGCCTTCATATTCCTGGACTATATTGGGAAAAGTCTTCCCTTGAAGGATAACAGATAACTCTCTTGAGTTTTGGGGAGCTTCATAATTCCTTCTATCGGTAGGAAGAGTGTGTCCCATGCGTGGTGAAGCTGAGCACCAAAACAGAAAAAGTATCTTCCCTGCCACAGAAGAAACTCTAGAACTATGAAAGAGGATCCCGGTGTTTACAGTATGCCCTGCTTGTCTTGCAGCCATGATGCCAAGTGAATGCTGGCAGCACAGCTGCAAGATCCAGACAAGGGCTATGGAAAGGGCACTAAGACAAATACTACTGTCACCATAGCCCTCTTCTGTGGTATGCATCTCGCATGGCTGCTATTGTTCCCAGCTGAAAAAAATTGTACCTGAGGAACTTTTGTTCCCTGGCTTTGATGTTTCCAGACAGTACTGCTCAATATTTCCAGGCAAAAATGGCCAACCAGCAGTACCTGAGAGTTTCCAAGGAACTAATATTGCATGGACATCTCCAGTCATCCCTGATCTATGCTAGGAGAGCCCTGCTTGAGTCTGATGGATCATGATGAGGGGCAATGCCAGATTTCCTTTTATATTGGTGCTTGCCCTCACCACCTGGTACAGCCTGATATTGACTTACCAGAGGTTACCTTAAAGGTTGCTTCCAGATGTAACTTAGTTATTCTACTATAAAGCATGGAGTGGGAGGAGGAGTTTCCACCTGTGCTCAGCAGCCAATTTGTAAGGTAGCAACCCAAAGAACAAATGATAGTTAACATTAGAACAACTTTATTTGCAAGTATTTTGCACGGCTTGCAAATGGTATTTCTGGCCAGATGTACATCATGTTGGTCCTCAAAGATGTTCACTGGTTGCCTATTTGCTACCAAGCCCAGAATCAAACTTGCTGAGTACGAGATATGAGCGTGGCACTCTAACCACAAGACCTGCCCAGGTATATCAGGAAGAGTGCCTTCTTGTACTTCCTCCTCTCTCAGAGGTGCAAGGGGCAGAGGCATGCAAGAGGGCCTTTTCTGAGGTAGCCCCCAGACTTTGGAATAACCTCCCTCTGCAGGTTTGCCAGGTACCTACATTAAATGGTTTTCGGTGCCTAGTTAAAACATTTCTTTCACACAGGTCTTTATTTTATCATATATTATTGTGACCTGCCCTAGAATGAATGAATGAATGAATGAATGAATGAATGAATGAATGAATTTTGGTAAAGCTTAGAACAGTTTTTGAAGGCAGGCTGACAGTATTATTTCCCATACTACAGAGTTTTCAAAAAGGAGGCTTAAAAAACTGTTTTGGTTCAAACCAAACCAACCTGCTTCAGTTTGATCTAATCTAGTGCCAGGTCAAACAAGTTCAACTGGTTCTAGATTGACCTTGAACCATTCACAAATGTTAAAAAAATTAAAATAATTAAGAAAAACCCTATTTAAAAGGCAAGATGCAGTCAATTTTCAATAGTTCAAATTAATCATTCAGACCGATTGAACATCCTGGCTTGTTGTAAGTCAGACCAGCCCCTTTTGAACATTTGCAGTTCAGTTTGAATCAGTATGAACACAAACCAAACCTGTCCATCTCTATTTTAAAGCTCCTTTCAGAGGAGGGAGGAGGCTATGAATTTTAAATTGAGAACTTTCAGATTTGACCTATTCCTTCACTCAGAAAATTAAATTCCACACAGAGAGGAAAAGTTCATTTCAAGTCCAAACTGGAATGAAAAAAGCAGTCCGATTACTTTTCTTTTGAGCTTTAAAATTCCAATTCTGATCTCCTGTCAGAATGCTGTATAATACCATAAGCAGGAAATGGCTGCTGCGCTGAGTAGATGTGATCTTAGAACCATCTCTTAGGAAAAGGTATAATTTATGACAATGCAGGTTGTTTTCTATTTAGCTTCTGTTCCCTAAAGGGCATCACATTTGCAAAGTGCTGAACACCTGTGAAAGGATCATTCAGCATTTGTTAACAAGAAAAATATCTGACAATGATCACTTTAGCATTCCTGGATGAGTAACTAGATTTTATTGTCAGTGTATTTTGTCAGTCTTTTTACATCTGCCATTCTTTATATTTTTATTTATTTATTTATATGTATTGGGAATTCAGGATGGCACCTTTATTTACTCTTCTTTCCCACCCACCCAAGTACTGCTGATAAAGAGATGAAAAACAGGAGAGAGGAGAGGAGCTCAAGATGGAAGGAAATTCACATTTCTACATCATGAGGAGGACCAGGGAGATTACATACTTTGCACATAGAAAACCTTGAAGTGATCAACAGCTTCTCCAGTTACTGAAGTCACCTGCCTGACTTTTTTTTTTACCATTTAAATGGACCTGCCCCCATATTTTTCTGGTCCAAAATTAAAAGAAGGAAGTTTGCTCTCAAGCAGCCCCATTTATTCAGGTTTAGCCAAAGTACTTCAGACTAAAAACAGAAATATTGCCCTGTGAAGAACATGGCATGGGTGACTTAGTGCCTCCAGACACACCCCTTGCTTCACCTTAAATATAAAGCTCCTTCTGGTCCTTTGAACTAGAAGATCAGAAGCTTCACATTTTTGGTGAAGCTGCTTCCCATCCACCAGACAGGAAGCTCCTTAAGCAGCAGGAGGAACACAGTAATTACCCCTTAGTGCACATTAAAAAGATGCTGGTTACTCTGCATCTTTTTAGTTTGCATGAGGAATGGATGCTGCACTCCTCCTGTGGGGCAAGGAAGCAGGGAACTTGTTTTGCTGCTTTTGTCCCTGCCTGGAGGCACCCAAGACATGTTCATCCATAGTTGACAGATTCATGCAAAGTAGGGAGAAGCTACCTTTGAGGAAGGGAAATTGTGAAACAGTTCAGGCAGGTAGCAATGACAGATTTCTCTTCCCATGTCTCACTTGCACCCAAACACATACACCAAGAGACTGAGCCCAACTAGGCCTAAATTTCAGTCTACTTCCAATCCACCTTCAGAGTGAAAGTTATTGTTGAGTACCATTGAATCATGGCCAACTCCCAGTTGACTGCATGGGCACCTCCATGGGCATCTCTATGCAGTTTTCTTGGGAAAGACACAGAAGTAATTTGCCATCGCCTACTTCTGAGGAGAGGCCGGGGATTGAACCAGCAATTCTCTGCTTTCCAAGTGAGAAAAATTTGGCTCTACTATATAACCCATTCATACCCGTTCCCAATCTACTTAACTGTACTGTAACCAGTAAGAATAATCCTTTGGGGTGGGGTGGGGGGAATCATGAATTTGGTGCTTTACCAAGGAACTTTTTTTCTTTTGTGGTATGGTCACACCTGAGGTTTAATCCAGCTTCAGTCCAGCGAGAAAACACATCAGCAAAGTAACCAGTAACTTTCTATCCACATTATCTATCCGAAAGGTGAATTTTCTGAATTATTTAACACTGAAAGAAAGTGGCCTGTCACTTTGCTGATATATTCTCTCATTCTCAACATGGATTGAAGCTGGATTAAACTTTATGTGTGACCATAGCAAAATCGGACTGAAACTGTGAATTTCTTTTCTGAGAGGTGGCAGAGCTGAAGAAGTTGGCTGTGCTGCTAGAGCTTTTCTTTGGTTCTCAAAGGAAAGGTTTCCTGGAGGCATCCTGAACCCGGAAGAGAAAGTTTGACAGTGGGATGCAACTATGTCCAACCCACAGATCTGACTACAATTCAAGCAATACACCAAAAACTTCAACCCAGTTAAGAGATTAAAAAAGGGTTTAAAGGTGGATTTTATCCACTTTTCAGAAAATCCACCTCTACCTCAGATAATGTGGAAGGAAACAGCTTATCACTTTGCTAATGCGTTATCTTCACACCAGGGGTTGATCAAAGGTGGATTAAAACTAAGGTGTAGCAGGAGCCTTAGACATAGCCAGAACCATGTGGGAAAGAAGCTATGGTAACATGACAGTCTCCTCACTCTTGCCTCATATATATAATTACAAGTGCAGAGGGGGAGTGATAGAAAGATTTGTCACTCAGGGCTAAGCAGAAGGGGTGAGTTTCCAACTTTTCACAAAAGATGATTAGATCAGAATACACAGTCCTTCATAAAAACTAATTCTCGGTGCTGTGTTTGAGCCTTTCTGCACTTACTTGTGTTCCAGATCTGACCACCTCATAGTCTTCTTCAGGGTCTCTTTTGTAATCAAGAAGCTCCTGATCTGATTATCAATAGGCCCTATTAAACTTTGGCCAATCCTCATCATGCAGGCATGAAGAAGGCATGCAGAAGACACGGCTTTGTTTTCCAGACTACAGGAAGACCCATTTCACCAGTGCACCAAAGCGTGTCACTGAAATGGATTCACTGGGGGTTTCAGGACAAGGTACTTTCATTTGTAGCTGTCTGAGCCCTTGGAGGCCAGCTCAAAAGCTGCTGTGAGTTTCAGGGCCAGTATGGGATCTCAGCTGGAACAGATGTCGCTATGCAGATAGCTTTGTTCTAGTCCAAGCCTTGCTGTGATCCAGACAAAGAGCATTGCATGGTCCTGACCCATTGATCCAGATCACTGCAAAATATCTGCAGAAGGAGCCAATGATTCTCACTTTAGTGACCATCCCTGGAAAATTCCTTATTCATGTAGACAGAGGCTGAGCTGGAATTGCTGCAGAATATATGAGCTTTTCTTCTCTCCTCCTCAGATCTTTGAACTCTGAACACATTTTGGATTACCACAGCCTGATCTCCACAGCATCAGCATTAGAGAGATGGAGAGAGGGAGTCCTGCCCTCTCATGCACTTTTCCTCTTGAACACATTCATCACCTATATTGGCATGTTTGACAAACACACCCATTGCTGCTTGCTGCCCTTTAAATGGTGCTGGCTAGGCTCTATGATGAGTTTAGAGCAACACCCATTAGGCATGAAAGTGACAACACAATTACTCAAGAATGTGGACTTTCTGCAAAATTTCAGAGACTTGGCTGTCTGGTGAGGCAATTTGTCCAGAAAGGTAAGCTGATCCATCCCTGTAGCCTTTGCTGGTATTAAACTAAAACTCTATTGTGAAATGGCTTCACCTCTTTCTGGAGACAGCACAGTAGGTTCCTGTTTTCTCAGAGGATTCTGCATTTTGCACCTGGGGCTCAAGATCACACACTAGATAGCAGGTCCACATGAAGCATGTTCATATTATCACAGGGAGGAAAAGAATGCATGGCTGGTGCAGAGGGCAAAGCGGCTAAAAAATAATCATGCCACAGATCACAAAAAACGTGAGGCTAATAGTATAAAGATGCAATTCTATGAAAATGCACATGGAAAGTTATCCCATGGAACACAGTGGATTATGCACATATTATGAATGTATTAACCAACCTTGAACTGAAATATGAGGGTGATTCAAGGATGTGGTAATCAAACACATTCTGCCAGTTGTTCTGAGAAGGGCACTGGAGGACCTTCGGACGCCCTCCAGTATATCCTTCATCAGAGCTCTAAAGCAGCACTCTGGTGGCACCCCTATCATTCACTGTACTCTACCATTGTTTTGACAAACAGCAGCAGAGAGAGCACCCTACACAGCCTGCACTATTCAGGCATCATGCAGGCAAAGTACCACTTCCAGGGCTTTTCCAGTGCAAGGGTGACCCTCACCTTTGCAGCTGACTGCTCTATTCCAAGGCAGAGCTGTCAGCTCCAAAGGCAGAGAAGGATAAGGCATGGGCCTTTAGGCCAATCTGCATTCCAACCTGGGGATGGAAGAAAGCATCTTCACTTCAGTGTGCCCTATGCCACCAAGGTGTGGATAGCATAAGTCTCCAAATTCCTCACAGATAAGTGTCCCCAGGATGTCAGACAACAGCTTTCTCTCCAACTCTGAAGGGTTAACGTAAGAGAAACAATCTCTCTTCTTTAAAAGTAAAGGAACTCATGCTGCCTCATATGGGGGGCAAAGGGGGGATCATACAGAAAAAAATATTTCTGACCCTTGCTGTTTCATTACACAAACTGCCATGCAGTGCTAAGTTGTGTTATGCAAATAATACCCAACAATCAAAAACCACAGATTAAGTGAACTGTGGAAGTCCAGATTTCCACTGTAAATTAACGGCACTGTGGAGGAGACACCCAGTCTAACAAGGCAAACTGGTAGGACCACAGGGGCCAAATCTTGTTACTGTAAAGTCCTGGAATTGTGTTAGATTTAATTAATTAAGTAATCAATTAATTAATTATTTATATCCTGTTCCTCACCCAAAGGTCCCAGGGCAAGTTACAACAATAAAAACCACAAAGCAGTATAAAACATACATTAAAATACAACCCTCACTTCCTGGCAGGACAACACTCAAAGAAAACTCAGCATCAACGGCCTGGGTGAAGACATATGTTGTAACCAGGAACTGAAAGATATACAAAGTTGGCAGCTGATATGCCTTCAAAGAGAGGCTATTCCAGAGTCTGGGGGTCATCATAGAAAAGGGCCTCATGTTTCACTGCACATCTGAAAGAGGCAGGACTACAAGTAGGCCTCCACCTTGTGACCTTAATATTTGGGCAGGTCTATGTGGGAGAAGGTGCTCCTTCAGATAAGCAGGGGGCAAGTCATTTAGGGCTTTATATGTTAATATCAACACCTAGAATCAGGCTCAGTAGTGAATAGGTAGCCGTTGCAGTTCAGGACCAGAGTGATGTGCATCTGGCCAGGAACTCCTGTCAGCAGTTAAGTTGCTACAGTCTTCACCAGCTCTGGCTTCTGAACCATCATCAAGGGTACCTTGTATTACAGAAGCTGGAGGTTACCAGAGTGTTGGTCACCACACCCAAGTTGCCCTATCCAGGAAGAGCCAAAGCTGGTGAAGCAGCTGGCAGTGAAAGTAGGCATTCCTGGCTACCACCGCTACACGGACCTCAAGCAAGGAGTTCAGAAGCACCCCCAGATCATGCACATATTCTTTCAGGGGGAGGGGACAACTCCATCTAAAATTGGATGCCCTTTAATTTTATGGACTCAGGAGCCCATGACACACAGTATCCCTGTCTTGGGTAGATTCAGTTTCATTTACTGGTCCACATCCAGCCCAATACTGCTTCCAGGCAGTGATCAAGCACCTGAACCACCTCCCCTGATTCAGAAGGAATGGAGAGACAGAGATGGGTGTCATCAGCAAATATAATGTTCATGAGAGGGGGAGGAGTAGACCAGTCTGTGAACCAATTCTCCTAAGCTGGCTCAGATGTGCTTCAGACAACTAGATGATGTAGGACAGTGATGGCTAACCTTTTGAGCTTGGTGTGTCAAAATTCACAAGAAAACCTAGCTTAACTCGGGTGCTGTGTCACTTCCAGAAATATCCATAATTTTGTGATATTTGTAGCTCTAGTAAGAAAGTTATATTTTTGATATATGTATTTTATTAAAAGCAAAAATGAATAATTATTTACATTTGCTAAATCTTCAATTGAAAGTTGGTATTTCGTACACTTCAAGAACAAGCAAGCACTACATGCCCAGGTGCCAGGGTGACCAGGTGTGTCACCTAAAAGGGCTTGGCGTGTCACCTGTGACACGCGTGTCATAGGTTGGCCATCACCGATGTAGGAGGACTTACTTCCTAATTTAGAATGGGACTAATTCATTTGAAGGTGGCAAGAATATTGCTGCTGTTGCTTCCATCTTCTGAAAATGTTAACTTACTGTTACCTAGCAAAAACAACTGAGAAATCTACATCCAGGCAATAGCATGGCAAGAGGCAGTCATAGGTTTTTTAAAAAATCCTACTATTGCCTCTTGCTACCCTGTCAGATGTGGGCTTACCTGTCATCTGCTGTCTCATTTCATTATAATCCCACTTGTAACAAAACTTAGAGAGGCCTGAAAGATATGTGTTTTAATGTCGCAGGACGCTTCCAGATATAGGATAAAACCAATGATTTTCCCAGGACTGTATTGCCAGATATAATAATAGCATTCCCAATACAGTCCAAGGCTGGACTCCAGATCGTTACAAGTAGGATTATAATGAAATGAGACAGCAGATAACAGGTAAACCCACATCTGATGGGATAGTAAGAAGCAATAGTAGGATATTTTTTAAAACCTATGGCTGCCTCTTGCCATCTGGAAGAACCCCTGGAATTGGTATTTTAACATCACTATGGAAAGCTGTCGTTGAAAGTTGAATATTGTAACCCCAAAGAATACGCTGTTGCTAATTTCCAGTTTGCTGATCCAGTTGTAGAAAAAAGATAGTATCTATATTAACTGCTTTCCCCACTATGAGGGGAAAAATAAGAGTAATTCTTCCGAGTAAGTTGTTGCTATGAAAGAGACACATAAATTGATATATTCATGTCAATGGCATGATTTTTTATCTTGGGAGAGGAGGAGAAGGAGGCAGGTGTTTGACCTATAATAATGATATTGCTGTAGCAGTAGTTATGATATAAATAACTACTGCACGTTGAATGTTCTTGGGATACATTGCTTTTAACCATTTGATCTTGAATTTATTCACCTGTGAGCATCCAAACCTTGGCTGCACTTGATCTTAAATCTCTTTTGTTACCCCAACCCATCTCTGGCATTGAAATACTAGGTCTTTCACTGCCAGCTAAATATCAGTTGACAAAGGTCTACAGTAGGTCTGACCAGTCTATGGGCAGATGAATTATCATTTGCTGGGATTTGAAAGCAGGAAAAGGTTTGTTCTTGTCTCTGCTTGAGATGCCTGTGAGCATTTGGTGGGCCACAGGACTCTGGACTAGATGGGCTGTGGCCTGATCCAGCAGGGCTTCTCTTATGTTCTCTTATGAGTTCTGAGAGTAGACAATATAACCAATGCCAAGGAATGACCAGTAAAGTATAGTGTAACAATATCTGGTGAGCCATGGTTTGGGCACTCTAGTCCACAGTAACATACCTTAAATAAAATTTAAGTTCTTGGTACATCTTAAATAAAATTTAAGTTCTTGGTAGCCTTGTTTCCAGTTGGCACTGGTATACAGAAAAAACAGAGTTTTATGCCTTTAACAAAATTCTATACAGTACAATTTTTCAGGTATGAAAATATAACCATGTTGACATTTTCTCAACCAGAACATCTTACTACATGTGTATGGCTCACCCTGTCCATAAAACTGAGTACACATTTGTCCATTTAAAAAATAACAAATATGTCAGTAAATTTTTATTCTCTTTTGCAAGTGTGCCACATATACAGTGTAATGGTAAAAAAAAAAATACATAATTAAGCAAAACATATACAGGAGAAGATCACAGTGGAGAAATCTGGAGATTGAACAAGGTTACTATGCGACCCTAAATAAGAAGAATTTTCCATTTCCAGATGAGAAAAGCAGTGACATCTTTAAGTCAGTGCTGACCTGTCAGCTAGGCCAGAAAAACAAGCCAGTGACCTTCTGAGTTATGAGGTCAGGCTCTGTGCGACCTGTGAGAATGAAGCAGCTATTCCATCTTCTCTTCTGTCCTAGAAAAACTGCAAAAAGGTTGTCCACAAAGATATGGAGGAACCACCATTGTGCAATGTAAGCCAAGGTCAGAAGTAGCTAGATTGTGTTGTTCTCGAGAAACTGAAATGTTCTAGAAAGTGACTAGAAATAGAAGATCCAAGGTCAGGTCAAGAATGCATGTGACCTGGGGTAAATAAGATAGGAGAAGCTCCTGGAGTGGCTGACACAGAAGAGCAAGTGGGCAGCACCACACCATATGCAGTAGCTCTTGGCCTGTGTCCACTCCTCCTTTCCACATAAGTGTTTCAGTTCAGGATTGGATAATGTGTGTGTAATCCGCCATTTTCAGTGGGGTCAGTTTTCTGGTGGGCTTGCATGGAATCAGAGTTGTAGGTTGTGTTCATAGATCCATGAAGGTCATCTTATGGTCCTTATGTGTTCTTAGGTCCATGAAGGCCTTATGGAAGAAACACGTAAGTTGGGGGTTCAGACACAGAGAGAGTTCTGATAGCACCCTGTCCCACGGACTTGTATTACAGCAGCAATTTAAGTCAAACTGATAGACTACCAACACCCATGTGCCACAGCGAGCTATCAAGGTGAATCAGCAATCAATTGACTGTCAAGAAAGATCCTAGGAATCCTCGGGTTAAAATCCTCTCAACACTATGGAGGTTCATGCTGTGTCCTTGGGCCAGTCATTGCCTCTCAGCTTCACCTACCTCCCAAGGTTACTCTTAACAGAGCAGAGAAGAATGGTACGTACTGCCTTGAGCAATATGAAGGAATGACACAATACACATGTCACGCATAAATAAAACTAAATGAAATAAAAATGCTTTGGGGTATAGAATGAATTCACTGACTTGTGAAACACTCAGAAGTTGCAGCAGAGATGATGGACGTACAAGTGCAGTTTAATTGGAAAGCCTGGTGAAGCTCTCAGCATTGCCTTTCCTAAGCACCTCTGGAAGAATTCCATCCTAGTTTTCACCACAGTCCCAATATAACAAGAGGCTGATTTGTTTTCCTCCTTCCAGATGTGCATGGTTTGAGCACAAACCAACTCCAGATTCAGAAGTGGGACTTGAGGATGGGACATAGGATGTTTTTATGCTAACAGCACAAGGTTGGAGCAGATATGACTGCCACGGGCACCCTCTGCCCAGAACATTCAGTCTGTCATGAGATTCATCGGACTGCCTCCACAGCAAGTATAGCTTGCCATAGAGGCAACACCTGCTGAAATTCCCTCTTGCATACAATTATTCAAGGTACAGAGTCTTGTGCTTTCTGTGTTTATTGGATATGCGTGCAAATCTGTATTTGCAATCCCTTAATAGCACGACATGCAGCTCTTACAGGATTCCCTGCATAATTCAGTTATGTGCACAAAGAGGGGGAAGGGGCAAAGGAACACTTGTCTTCAGCTAAGAGGCTGGACAAAGATGCCCTGTGAATTCTGCCACTGCTGCAGTGCTTTTCAGTCATCCTCAGTAACCCTTTCCCTGTTCTCTGCTGCTTTTCCACACTACCCTTTGCTGTAGTAGAGGATTTGGGTGCCACTATATTTACAGAAACCAGTGATAAATCCACAGTGATTCTCCAAGAACCAGGACTATAAATAACCCCATAGCTCATTAAGCCCAGCAATCACACAGCAGTGCTTCCCAAACAAGATGAACTGCTGCAGCCACGTGGAAATACCAGCCAAGTGTTTCGCCTTGCCAGGTGAAGTGACACAGCCTATCAGACCACCTTCTGGTGCTGTAAGAAGCAGCAGTCGCTCCTGAGCTACATTGAACAATTGAAGGCTCAGAAGCAACGGATTTGCTCCGCTATTGCAAAGCAGCACCACACCTGCTCCTCTAATTCTATGCTAACAAATAAATTAGACTAATTATAAATATTGCCAACAGTGAGATAAGTAAAAGTGTGGCCTTTCATCTTAAGGACAAACAGCTACATTATGGCCATTGTCACTCAAGGAACATATAAATGATAACTTGGGAAGGGGCAGGGGTTAATATTGCACACTAAAAAGAGCTTAAAAATTGCCCAGCACAGAAGCTTCAGCAGAAGCCTTTAGCTAACACCTCAGTTTGGAGATACTGAAAGCAGAAGAATCCATGAATTCCAACGGCTCTCTAGTCTAGAAAAAAGAAAACAATTGATTTTGTGGTTAAGCCACATCCCCATTATAAGCTTAATTCGGTTTCCCTAAACCAAAATAACAGAACCAGATGCAAACGCGAATTTGCCTGCTCCCATTACCTTAAACTTAATCGCATTTGATCCAGATTCTGAGGATCGTACGTGGCATATGTGACTCAAGGGGGGACTCAAGTGGCTACTTTTTAAAAGCCGCTTTTTGGGGCTGCCCTGCCCTCTTCCTCCTGGCGTGAATGCGCCACCCATAACAGACCCCTTCAACGAGCCTGGCTGGGTGGCTGCCGCTTGCCTAGATGGAGGAAAACCAGCAGTGGGCAGCCAGCGATTCTTTCCCCTCTTCTCCTCATTGCCCAGGGCACACAGCAGCAGCGGCAACTCAAGCAAGGGGGCTTTAAACATTCACACATCTCCCAGAACCTGCCCCTGCTTTCCTTTCCCCTTTAAAGGTCAGAACTCCAAAGAGCTAGAATTGCACAAAACTGCAACATTGTTATCAGGTGCGAAGTGGCTAGATGGCTACAGTGTAGCGGCT
>MTQE01002208.1:9084241-9099618 GCA_014337955.1 Aspidoscelis marmoratus | reverse complement strand
GACACTGATTCCTTGCGTAGTGCGTAGTGCGTAATTTGACCGTAACAAAGGTATCTCTGAACTACCTCAGAGATGCTCTTTTTTGCTGTGTGTGATCACAGCTAAGAGTCTACAACGGTTCTCTCAGTACTGTGTGCTTTGCAATCGTTGGATCCAGGATTTTGTGGACCTCTAATCCCAAATGTATTTTCTCTGGGAGATCCAAGTGGCATCCAGTAACAATGCCAGGTTTCTTACCTGTCTACTGGCTCCTTTAGTTATCATTGCTCTTACCAATACCAGAAGCCAGCCAAGTGTATACAAAAAACAAAGGGAAGTGGGTGGGTACTTGGCTGCCTTCCAGGGAGCTGCAAGAGCAGTGACCATGAAAAGAGCCAACAGACACAGCTTGTTCTTGTTGGGCACCATCGAGTCATGGCCAACTCCTAGTTGACTGCATGGGCATATCTAAGCAGTTTTCTTGGCAGAGATACAGAAGTGTTTTGTGATTGCCGGTTCTGGGAAGAGACTGGGAATCAAACCAGCAACCCCCTGCTTTCCAAGTTGCGTGCATTACTACTGAGCTACAATCCACAATTGTCTCCCGGATCTTCCTCTTGCCATCTGGAGGCATCTCTACTTTCTCTTCACAATGAATAACTTTATACACCTTTTATTATATTCCCCTTTCCTTATCTCCTTGCTAAATCAAAGTGCCTCAAACATGTCAGTCTTTGCTCATACCTTTATCCTTTTAGATGTTGATTTTTTAAAAAAAGAAAATCAAATTGTAAAAGCATTCCTTACATAGTGTTCTGCTTTTATGAAGCAGTTCAGCTCCTGCAGTGGAGCTTGTTTTTCTCAAATCCTGAAAACAAGGGGTAAGAAAACTATGATGGAATGATTAACTATCTGAAACATTTAAGAATTAAACTGATCATAACAAGAGGAACTAATTTGATAAGAGTCAAAGAAGGCTGTGCTGGCTTTTGGACAGCAGCCTGCAGTCCTAAGAGGTTCACTACAAGTTTGCAGATCAAACCAAGACTCAGTGAGCAAGAAAGAAAGAAAAAGAAACAGAAAGGAGGGAGGAAAGAATGAGAATGTATGCGCAGACTGAAATCATCTGGTGTGCCAGCGTTTTCCAAATTAATTAGCATTGTTGTCGAACGATCTTCAAAAGTTTTCTAAAGAACAAAAGTGCAACGATAAAGCCATGCATTTGCTTGCCGGGAAATTGCTGCCAGAATTGCTGAGTGCACAAAACGTGGGGCAACGGCAGATTCCACTTTTCGAGCTGACAATTTCCATCATCATTGGATGTTGGTGGGATTGTTATGCATTTAAATGTTATTTAATTGGGTTGACGAGTAGCTGCAGGCCAGCACACCAGCCGGAACGCTGGGAGCCGCATACGGGTAATCAAAACTCTAAAAGAGCTGGCGGCAGGCAGGCAGGCCTTGTTTTGCTCCTAGCGAGTGGATTTATTGAGACACGGAAGGCCTTATGAGTTAATTTCCACTCCCCCTTATGATGCTGTCGCCCCATCTTGATGGAAGCACTTAGGAGAGGCCCACAATATGTTTGAGTAAATGATGTAGATGCAACACTTGCTCAACTAACACAATGAAGTTGTAACAATACTGAACATTTATAAGGTGCTTGAAAGCATCCTTGCCAATAGACAGAAGCTTTAAACTACAATGATTTTTACTAGCCCACCTGTCCATTCTCATCCAGTATTACAAAAAAACAAAAAAAAACACCCTGATTTCTATTTATTTACCACAAAGCTGCTGAAGAACTTTAAACTGCTGCCCGTGCCTGCCAAAGCTCAGAGAATCCATTGTCAGCCCGTTGTCATGGACAGATCATTTGCTGGTGAGACTTGGACTTACAATGGCAGAACCCCTCTGTGGTAATGTGGGACCTAATGAGATGGTCCACCCCTGAGGACTTATGGAATCTGAGTGATTCCTGTATGCCCCGGGGGATTTTCCAGTTGGCGTGACTGGTGCTCCTGTCAAAGCTCTAGTCTCTCTTTGGAACTGGGAGATGAGCAGGGCTATTGACGTGATTGCTCCCAAGTACCCTTGGCATACCTGTAGAGCCCATAAAACACCTTGGTATTCCATTGAACCATGGGTAATGAACCAGGAAGGTTGACTGCTAGAGTGCAAGTGGCATAAATCCTGTTGTGAGTCTTGGACTCTGTGCTGACACTTGAAGCTCAGGTGGAGGCCGTGGCCAAGAGTGCCTATTCCCAACTACGGTGGTGTGTCAATTGAAGCCCTGTTTGGACACGGATGACTTGGCCATAATTATCCATGCTCTAGTAATCTCCAGATTGAACTATTGTAATGTGCTGTACATGGGGCTGCCCTACAGCTCATCTAGTCCACCAGTTGCTTCTGGATACCTAAAGCAGAAGTCAAAGGTGATCTCCTGCCCTGCTCTTGACTTCCTACAAGTGGCCTTTGGAGGCATCCTGCCTGTCTCCCCAGCATGGAGGATGGACCTAGGCATCCATTCTAGTAGCCAGGGACCCATTCCATCCCTGGGGAAACTGGCTGCCTAGAAAAGCCATGCTTTAAAATTCATTATACAGTACAGTGCAGTAAGATAATGATGCTTTGGATACATATAAATATACACAACTTAGTTATATACATATATACAAAGCACAGTTCTAGAATGGCAAGATCATTAATTCATGTTTGTTCAGGCCATGAAAAGTTACAACTGCTATTGTGGAGAACAAATGAAACTCACTGCATTTATATCCGCTCTTTAGCAACCACAATTTTGCTAGGGCACTGCCAGCTCAAACAAGTTCAAGAACAGGTGGGATGTCATTTCTGGATATGCTCATCTCCAACTGTCCAGTTCCCATGGCAACCACAAGTAGTAATGGCTGCTGATAGGAGATGAGGGCAGAGGTGAAACAAAGACTTCTGCACTAACCCCACAATGAAACCAATATAAAATGCCCTAACAGGGATGTTCTACAAATCCTTAGACCTCTTCAGCCCAGAGTCTCTTATTTAGGAGGTCCTGCATGGATATTATTTCTTCTAAGAGTAGCACAGTTGGATAAAGGCCACCAATGAATCCCCACTGGGAGAGTTACAACTATAAAATAAAGAATTTCCTACAGGTAGATAAAGAGAAAACTTAATATTCAAAACTGCAATGAGTTTAGTAATAAAGATATGCAAAAATAGGGAAAGAATGAGAGACTCCAGGTAGCATCAATGTTTCTAAAATTGTTCAGGCTCCAAATGACCACCTTTACATACTCTTCCCTGCCATGGGAAAAATAAGATGGTCCAGCTCCCCCTAAGGCCCCCCTTTCAAAACTGAAAGAGTTTTGAAAATTTCTATTATACTATGCCCATTTCTTACAGTCTGTTTTGAGATATAAAGTGAAAAAGGTGAAGGATGCTTTTTCAGAAAGACTTTGCAGTAAGTTTGAACCACGGAGAGCACCCAGACTTTGTACAGATGGCTGGGGATGGGTCTGTGTAATTTTCATGACCCCAGTGTAAGATAAAATGGAACCTAAATGTGCAGCAGTTGCTGGGGGCACATCTATAATGGAAAGGGCCCGTTTAGATTGGCCCTTCAGAATATGCTCACTCAGTGGTAGCAATGCCCTGTGGTCAGCCAACTGGAGGTCTCAAGCAAGAATTCCAGTGTAAATGGAGAGGGGGGATCCAGGCAGTACAATGTGTCTGTGTGCATGGCCAGACTTTCATGCAACATAAAAAGCTGTCTTATTCTAAATCATAACTTGGTCCATCTAATTCAACACTACCTACCCTGGCATTAGCTCCCCAAGGTTTCAGGCAGACTTTTTCCAGCAGATCCCAGGGACTGTACCTAAGACATTTTGCATACAGAGCAGCTATACTGTCACTTAGGCATCGTACCATCTTGGAAACCTCCCTAGCTGCACTTAACTTTCCCAGTGAAGTCAATAGGACTTACATGTTTAACCTTAGTCAAATAATGGTCATGTACTTGTCTTCTTTCTGCCAGGAAAACATGAACGTTTATTTATATGTATACATCACGTACAAGTGCACATTCCAAAACGGTTCCATTAACAGCATTCCTTTATGTGAGGCAGCCACAAATTAGTTATTCAGACAAGAGCCTAAAGCAGGCATCTAGACATCTAACAACTTTTATAAAGAAAATCCTTTGAACTACAGTTTCTGTTGCAGATGTCCTGTGCTTTGGGGAGAATTCCTAACAATGACATCAAGCTTTTGTGTAGTTTAAAAAATATAGATTATTTCATGTTCCAATTGCTGGGAGGACTGACAGAAACCAAAGCTAGAAAAGGGTACAAAAATGCTCCTTGCCTTGGTCAGCATCATCAATGAATAACTAGGAAACCAGTTCCCATCACTGCCAGTTAAGAACGTGCCAGCAGCTCTTATGGGTGCTAATGGGATTCTCCTGCCTTCTAATGCAGCACCCTTGTCCATGTACTGACAGCAACATGGACCCTTCCTGAGCATCCCAGCTGTGCAAGAATTAATCATTGTCGGGCCTTTATAGCTTGGAGCAAAATTACTCCTGCATGAAAGCAATTTCCCTGGACAGAACATAGCTTGCGGTGAGCAGAGCTTCACCATTCCATTTCACAGGAAGCTCTAATTATCTTCCAAAGATGAGAGGCAATGCTTAAGAACAATCATTTATCTAGTTAGTACATTTGCAGGTGAGGCTGTCAATCTCCTTAAACATCAGCCCTCAGGGAAAAGGTTTCCTTCTCACATTCATGACCTGGAAGTTCAGAAAAAGTACATGGTACCTGATGGACTGAGGAGAGCATAAGAGGAATATGATGTCAAACCCAGGCCAAGCAGGGAGTTATGTGTCTGAGGCTGGCCCACAAAGTTCAGTAACAGGTAGTATCCCACTGAGCAAGGAAGGCTGGAGGGACACATGGCCAATATTTATATTCAATTCAGAGGCCCTGTGTTATCTGCCAGTCACAAAAACTAGTATTCTTTAAACAGAGCTGTCATGTGGAATCTAGGTCAGAGTTCCTGGATTTAATATTTGAGTAGTGGCGGAGTCACATGAGCTGCTCCTTCATTTTCTGAGGAACAGATCAAGAGATGGCTAGAGTACAAGTGATATGCTATTTGTTGTGAAGATGACCTAACACACATAAGAACACAATCATTCCTACTTTGTGGCAGTGAAGGCTGCACAGAAAACTTACATTGCTCTTTCCATTGCATCCTCAAGTAACCATTCAGTAGAGCTCTCTACAAATTGGTGAAGGGGCTTCTGTCATATTTCCCCTTGTCAGTCCTAACTCTCCTGTCCATCAGCTTCACAAAGCGTCCCCTGATTCAAGTGTTGCGCAATACAGGAAATAATTTTTCTCTAGCTAGCTACCTGTTCT
This sequence comes from Aspidoscelis marmoratus, assembly GCA_014337955.1. Lineage (NCBI taxonomy): Eukaryota > Metazoa > Chordata > Lepidosauria > Squamata > Teiidae > Aspidoscelis > Aspidoscelis marmoratus. Next base: position 9,094,211 of record MTQE01002208.1, on the reverse strand, counting down.
ACACCATACATGATTTTATATACTAATCCAGGTCACCTCTTAAATGTCATCCTTCCAAGCTGAAGAAGCCTAAAGATTGCAGTATGGTTCTATAAGGATGTTGTTCCAGCTCTCTGAACATTGTGGTTGCCCTTTTCTGTATTTTTTCAGTTGCACAATATCATTTCTGAAGTGTCATGACCAAGAGTGGCCTCACCAAATATTTATAAAGAGTCACAATGACTTTTGCCAGCTATTCCCCTCCTAATTAGCCCCAGCATTAAATTTGCTTTTTTCATCACTGCTGCACACTGGGTCAACACCTTCATTGAGCTCTTCACCAGGATCCCAAGATCTCCAGGGCTGCACATCTCCAGATAACTGAGGTTTAAATGAGAAAAAAAAGGTAGCTGGAGATGCAGGATGAGGAGTAAACTGTGGAAGAATAGCTCTCTCCCACTAAATGTAAAGACAGAAAAAGGTGGGAAAACCCCACAACAAATGCAGACATTTACGCTTGTCCACCCTCAATACCCTGGCTGCAAATGAATCATTCTCTATGTCCCTCTCTCACACACACACTTGAAGGTGCATAACTGCACACTTGCACAGATGCAAAAGAGAGTGAAAGGGAGATCTGTGGAAGTGCGCAGTTATACACCTTTACGTGTGCTGGCAGTGGGCTACATGCACAACCATGGAGTGTCCTAAAATCTACCAAATTGTTTTTCTTTTGTTGGGAAATAAACCACAATAAGACTTGAAACAGTGCATCTCTAGAATAGTCAGGGGCGCTGGAGGGTCATCATTTCCTCCATGCCTGGCTTAGCTCGCCCTGGTCTGGAAACCCTAAACACACCCACCAATGACGTGCCCAGAATACGGACAGCCATTGGATACAGTGTGATTGGGGGAGGGGCACCCTGAATACGGAATCTCATCCCTGAAAACGGTACTGTCCACACAGTAAAAACTTAAACACGTTTCAAGTGCACGATCCGGAATGAGACCTGTTGAAATCAGGATTGAGATTCAGAACGGTTTGGCGTGGTTTAACACGGAAAAAGCATGTTAAGCCAAACTGCCGTCTGGACTCGGAGGACTCAAAACGTTTTGAATTCGAAATAACGTTGCCGTGAAGACGCAGCCATACTTAGTTGAAGTGAATCTAAAACACACTAGGGGCTTTTAGTATTATTTCATGTATCCCCCCAAAAAACTCTTTTTTTCCAAATTTGGTACTCAGTCCAACTCCGCAAATCCACTATCCCAAATGAAAATGATGAGGAAGCCAGTTTAGTTAACACACCACCGCCATGGCAAATATTCCCATCCTATGTAGTGTAGAAAGAAAATGATATCCTAAAAATAGCTATATAAAGTGGTTTGCACATCCTGATAGGTTACTATCTACTGTCTTCCTTAAAATAATATAACTAACCTTGCCCTTCGTTCTAGATGCATTTTGCAATATTTCAAGACCTTGTGCAGTGTGTTCAGGCTTGGCACTCCGCAATTTAAGAGACTAGGCTAAAAGATTGGATCCTTTCATCACCTTAAGACTTGGGACTCAGTTGTGCCTGCTTAAAAATAAGATTCCCAACAGATGCTGGGACAACTAATTCTTGATGCAGACTCCCACAAGATGTACTGAATCCCTTTGATTTCTCCTCCCCCACAGTCCAAGGGTTTCCCTCCACCCCTTCATTTGTGTCTGTTCATTCCAAAGTGAAATCTCAAATTTCAGGTTAATGTCTCAGGAGATCAAAGGCGGTGTGGAGCGAGAAGAGATGAGATAATGACCTCAGACCTTCAGGAGAGAAGCCTCTAAGTGCTCTGAGAAGCAACAGGATATAGAAGAGTAGAAGAGTAGAAAGATCCATAGGACAACCCTGCCAGAGTTATTTATTTACCAATATAACTTGAACATGGGAAACAGACAAGTAGCAAGAGAAATTGTGCTAATCTTTAGCACTTCAGTTTCCCCCCAAATTAAACAAGTCCTTGATACACACACTTCCAACCAAATTTCATAGTCGGCTGCAAAATTTGGATTCTTATCTGCTTTAATAGGTACACTCCAACTTCCAGATGAAACTGTTTCTTTAGTTACCACTCAGATCAGTGAGGCATCTGGACAGCCAGGAGTTCTACTTTATAAAGGATAGTCTTCTAATGAAGGAACAACAGAGAGCAATTTTTTGCTTCAGGTTGTCTTCTCTCTAGTCCACATCCAAATGAAATATAATAAATAATGCAAAGATGGGAGAGGAGGCCCTCTTGGTTGTCCTACCATCTTCAATAGAAAAAGGAGTGGACACCTGGGAGAGGGCCTTCTCAGTGATGGCCCCTAGGCTATGGAATAGTCTCCCCCCCCCCCCTTGAGGAGCATCAGGCCCCTTCACTGTACATGTTTAGGAGGGCAGTGAAGACACACCTCTTTACCCTGGTCTTTGGTTAAATGGGAATATACTGCCTCTTCACATTTTACAGACACTGTTACTGTTTTAATATATGTTTGATTTTAAATGTTGTTACCAGCCCACAGACCTTTGGGTATAGAGTAGGACAGAGATACAAGTAACAAATAATAACAGTAAACTGAGAGTAAACAGGCCAGCAGGTTCCACTCTGACATTCATTTTATTTAATTTTTCCTCTAACTAGCATGCACAGATTTTATATAAAACTGAGTCCGTAACTTTTTGAATCCATATTCAACTGCTGACAGGGATTTTCAAAATCACTGGCCCACCCAAAAGATTAATAAAAACTTTAGCTTCTTTTGCCTGAAATAAGTACGTCTTAAGTTTCATATGTTCCTGAGAGCTATTTCAAAGAGTTCCTTATATCCTTATGGTCAACTCATTCCTCAAGCCTGTTCTTGTTCTTACCATCTTTTGAACTTACCTCAAACGTATCTTTCAAGGAGTTCAAGACACAAGAGACTTGTTCTTCCAGTCTTCTCATTTATGGAGTGGTTAGGACAAAAGTACTGAATCCAGACCAGGACTCAGACTGACTGTACAGTAATCATATTTTTAATCTGATCTTAAACCCAAAGGAGCTTAGAAAACATAGTCCTTCTACAGTTACTTCTTAAATCAGATCAAAGAGCCACTTAGCACGTATCTGCATGGGACTAGTTTTAATCCAGATCAGAGCTGTCCTAAGGCCTCACTAATCTGGATTAGTTGCAGAGATGATAAACATGGTCTACATTCATGTTAGCATCCTCTGATCCTGATCAAAGAAGGGGCATCCATATTTAGAACAGATCTAGGAAGAACATGGGCATGCTGTTGAGTGACATGCACAGTTACCATGCAACTGCAAAGATACCTTCACAGTGCCTCTTCCACAGCAGCTGCATTGATGGCAATGGTCTCTTTGCAGTGCTTGTAAAGACAGCTCACATCTGTGTCAACTGTGTCTTCCCATTGCTTATGAAGATACATCACCCCCCACTTCCTGGATGCTGTCTTCAGTCAATGGGGATGTGGGTCAATTCCATCAGGTTTTGGAGGTGCTATGGGTGGTTCTTAAAGCAGTAGTTCGCACCCACTGATGTGGGCTTAGGAATCTGCATTGGGTTGCTCCTTGGCATGCATTTGCATTCTAATGCTCATTCAATGAAGATGCCTATGCCGGGGGTTGATCTGGATCTAGCTAATCCAGATTCACTAATGCAATCAAGTGAGGTAAGTGCCGAAAGGGCCATAGCATTAGACAAGTCCCTGCACCCAGACTGATCTAAAAAGACATGACCCAAGATGAAAGGGGGATCAGGAGAGAAAGAAGGCCCTGCAACCTCATTCCCTCTCCCTCCCCAGCAGCAGATGAACCTGAAATTGAGAGGGGAGGAAGAAAATTAACCACAACACTAATTTCCTCAGCTAATCACCTGTTAAAAATATAGGAAACCTACGGTAATATAGATTTTATATGGGGATTCTAAGTAGTAACTCAAGATTACCCAGAAACCTTCATGGCTGAGAGGGGATTTGAACTCTGGTTTCCCAAGCCTTGTCCTACAATATAGCTACTAAGGTCCACTGATTTATTTTTCTGTCCCTTGGAGGGATCACTGGGAGGCAGTAGCTGAGAGGCAATAGCTGAGAGGTATGACTTAGGAAGTCATCACACAGAGGGTTTGGGAAGGCTATTCCTCTCCTGGGAATATCTCATCTGTGGACAAGGGGAGAAAACACATCACACTGTTAAGAAACAGGCAGCTTACCTTCTCTTCCTTCCCCCATCATCACGTTTCTTCTTCCCTTCATATAGGCTGCTGCTAGTTCATTTTCTTTGGACCTGATTGGCTGGCAGCAGTCTGGAATTGGTTAGGAACCTCCACAGCCTCCCACCCCATCCAATTCTTAACTCCTTTTTGCCCTGAGAGTGCTATTTTTGTGTCTGCAAAAAGGTCACACAAAAACAGAGGCTTGAGTACAGTGTAAGTGTTCCTTTTATATTTTCTTTCTGTTCAAAGCAAATCAACCATACCTCAGAGGCACCCCTTTGTGTGTGTGTGAACATACGCTTAATCCAGGAGAACCTCACCATGCTCTATTGCACAGTTTCCAATAAAGTCATAGCTACCTGATGCCAACAAGAGTCACAACTACTGGAGGAAACCCCTAAAGGGCCTCCTTCCAAGCACCCCTCTGCAGTCAGGGCAATGGTTCTACTCATCCAACAGGCTGGTTAAAGTGGTGTGTAACATTTTAATCTCTTTTAGGTAGAATTTTACATCCTTTCACATTCCCTTCAAAGGAAGCTACAACAGCTCTTTATGCCACCCTGTCTGCCTCCTCTTTGTTAATATAAAGTGAATCAGAAGGCTGTGGTTTGAAAGATTTGTAACCTGCTGCTTCCTCAGTGGCTGTGTGTGTTGAAGGTGTAGGATGTGGGAGGAATGCCCTCCTGGTTTCCCCTTGCCTTTGAAGTATTTGCCATGAGACATGCACAAGATACCCTGCACCCTCTTCCAATTTAGAGTATATAAACATCTTTCTGCTTTAATCCTGTATCTTGAGATGTAACGTTGCTGATAAAACAGCGCTGAGACTTGCCGTGTCAGTGTTTCTGCAGTTCTAAGGGCTGTCAGAACTCATGATGGATGGCACAGAGTGGAGCAGACAAAAGCAATCTGTACTCCCTTGTAACTCAAACCACAGCTCAGAGAGCAGCTGTTGTTGCCCTGCTTATCAGTTTGCTCCATTTCAGTAGGCTTTAGGAGACCATATCACAAGGAGCCTTCTAGCTTGTGGAGATGGCAGAGTTCGTTTCAGACAGAACCTCCCAGATGCTTCTTGTAGCTCTTGCTCAGCGTGGACCACCAAGTACCATTTTTCACTTAATAGCTACAATTTTCCCTATGGAGTCCTCAGAATCAGGGGTTTTATTTAGTAATAAAAGCAAGTTAAAAACTCTTGAGGTTTTTAAGGGGAAGGGTAGCCCTACATTGTCAGATACTCCTGTTTCAGACTAAAAGATAAAACAAAATTCATTTAGGAAGCCTCGAGTCCTTTGTAACATTACTTCTTGAGTGAGAGGTACCAGGAGAAGTAGCAACATTTCAAATTGTGGTTATAGGTGTATTTAATCCACTGTTCTCACTTTCAAAAGGTTTTACAGTACATCGCAATACAAATAAAGTTATTCTCATTTGTCACTTCAACGATTCATAGTCAGGGCCCCAGAAAACCAGGCAGATGACTGGCCAATTGGTGACAAGCACTTGTTGTTAGGAAGGCATTACCAGACCTCAAGGGGAATTAAGAAAAACTAGGAAATATAAGGTAGGATTATTCTTTCAACTGCCTGATTTTGGGGAGTCAGCTACAGATGGGGGTGTTTTTTTAAAAGAAGCGACTGAAAAAAAAAGTTCTTTCTGGGTAGCTATACCTTTAGGTGTAGCTGGACTCTAGGTCCCAAAAACATCACTTAGTGTTCAAAGGAAAGACAATACAGAATATATGGAATTCAGATTTTTTTTTCATAGTAACACATCAAATGCAGTTTGGTGTAAAAATTTACAAAGAAGAGCAGCAGTATAAAAGGTTTGGGCAAAGCTGCAAGAGGGGTCACTTTCTTCTAACCAAGAATTGCCTGAGAGTCTAGAGAGAAAGCCAATGCTTTCAATCTGGTAAAGAAAAGTTGCTAGCTTTTAAAGAAACTTTGAGTATTTCCTTTGTTATAATAAAAATTATTAAATAGATAAGGAAAAAAGTTAATGCCAAATTAAAAAATAATTTAAATATATTGGTTTGAAATAGTTGCTTCAGTTAATCAGATTAGAAACAATCTTTGAACCATGTAAAACTAATCTCTTATGGGCTATGTTGCACACTCACTTCTGCTCTGATGCAGCTGCAATTAATCTAACCTATTATAAGTATGCCAGATTCATATACAAAGACTGTAAACTGACTTGTTTTCCACTAAGCAAAGTTGAGCTTAATCATGTCTTGTTTAGGTGTGGGTAACATAGAAATGTGGTTACCTAACAAAGAAATGAACACTTCTCAACACCTTGTGGCCATATCAGAGAAAGAATACAAAATAACAGTTCTTGTACCGTGGCTTGTTCTCATAACACAAAACTTTGTTTGAATTTTGAGTCCAAACCACCAACTGGATCATTAGTCTGTTAATTCATAGAACCTCCTTAAACTGGTAGTAGTTTCCACGCCTCTGGCAAAAAGACTTCAAATATCAGCTAGCTGACAACCAAATAAATGTAAGAGCCACAGGTCATTTGTTTAACCCCAGTCTGCCTCAAACACACAGTAACAAAGGTGTGATATTAGGAGGAGGAGAAGGAGGAGGAAGAAGAAAGAAGGAGGAAGGAAGAAGGAAGAAGAAGAGTTGGCTTTTCTACCCCGCTCCAATTACACAGTTACACAGTGCTCCAATTCAATTTAAGATACTTTCATAAGCACAGTATCTTTTCAAGGGGTTAGCAAAATAATAGAAAGTTTAACATATTTGGCCAAGCATCCAATGTGAATTTTGGCCATGGAGAGTCCACAAAAGATACCATGTGAGCATTCAAATGGTCAACTGTTGTTGTGCCACAAATCAACTGCAATAAGGTTTAGCACCAAAATACAAGTTTCAAAAAAGATCCAGTCTTGGGCTCCAGAAGGATTTGAAGTGGATTATGAGCCAAGTCTTAGGAGTACAAACAGCATTAGTGTACCTGAAAAATTATAGTGTTAACAACAGTAAGAATACATAAGATAGAATAACCATGGGCTTGGGTTACAATTAAAACGTGTCTTCAGTCATTGGCCTATTCAGAGGCCATGACACCCAAGGACAAGCAGGATCTATCAAGGGCTCTTTTTTGTATCCTGGCTTTTTCATCTGATCATTTTGTGATGAGAGCCAACACCCCTAGTTCCTCCAGTTTTGCTTTGATGATAGCATCCCAGCCTTTGTTGGCCTGGGGATTGCGAGGCGACGGATGCATCACTCCCTCAACTCGCACAGGGATTCCAGCAGTTGATAGGGCCTTGCGGGCACGCTGCTCAGCAAAGCGTCCTACACCAATCACCATAGCAACGCCCAACAGCTTCACTACTTCACAGAGGGCATCATCGCAGACCTTGAGGAGTTGTTCGCGTTGGGCAGCTGGCAAGTCAGCTGGAGTCAGATTGCGCCCACTTTGACCAACAAAGAGCAGTGGGCAGTGGTTATGAACAAAACAGTGATGGAAAAATGCCTCAGGCCTGGTGCACATGGAGCGGAAGAAGCCCCAGAAGCGGGCCCCACTCACCTCTGTTTGGGGACATTCCAGACCTCGGATAGGTCTCTTAGGGTGTTCTTTAGCTGGCTTAGACACCTGTCCACATATTTGGAGCCAGTCTCGGACAAGCTGCACTGCTCCAAAGGGTACCTATGAGGGACAAGAGAACTATCACCATTTCTTGAAAAGATATCACAAGTTTGCACTAGGTTTGAGGTTCCAGAACTGGCTCTTACCCCACTCTTGCCAGTAAGGATCTCTAAATCAATCAGATTCAGAGAACACTAAAGCAGGCAAGTTCAAAACAATTTTTAAAAAGGTCAATCTTTCAAGTTCAGAAATCAATTGCTTCACATACAAAATATTTTCTAGCCAAACATTTTGCACACCCCTATTTACAATCCCTACAGCCAAAGCTTTAGCATACAAAAAGATAGAAATCATTTTTTGATGCCAATTGTGTGTTTAGAGAAACGTTTATAAACACCTGTATCTGCTCATCATAATTCCTTGTCTTTAAGGATGCTAAGATGAGTCCAAAGTGTAGAGATAATAGCTATATCTCCATCTCTGACTGACCCCTATAGGAGCCACTCTTCACATTTCCCCCTGCCAGTCAGATGGGAGAAGGTGGCAGTGCCCTAAGAAGCCATCAAAGGTGCCTAAACACAGTGTGCAAGGCACAACACTCTTTTCTTGCACACTGACAAGGCCCAACAATGTAAAAAAATAGCTACCACCAGCTCAAGGGCTACTGTGCTTGCACTCAGAAGCTTTGCATAGGCACAGTCATAGCTTCCAAGGATGCTTGCCCAGCAAACATGAATCCAGGGAGCCATCTTAGGAGACTCCCACCAAGCCACATTTTATTAAACTATATGAGGTTGATGAGAGGCTGCAAGGAGCTCTACTTTGCTTCAGCAGCCCAGATTCCACAGAGTTTCTTTTAAAAAGTTCATACTACCTGGTAGTAGCCCTACTGAAATAAGTGAGACTTCTGAGTAGATGTGTGGAGCATTACATAGATCACAGTCTAACAGAAGGAGCTGAGCTCTGCAATGAAGTCTTTTGCTTTGATTTCCTAAGCTGAAAAAACTTCCCTAAACAGGAAGGTCAGACATTAACACTGGAAGCTTCTGCCTTAAGAGACATTGCATCCAATGTATTCAGTTCATCAGCAATGATTTCCATTTCTCACCATAAAAATTGACTGCTTCATACTCTACCAAAGTTTTGCTCACCATGCCTTATCTTCCAGACAACCAAGTCTAGTTATTCATTTTCTTACATTTCTGTTCTGATATATACAATAAAATCAATTGAAATCATTTTTTAAAAAACATCAACAGTTAGCAAATAAGGAATAGTCACATTACATTATTTAATTATTTGCATTTCTCGCATCAGGATGAAGTTCTGTCTGGGACCTGGTTATCCAAGGAATAGCTAGCAGATATAAGCAGAAAGAGGCTTCTGGTACTGCTGACTCAGCCAGGTGCAGCCCTCTTCTCCCAGTTCATGAACTCAGGTCAACTACTGTTTTGGGAAGAGTCTTTTTTTGGGGATGGGGTGGGGGAGATGGGAGAAAAATGTGGGGGTGAGAGGGCAAACCCTCTACACTACTTGTGCCCATCCAACTGCCCTACATGTATCGCTGAACTATAAATTCCACCATTCCATGCTACTGAATCATAGAGCTGGAAGAGACCTCCACAGTCATCAAGTCCAACCCCATGCTCAATGCAGGATTCACTAAAGCAGTGGTTCTCAACCTGGGGGTCAGGACCCCTTTGGGGGTCAAACTACCCTTTCAGAGGGGTCAACTGCAGCTTTCAGCTGGAGCAGTAAAGACACACAAAACAAGAAATTTGTTTAGCCCACAGTTATCCTCTGCACATATCACACAGTGGGAGGGCTTGCCCACCCCGATAACTACAACAGAATCCTAACACTCCAATTTATAAAGTCTCTTTCTATAAGCCTGAGATTTTCAGGGCCAATATTCTTCAGTCACTAAAGTGCATAGTTAACTTAACCAGCATGTGTGTGCACAGGTTTTTTTGAGTTCAAGTTCAGTTCCCAGTTAAGGGATGAACAACAGATTGTGGCTTGATCTAGCTATGTGAACTGGTTCAAATCAAACCAAGTGCTTTGACCTGTTCAAATTTGAATCTAACCACTTCCAGGCCGCATCCCCACGACATCGTTATCTTGAATTCAAAATGTTTTGAGTTC
>MTQE01002208.1:9052668-9065654 GCA_014337955.1 Aspidoscelis marmoratus | reverse complement strand
TGTGGCCTGATCCAGCAAGGCTTCTCTTATGTTCTTATGTTCTTAAGATGTAACTGGGTGTTCAGCATCCCAGGTAGACAGGGAAGGGGGAAACGTCTCCCCCTGCAAACTGGCTAGAAGAAGCAGGAAAGCAAATGTATAATGACTGATGGTAATGCACATTAATGGAAGCAAGGGGAAAAAACCAGGGGCTTACTACAGTAGGATACTTTAAAATCTATGTATAGCTTTCTCTTAAAGACAGAAGGGGGGGGAAATGTTGTTTGCAAATTCCAAAATTCCTCAGTGAGGCTTACCATCCACCAGACTCCAATGGGATTGATTTGTCCACACTAGATTTTTTACTTTATAGCTCTCATGTATAATGTAAAGCTATTGCATCCATACACCTATGACAAACATGGGGTCACACACCAGAGGAACCGGACGGTATCACCTCCAGATTCTACCAAATCTGTTATACAATCAGAAACATGACTGCTCGTGGTCTTCTAAATACAGGTAGGCACCTTCTGTACACCCAAATAGCCTGCTAAGCTAAAAATCCTTGTCCTCTCTTTTCCTATCTGCTGCTCAACAAATTTTTGAAAGCAGAACATGGCCACTTTGAGGACCATACACAAGGTTACCTGTTCAGAAACCAGAGTCCAGAATGGAATGGTTTCAGAGAAAAAAGGCTATTTATTTGGAGAAAGCACACGTAGACATAAGGTAGATGAAGCTCTTTGGACAGATTACTAGGTATTTTATTCTAGACTCAATGTCAATTAAGGTACAAGAAAATGTCCAAGCTGGACAATTGAATTTTTCTTTAGAAAAGCTTCAATGAATTTGTGCACTGCATATGTCTTTTTTTTCCAGCACTCATAGGGGGGCACAGATAACCAGTTCTAAACCACTATTTCTTATTTGGCTCCACCTGGCCATTATTTTACCCTGATTCCTATTCAGCAAACAAACAAACCTTGCAAACCTAAGTTCTATGAAGCTGAAATGGAATAAGCACAGACCATTCCAACCCAGACCCTCAAAAATCAATCTGGATGAAAGATAACTCAGCCTTGCCTCTTGCTTTTATTACCCTTTTGGCAGAGAAACAAACACAGGCAAAAGTTTGCCATTGTTGTTTTTCCCCAGGTAGCTGGCAAACCAGCCTAAAGCATTAAAACAGTTTTTTAAAAAACAAGACATTCCTGAGAAGACAGTCTGGCTTCTTCCTCAGATCCTATAAAATTGCAGGATGACAAAAGACAAGTATGACTACCCCTCAAAAGAAGAGAAATAAAGAAAATACTGAAGGTACAATCAAGAAGCATGGCCAGGAACATGGAGAAGAGCATTCCAGTGCAGTCATAGAAGTTAGATGGCTTCTGTTATTAAGCTTATTCTAAATCCATGCTACCTACTACAAAAGCACCATCCACCACCACTGACCCATATTAGGTCCTCCACTTTCTTGCCCAGCCATCCTCCATGAGAAGAGGATGGAGAATTCAAAAGCACATATATTCAGTATCAGTAACGGTATTTAGATAATGCCATGCAACCTACATCTTCCATTGGCACCCAAACTGTCTGTAGTTAACTAGATTAAATACCCAAAACCAACTCATCAAATTAATGACAGAAACACCAGAAGTCTAAAGGCTGGCCAGAGATGGTCACTGGTTTTTCTTTTGTTTGGAATTAATAGGCATGAAGTGCTTTGCTTAAACAGCCTGGAAGCAAACTAGCTATGCTGTCAAGCTACCTGATGTATTTTGGCAACAGGGAAGCAGAGGGGTAAGTGGCAGGACTTCAACCTGCTGTTTCTAAATAAGGGAGATATGTGCTAGGGAATGAAAACGGGCTGCCACTTGATTGCTTTCAGGCCAGTATGGAACCAAAGGTTTTTTCTTTTCTTTTTTCTTTCTCAGCTAAAAGCAATGTGCTGAAGAAAGTAAGTGCCACACGACTACTCCATCTGTAACCACAGAGAAAAGCTGCAAAAAATATACATCAGGTCTAATATTCGACTCCCAAAGAACCTGACCTTCACTTTAAAAGATGGCTGGTTTCAGTAATAGTTCAAAGGACTATATGTAAATAATACGCAGTGAAACTTCAGATGCCAGAAGAATTGCTGAGTAAGATCCACAGAGACTGGAGGTTCAGCATCTTGTGTTACTCATTTCCCATTCTCATAAACACTGCTGGCAACACGGCAGCGTCTCCCAAAGTGCTGTGAGCATACCACTGGTAAGTCATGCAATCACCTTAGATGGTATGCGAGTAATATTTTTATTTTAAATAAATTTACATTAAAAAGTGATTTCATTTAAATAGTACAAATAATAGTACAAGGGGCCCTAACTTTAACTCCTAATTTGCTCTTTGTAAATAAATTCTGAGTTACTTTATGTTAGAAATGGTAACACTTTAGCACAGGATTCTTGCTATTTTTAAACACAAACTACTCACAGTTCTGCTTAGACAAAATAAGGTGAGATGCACACAGCTACAAATGTCAGATTATTTAAGGGTGGCCATGTAAAAGGCTAATGCAAACACTTAGGATATTGTGGAACTAGAGAAGGTGCAGAGAAGGGCAACCAGAATGATTAAGGGTCTGGAACACCTCCCTTACGAAACCTTAAGGCTGCAATGTCTAGGCCTCTTCAGTCTGGAGAGACGGCGTTTAAGAGGGGATCTGATTGAAGTATATAAAATTATGCACGGCATAGAAAAGGTGGATAGAGAAAATTTCTTTTCTCTATCGCACAACACTAGAACCAGGGGGCACTCTATGAAGCTGGTGGGTAGGAGAGTAAGGTCTGACAGGGGGAAGTATTTCTTCACCCAGAGGGTCATTGGCTTATGGAATTTGCTGCCGGAAGAGGTGGTGACAACTACCAGTCTAGATGGCTTTAAGGTAGGGTTAGACAAATGTATGGATGACAGATGTATCAATGGCTACTAGAACGAATGCCTAGATGCATCTTTCAGGCTGGGGGGGGGGAGGAACTGGGGCGCTTCTAAGGCCATCTGCTGGGACTCGAGAGCAGGAGAAGGTTTGTCCTTGTCTCTGCTTGAGATGCCCATGAGCATTTGGTGGGCCACTGTGTGCAACAGGATGCTGGACTAGATGGGCTGTGGCCTGATCCAGCAAGGCTTCTCTTATGTTCTTATGTTCACTAAAGTCTGGATTCACAGGTCCCTTTTGCACTTACCTTTAGTTTGAACTACAGGGCCATGAAGTCTAATACTGGGCCTCACTGGTCCACACATTAGTGAAGCCCTGTGAGGCCGCATCTCCATTGGTACTCTCCGTCTGCCTTAGATAAAGCATAGCCCTGAACAGGGAGGTCCTAGTCAGGATTATCGGTATCCTGGTGTAGAACAGAGGAGAGGAGGAGGAGAGTTGGCTTTTATACCTCACTTTAAGGGGACTCAAAGCAGCAGACAAACCTTATGTTCATCTCCCTACAACACCCTGTGAGAGCGCAGAAACAGTTGTGACTAGACCAAAGTCACCCAGCTGGAATCAAAGCAGGAGACTAACATATAAGAGTCCAACAGACTAATCACAAGACCAAACACCACCTCCTGTGTTCAGCTTTAACAGGGAATGCATTCCAGTGGCACACCATACCATCAAAATGAATCCCCCGCAAAGGCTCTGAAGCTCAGAACCCAATCTTGAAGCTCACAGACTGGCCTGGACCGTGCAGTTCTAGACCATACCTTTCCGTGGTTCAGACCAGTAGACCTAGCTGGTCCAGACCTAGTGGTTTGAATTTTTCAGTGCAGAAAGGTACACAGAGGTAACAAAAATACATCTAACCACCATAGTCAAGAAGATTTCCAAATTTCTCCCTATTTGTTTAAGGTGCATATATATATATCATTATATTCCCTGTTCCCAAGAGCCCAAGATGATACACACCATGTGAGGTAGATTAGATTGAGGCTGTTACTGGCCTGAAGTCTTGACTGAGTGGGGATTCAAATGCATGGGTTCTTAGGTTATAGCCTAGTGCTTTAGACACTACAACTTGCTGATCTTTGTGGCTTCCTCCCATTCTCCCTAATCTGAACCGATCAGCTTGAGCTACAATCCCAATAAAAAACACCACAGCAGCTCATGAGGATTGAAAGAGAAACAGCTGGCTACAATTAAATTCCACAAGAAGATGCCTCAATCTGGTGCCTTCCAGGTGCTGTAAACTGCAACACCATACCAAAAGAGCCTGCCTCCAGACAGCAGCTGGAAAATCCACCAGGAAGGGATAATGTTACTTGTGCATCTAGGCGTCCAAGCATGAAGATGTGATCGACAGTATTTCAGCACATGCGCCTGTTTTGCCCTCCACACTGTATGGAGAAATCATAGTGGCTCCATCCAGAAGGTAAGTAGGTAGCGTAAAAAGTACTATTGCTGGAAAACTCATATAAGTGCTGGGTTTTTCAACAATACTTCTTGGGGTGGCGCTATGGTGGGTTACCTCAGATATGTAAGGCAACCTTACCATAGCAGAGTTGTACTGCTGCTATATTCCCCCCATGTGGATGCATCCATAGTGTTCAAGGCACACTGGGGAGGGGGGCGGGAGAGAAGTACAGCACTGCAATTAAGACTAGGCCAGTGGTCGGCAAACTATTAGTCAACAGAACCAAATATCAACAGTATAACAATTGAAATTACTTTTGAGAGCCAAATTTTTAAAACTTAAACTATATAGGTAGGTACATCTGAAGAAGCAGACTTCAGATATGCATCTTTGAGCTGTCCAGCAAGATAGTTAGTAGCACTTGGAGACTAACAGGAGAAGGGTTGGTGGCATGAGCTTTCTTAGACACGTCTACTTCTTCAGATGCTAGGAGTCCCAATGCGCATGTCTACTTCTTCATTCGGGCCCCCTAGCATCTGAAGAAGTAGAGGTGTCTAAGAAAGCTCATGCCACCAACCCTTCTCCTGTTAGTCTCCAAGTGCTACTATCTACCTTGTGGGACTATCTAGGTAGGTACATTGTTATTAACTTAATTAGGTTACTCCTAAGCTGGAAGAACCACACAAGGGGCCAAAGAGCCACATGTGGCTCTCGAGCGGTGGTTTGCCTACCACTGGACTAGGCGGCTGTTTTCAAAATCCTAAAAGATAGGCAAGGAGATCCTCTGCCAAAGACTGCTCTCTTTTCAAGGCAATACACATAAGATTTATCAGAGCAAGCGATGGCATCCTCTGAGCCTTGCTTCTCCGGGTGAGGCGCCCTGGCCTGTTAATAGAGGAATTATTCTCGACTTTTGCTGCACCCCACCAAAGCACATTTTGCACCCTTCTTGCGTTTGGGGAGCATCCAGCATTCTCCCCCCAAGACACGACAGCCATTCAGAAAGCAGGCCAGGGCTTCTAGATCTTTAATAGAGGCGGGGATTTCAGCAGCTACAGCTTGCAAACGGGACAAGGAGACCTGCTGAAATTTCCTCTTCTCGAGCGCGCACTATTCAAGACAAAGGCGCTGCGTCTTCCTTTTCCATACGCCAGCCCCATCCTAGGAGGAAAACAGCTTTGCGATCCAAGACGAACCGAACTGTTCGCGCTTTTCAATGACGAGGAGAGGAAGGGAGGGGAGATCCTAAGAACATCCTCTGTCCTGTTCCTTTCATTATTTCTCTCTCCCATTCTCCCCCACCGTCGCTTCTTTCTCAACATGACAGCACATACCTTCTCCCCGCGCGCGCACGCACCGCCTTATGTGCTTCACTGCACCCGCCTCTTCCGCATTTCCTGCGCAGAGGCTGCTCGTAAGTGTAGTCCTCGCCTCGCAAGAACTGCTCTACTCCAGATAGTATCCGAGCGCTGCTCACTATTGGCACTACAACTCCCACAATCCTCCGGAAGAAAGCAAAGAAAAAAAACTGGTGGTGTGCATTTGGCGGAGGTGAGTCCTCCTGTGCTGGACAAGCCCTACAAGCAAAGGACGGGCGAGAATGAGCGGCTAGGGAGCGAGTGGGTGAAGTAGAGACAGGCCGAATATGCACAAGATGCAACTGTATTGCGCCGGGACTTTTAGGAAGTCGGTAATAACAAGTGGCGGAGAGTTCCTCTGGCTCTTCTGATGTCAGTGGGGAACAGCTGGCATTAACTTCAGCGAGCACAAGCACTTGTCAGGCGTGACTGAGGGTAGTTGAAGTTCAATATCTAGGGTGGTTAAACAGTTCTCCAGGGCCTTTAGTAGCCACAAAAAGGAACTGTCAGTAGATGCTCCTTTACAAGCACCCTGTTCCATAATTTCCCGAAATTCTGTACAACACCAGCGCCATCGTTAAAGCAGGCAGATTGCACAGTATGCAGCAGTTGCTGTGCCAAAATACACGTGATGCAAGATTGGTAGAACTACAAGCTGCAAAAAAAAGTAGACGCGGGGAGATCTTTTTGGACTCTGTGCAACAAGACACCAATGTGAGCCTCATAAACTAGTTATGTTAGCACAGGCAGTTGTTAATTACTGTGAGTAAATAATCCAAAGTAAAACTGGATTTACTCCAAGACTATGATTTGCCTGAGCTGAGGTCACTTAGATCCCCCACTGAGTTCAACATGGAATTGCAGCCTGATCTTTGGAGGCTGACTGGGAAGTTAAATTCCTCTGAATTTAGGGAACTGACAACTGGCTATTTATGGGTTGTGTAACAATGATCATATCTGTCTTTTTTTCTGAGCTGTCCTTGCTCCCTCTGTGCAATATTTATAGATTGGCAGATTGCAAAAAGCCGCAGAAGCCCTGTGATCAACTTGGATTAAAGGTTCTCGCAAGTGGTACTTAATGGTTTATTACATATTAGTTGCACATGTTGTGTTAAATTTGATAGGGGCACATTTATAGCCTATAACCAGAATAATCACAGTAACAATATGCTCATGTAGTCATGAAATTCTATCCCTCCCATCATTGTTCTGCAACTGTCATATATTGGCTAGTAAAGCACTCAACCGATTTGGTTAATTTCCCACTGCCCCCACAAGTTTGCAAAATGCCCTGAAGGCTATTTTTCCTAAAGAAAAGTTGGGAGGAGGCATACTTTGTATTTAATCCTTTCTATTCCATGTTCCTTATTTCCTCAAGAACACCAACTCTTCTCCATTGCAAAACTCTTGTTACTTAAGTTTAGGCATAGATGGAGTCCTGTAAGAGGAAACAAATTATTTCTGCCCAAAAAAATAGATCAGGACTGTGGTCACACCTCCATTTTACATCTCCTTCGGTCCGTCTTCTGATCAGTGGCACACATTTTCATTTCTATCCATTTATTTGTGGCATTTCTACCCTCTCTTTGGACTTTCCAGAGTCCTGAACCTTTTCTGCACTTCCGGACGGAGCATCTGCCCAGGAAAGGGCCATTTCCATGGCCCCTTCCATGCAGGAGTGCACTGGAAGCAAACTATGTGTGAAGCACAATTTTATGCTCCATCCATGCACTTACCACATGCTCCAGCAAGCCCATCTACACCTCCATAGTGCATGGAGGGGCACGTGACACCCCAGCACCAGCATGCATGATCGCTGTTGCCCCAGTGATGGTGCACATGCATTGGTGCTGACATCCAGAAACAAAATGGTGGCACCCTGACCTTGCGTCCACATTTCAGATTAGTTTGCAGACACATGGAGGGAGGGATGTCATGCACTAGCATTTACGAGTGTGATTGCTAGTACATGCTGGGCAAGTTCACCATTCCCATTCCCTGGATGGGAAGTGTGAGCTTGCCCCTGTTTTTTACAGATCACAGACCATGACAGTGCTAATCCATTTTCACTATTTGGGTGCAACTGGGAAAGCAGGCTAAAGGGAGATGAACTATAATGGGTGGAACCTGCCTTCCCTTTCTCCCGATGACTATTAATGATAGTACCCCTATCACACATCCCTGTTGTCCCTCTTTATTGATGGCATACCCTATTAAAGCATTTCAAACAGATAGGGCTCCCCTTCAACACATTTTGGGCATTGGTCTCACTGTCACAACTGCTATTTGAGTTTTTCGTGAAACTCAAATTAAGTCTATAGTCACGACCAATACTTACTCTTCTACATCCCACATTTCCAGCTGATAGACAGCACAATAGCTCTCCGTTCTGCTCTGTCTGGCACTGCTCCAGATATCTGAATCTTGCCATCCCTCTTGCCTCCACGAGTCTTTTGAAGATTAAATCTCTCCTTCTCAGTCTTGCTTTCCAGCCTCCTGATCACCTCTGTTGTCCTTCAAATCTGTCTAAGGTGAGATATCTAGAACTGAGCAGAATACTCCACTCAGAGCAGTGTTATGTAAAGTAAAACCATTACTTCCCATGGTTTGGAGGCTATATTTGTCTTCATAACTCCTTTTTTCACTGTTAACATTGCATTGAAAACTTACATCTGCTATGGCTGATAACAGTCTCAGGTTACTGTTGTTCATGAACTATTAACCAAGCTAAATTTTATTTTACTTGAACTGTAGGATTTGCTGTTCATTTGTTTTATGTTGTTTTGCCTGGCCATGTTTCCCCGTCCTGTTTCTGTACATTTGATTCTTGGTGCTTAACGGGACGCTTTGCATTTGTCTCTGCTAAATTTCATTAGATTATTTCCAGACAGGTTTTCTAATCTATTAAGATCATAACAGATTCTGATGCTCTTTTTTGAAGAGTTTGCTTAGCTGCCTAGTTTTTGGTTCGCCTGGGGATCTAAACAGGGGGTGCTCTTGCAATGGAAAGAATCCAGAGAGTGAGAGTGTGTTGATCTGCCTCTTCTTTCTTACATTCCAGAATAATCCCAGCCATCGCCTGATAGGCAGCAGAAGTGAACAGATCTCATTATTGCTTCTGTCAACACTCAGGCTTTATCAGTTCTGTCTTAACAGTCTCCAGCTCTTCTCCCTCTCCCCAGACAAGGCTCCTTCTGCATGGTTTGCTAGCAGTAAGTAGGTGTTTAAAGGATCAGAGCTGTGATTCATTCCGAGACCCAAATATTTTGAAGGTGCAGATACCCTTCTGGCCTCTTGAGATGAGTTCCTCCTGGCTTCTGCCATCCCAAGGTAATGACAGGCCTGCTAAGCAAAAGAACATCTGGAAAAGAGAAAGGCCTCCCCCCACCCCAAATCATGGACAAGATGCTTTTCTCTGCTAGCCAAACATCTCTTGTTCAGTCTTTGACACTGCAGCTTCTCTAATTAAAAGTGTATCAGTGGTCACAGCACTAGGGTTGGCAGTGGTAGCAAATCAGCCAATGGTTATAAAGCATCTTCTTCTGTCAGTAGTCAAAACAGTAAAAGCCAATTTCCTGGGTGGCATCAAGAGCACATGTATTATATGCCCTGTCCCTGTATTCTCTGCTGCAAGGACTCCTGTCCCAACTCTACCTCCCCTTCTTTTTGAAGATCCTCCCAGGTTTCTTGATCTGGCTCAAGAAAATCATATAATAACATATTGACCCTCAGTCCAAATTATTTGTATTTGCAAGATAGAAATACTACACACATGTACTAGGCAAGTTTACAGTTTCATGTAAAAATGTTTTATAGCTCATTGAAACTGACTGTAAGCACACATTTTCAGTTCCTAGTTTCACATTCTTGGAGCTATAACACTAATGCAGAAAAGCTCTTATTAACAGTACAGGGAAATATAATTCATCGGTAAATGTCAAAGTATGTTGCAGTGGCGAACTTCCCTAATACACCTTCAAACCTAAAGCACAAAGAAATTTTGCTGTTTGGAATTCAGGGTTCAAGCCCCCCTCTTGTTTAACTCATTTACTTTGAAGAAAATCTCTGACATGAATGAAGCCCACCTGTGGTAAGCTAAAGTTAACTGGCCAACAACAGTAAAAGTTCACAGTGTCTAAATGGTGCCTTGTCAATTTCCTCCACGCAAGCAAACCACCTGGGGCTGGGATTGCCTTCTGCCTGAGCTGGTTGTCTCTGCCAGCCCTCAGTAGGAAGTCAAGTGTGTGTTAAACCACCAGCATGACTTGCCTGCTCTTAACTCGCCTCTTATAACCTCTTCCAAATAACCCCCGAAGCCTGCTCTCCAGCAATTCCCAGAAACATCAGGAGGAAACGACAGGGTGAAAGTTCAACTACCCAATGGTTATAAATGAACTGTTTCTTAAAATCGATACAGCATCCTGAGAGCAGCTGACGCCAATCCAGCTCTGTGTAGCTATAAGAAAAGGGCTAGAGGTTTGACTGATGTACAGTCTGTTCCAGATCTTAACTAAAGGATTTGAGCTTCCTACTCTTTTTTGCAATATAGGTGATAATGGAGTACTGATCTACCTTATGGGGTGGTTGTAAAGATTGCTGAGCTAATTGTGAAAAGTGATCTGAACACCCTAAAGCAGTAGCATTGGCACACTGGGGCAAAATCCTAAGGCCTCATTTGGCAGACCTAACAGAAAGAGATTCCCAAGTTAAGGGCTATCTCCAGATGACAACTGATACCTTTTCTTTCTTTCTTTTTTTAAGAAAGGAATCAGAAGACACAGGTACCATAAGAGCAGAGGTTGAGGGCTTCATTCAGAGTGCAGCTACATCTAAGTTTTAATTATCTAAGTGTAAGGAGGAGCAACTAAGGACTGTTGCTCAGGACTGAAACAATGTCCAGACCCCGGCCCAAAAAAAATCACATGCTTTTAAGCTGGTTCCATGAACATTGCACAGTATATATCCCAAGATTATACCTGGGGTCTTTCTGCACTTGGCCTTATTCTGGAATATATTCCAGAATAGGGACCTGCTATCTGCATGCTAGTGCAGACTATGGAAGGCCCCAAGTGAGGCCTGCCATAGTCTGCATAAGCTTGTGACCAGCAGACCCCTATCCCAAGATATATTCTAGAATATGGCCAAGTATAAAAAGGGCCCTGGTCACAGTTCATAGTTAAAAGGACTCATTCAGATTTGTTTTCTAGTACACTTTTTACAAGGGGCTTGGCCTGGGGATGATAGAAGGAATTCACAAAAGTTGCCCTGTCCTCCCAAGAGGTACTCCTCTTCTAACCTCTGTTTTTGCTTTGCCCTTGCTTTTATGTTTTGACTGAATGCTTGATATTTTTTTAATCTCTCCTACAGCCATCTCGGTGTGAAACTTATTTACATGTTTATATCAGATTTCTAGACTGGTGCAGGGGCAGAATGCTGCATACATGAGTCCATATGTTGCTTGTTCAGGAACTTCCATGGTATTACCAATTTGCACTTCTGGAGCTGAGCTGGGGGAAGCCTCCACCACTTTGTGACTGAATCTACTAGAGCAGACATGATTGCACAGGGGCTGCAGACTGAAGGGATAAGGCAGACTGTCAGAGGACATTGCCTTTCCCTATTACCACCTGTCCACTAATGCAGTGCTGCAGAGCCCTTATCACATTTAAATATATGCATGCTTCCAAAGCAGGCTGGAACCTTTCAGGCTGTACACTCAGTTCCAGCAGCACTTTCTTGTTGTGGATTACTTTAATGAGGTCTACCACAGGACTGGGATATGTGGTTTCTTTGTTTCTTTATTATTTGCATTTTTATCCCTCTCTATACCCAAGGGTCTCAGTTTGCAACTGAGCAAGGAAATGTGCAGAAGGTGGAAAGCCCTAGACTATGCCTTCTCAAAGGAAAAACACAGGCCTAACTACTCTGTGTAGTTGGGTCCTAACCAAATACATTAACAGAGGTAGATTTTCTTGGTTAGATAATGTAGAAAGAAAACTGCATGCAGTGGTCACACCTTCACTCTAAACCTTCTTCACTCCATCCTCCGATCTGACTGTTCATGCCTTTTCATTTCTATCTGCTTCATTTCCAGGCTTTCCATTCAGGAAACTCCAAATAGGGCATGGATAGTCCAAAAATAAAACAGAAATGAAGAGATATGAGCAGTCAGATCTTAAGATGGACTGAAGAAGGTTTGGAGTGAAGGTGTGACCAGAGCCATTTTGCTGATGTGCTCTCTCACTCTGGTGGATTAAAACTTAGGTGTAGTTATGCGCTTAGAAGGAGAAGAGAGGTACCAAGTACAAGTCTAGCTTACTAAATTTTGAAGTACCATCTAAACAGCATGCAGAGTACAGAATTGAATTCAGAGCTTGAAATTAGGTAATTGAAATTAGGAAAGTAGCCTGTTGCCAGGATCCTGCCCTCCTTTTGTCTGAAGCAAGTATAACTCCAGCTTAGTTGGGAAAAGTGTCATGGGTCCTAGGAAAAAACAGGGCACAATGTAGCAATGTAGCCAGTGGAAACATGGTGTGAAGATTCTACATAATGCTCTGCTCTGTTCCTCGAAATTGGTACATTATACAAAGTTACTTTTAAAAACCATAATTCTCATAGGAATTAACTAAAAACAAAGGGGGTTGTGTTCCTTCTGTTTGCTCTCATTCTTGTTTTCCTACAATCTCATCTTTTTTGTTTATATTTTTCCTTCCATGCCCTTTCTTTCACACACCACCCCATATTAGTTCCGGGCCACATGACTGCACTGGCATATTTCACTGGAAACCTGTCAACAACTCATGCACAGAATCCAGATCATTTTAATAACTGACATTTGGCAACACAATTGCATGATGGCACTAAACCAATTGTCATTAAGTACATTTAACAATCTCTGTACAAGTCTCCAGGTTGCAAATATGTTGCAGTGGTCAGTATGCTAGGAGTACTAGAGTGGCCAGATAAAAGACTGCTTCTGCACCTTTAATTACTTCTTAGAAAGGATGTAGCTTGTCATGTATGTTGGCATTTCCTCTTCTGTGCAATTATTAAATGTGCCAAAGCCCTGTTCTCCTGTTTGGTCTTCTGATTAAAGGGTTGGATTCCTATCTGGAGGTTTCCTGGTTCAGTTCTGCACTCCTCCATGAAGCCAACTAGGTGACCTTAGCCTAGTCACAGCTCTTTTTCTGAGCTCTAACAGCCCCACCTACCTCACAGGGTGTCTGTTTTGGGAAGAAGAACAGAAAGCTTTGTCAGC
>MTQE01002208.1:9034249-9052634 GCA_014337955.1 Aspidoscelis marmoratus | reverse complement strand
CACAGGGTGTCTGTTTTGGGAAGAAGAACAGAAAGCTTTGTCAGCCACTTGGAGTCCCCTTATATGAGTGAAAAAAGCAGAGTTGAAAATCCAACTCTTCTTCTTCTACTACTGCTACTATTACAATCCAGACACCTTGCATAGTAATAGTCATCTTGAGCAGTATCCCTGTGGGTCTGTTACAGGGTTATGGGATCAACCTGGCAGATCAAGGACCACACATTAGTGTATCCTTGCCTTGTTGCTGCAAGGAAGTCCAACAACACAAAAGAAGAACATTCCTGCACCCTCAGAACATCCAGTCTACCATAAGTGCTCAGAAAAGCCCGGTAACCGTCAACAGATTTGGCAAAAAATAAGTCAGTCAATAAGACAGATTGTAAGTAGGAATAATTAGGATGGCTAAATACCCAGCCAGCCTGTATGCAAACTTCCCATCTTAGCACCAGTTGGTTGCATGAACACAGGAAAATAGCCAGCTTTCATGACCATATTCTGTGTTCACGTAAACAGCCCAAGGCAGGAAGACTGAAATCAAGGAATGAAAATTTCCCAGTTTCAGTGGGAGACAATTTTGCAGACAGAACACCACCATATTCAGTTGTGGCACTCTGACCACCATTATGCAGAAGTTTCTTGGGCTGGTTGCCATTTCTCAGTCCAACCTGCAAAGCAGGGCCCTTGTCAACAGGGAGAAAAAACAATCTGCCCCTTTGCAGCAGTGGTGATGATGACAATGGTAATTATAATGATGATATAGTTGGTGTAGATACACAGTGTGCAGGTTTGGAGAAGCAAAATCACCCTTTACCAAGTGAACTGGAAACCTTTCTTATAAGGAAGAGATCCTACCAGAATAAGGTTTTGTGTGAGAACGGATTCAGCACTGGAATCTGGCTTTACTGCAAGTTCTCAGATATCAAATACATTTTTTTAAAAAAAATAAGTAGTATCTTTATGGGGCATATACAAAGTTTGTTTCTGTAAATGATGTAAGGTACACTGTTGAATTCCTCCGAAAGCACCTCATAGTCTCATTACTTCTTGTTTAGTGTAACTTCTTGGAGGGTCTACATACAGACAAGAGGCAGATATAAAGTTTTTAGGACTCCTGGACCACCCTGGAAGGTCTCCCACTTCTGCATTCAGTCATCCAGTCCAGTAGTTCATCAGCTTTCCTTAAAGACAAACTCACACTTTTACAAAGCTATTCACGTGGAGGAGGGCAGAGGAAGAAGAACCAGCTGTTGAAGTTGTTGTTCTTAGATAACAGCTGAGGGACATGGCTGACTTAATATTATCTTTGATTTCATCCTTTACAGCACGGATGGATATTATCTAACTCTTCTGATTGCTGCTGAACTACAATCTCCACCACCTCTAGCCAGCATGGGTAGCTGCAAGGGATGATGGAAGTCATAGTTTGGCAGCTTTTGAAAAGCCATACCTTACCTGCCCTTTCTTAATAGGGTTTATTATAATTTACTATGTCCCTAATTTTAAACAGGATTTTAAAATTTATTCTGAGGTACAGATGAGCAATAGTGCATGGACTTAAGAGGTACAGTCCACAGATACCTTCTGAATTCAAAGTAGTAAACCAAGAAAAGAGCCTGCCAAGGTTTCCTGCCCCCAAACGTAGCCTGGCAGACTAGGCAGGAGCAATAGTCAGGCAGTGAACAAATACATGCAGGCTTGCTGGTTTCACACCCTAACCAGATAGTATGTCCCAGGACGGACAGTGAGCTCAGGGCCTGGGAAGGGCTAGTCACACCTAAGGTGACTCTACCATCACTGCCAATCCTTCACAGATTCCCTTGGCCTGGTAAAAGGTAAGCTTCAGTGTAGCAGTGGCAGGGGCTGATGAGGGATGGTGGGGGGGGGGGCAACAGGGGTGAGAGGGAGAGGGAGGGAGGGAGGGGAAGAAGCTGAGGGGGGAGGCCCCATCACTACCATGCTGAAGCTTATCTTTTACCAGGTAAGTGGGATGACAAAGGCTAGACACGGCACGGCACAGCATGGCAGTAGCAGTGGGGTATCAGGGTGGCCACAGCATTGCCAGTGGGGGAGTACTGAGGTGTCCTTAGCAATAAAGGTTATCAGGATGTTGGTGGCAATAGCAGCAAGGGAGCATCATGGTGGCAGGAGTGGTGGTGGTAGAGGAGTATTGGTGTGCCTTCATGGTTGTCATGGTATGAGGTTGTCAGTAGTGTGTTCAGGCCCTTCTCTGCTGGCTGCCTTCCACTATGCCTGGATAGGACTTTTCTGGCCAGAATAGAACTCAGAAAAACTAGAAACACCTTTCAGCTCCAAAGGTTGGAGACAGCCTCCATCCTTCTAACATATAAGGTGTGACTGGGGTCCCAGTGGATGCCCAGAAATGCCCATGTGGCTCTCTTGGTAGCAGTATATAAGTGGCCTGCTATTCCCTTCTTCCAGGGAGATGTCATTGTTGCTGTGCCACTGACCAACACTGACTGACAATCTTATCGATATTTGTGATCAGAAATAAGCCCCTCGGAAAATATTGAAGGCCTATCTCAAGAAATTCTAGATAAGATTTCACCTTAAACCTTCAGGTGAAATCCTGAGATTCTTCCCTATAGATATACAGTAAACAAGCACTGGGGTGGATTTAAAATGAAGCCTGAAGCCTAGGTTTCCTCTTATCGCAGCCCATTAACGCAGAATAAAGTGCTCCAGAAGATGGTGTGGAAGGAGCAGCACAGCAGGCAAACAGTTATTTGTCTCACCTCATCTTGCCTGCCACTCTGAGGGGGAATGGAGCTGCAAGGAGGAACCTTCCTCATAGGCACATTGTTTCCCTTCAGCTTGGTATTCTTAATGTACCAAAAATGGCTGATGTCTGGCCGCCTTTCTGGTCCACTGACAGGCGAGGAAACAAATGCAGGTAAGACACATCTTTCACCTCCATGTTTCCACATCAGGGAAGGATGAATTTTCCTCCCTCATCCACCCCCAAGTCATTTCCCCAGTTTAAGGGGGAAACTATTCCTGTGGTGGTTGGGCTGGGATTGAGACTGCCTGTGTGCCATCCTGTGTGTTCAGCCGACAAGCAGTGCTCTGAACAGTGAAGTGTCTCTCAGAGTTAGTGTGTGTGTAAAAATATCCCTCACCCAAACCATTTTTCATTTGTTTCTTAAGTGCCACTTAAAATTGGCATGTGGCATTATCTGTCTGCTCTCCAAGCACGGAAACCTTATGCTGTTTCCACTGTAACCTGTCCTATCTGCTGAGAAGCAAGAGGAAGGGTTAACCGTTAAGGTTTCCTTCTAGGTGCTGAATGAAAGGAAGTCACTTCCCCCACAGACGCCAGCGATCAAGTTGTGCTGCCTTGTGCAGAGGGCGCCATCTATTGGACGGAAAAAAGAAACAGGAAAGGAACGCATGGAATTTACTAGGTTTGAGGTAACTCAGGAGCGACATTCCAAAGGCCTGACTCTCATGGCTTCCATGTACATCCCATAAACCTACATACACACAAAGTGTGTGTGAGAGGGAGGGAGAGGGAGGGAGGCACGCAACAGTTAAACTGTAAGCACACTTGAATTGTGCAGTAGGCAAGGCTGCATTTTTCCATGATCTTTTCCACGATAAGATAGATTGGGGTGGCCTTTAAGATTCAAAATTGCCATAAAGAATCCAGCAACTGCATGATATCTGTCTGTGTAGATGCATGTGCAAAACTTCAGGCAAAATGCACACCAAGCAAGAAAAAAAGGCATTATTTTAGAGAGCAGGAGATTTAGAACTGAACTGATTCAAGCCTGCAGAATGTCTTCCATGCTCCAAAGTTTTTTTTCCTCATTCTGTAGGCACTCTGCAAAGTTGTCATGGACACCCATCTTTCCTTGGACCTCTTCCTCTCTGGAAGGTTCGGATTTGGATACTGC
Organism: Aspidoscelis marmoratus; assembly: GCA_014337955.1. Classification (NCBI taxonomy): domain Eukaryota; kingdom Metazoa; phylum Chordata; class Lepidosauria; order Squamata; family Teiidae; genus Aspidoscelis; species Aspidoscelis marmoratus. The sequence continues at coordinate 9,048,720 of MTQE01002208.1, read as the reverse complement.
TTGCTTTTCTTTTCTCAAGTGGCAATGCAGGCCACCAAAATCTTGGGAATACTGGTCTACCCATTAATCCATGGAATATAACAGACATTAAAGGAGGGGAATGTAGTCACTTATACATAGCCAAAATGAGAAAATGTGTTACCAAAGAAAAATGATTGGCCCATGCTGATTTATATGTATATGTATACAGAATAATTGCCTCAATTTCCACTGAAATACACTACAGAAATCAGAGGCTTAGCCACTGCCCATGGCTAGGTTTGCACTTACCTGCCTGTCTGATTTCCAGGCTGATTTATGTGGAGGGTGGCTTGGATCTCTCACATTCTGAGTTCTGGGATGGTCTTGTTCCTTCCAGTAGCTCCTGCAAATGGGAGAGTCTCCTCCATTGGTCCTGGCCTTGTGTTCGGATGCTGACCGTCCTGCCCACCCTTTGCCGCAATTGGGTGATGAGGCATCACATATGGTGCACAAGGGCGAGACATGCAATGACAGGCCCAAACCCTATCAGTGGACCCAGAAGTGGTGCAAAAGCACTGCTCCCAAACTATTTCCACTTCCCCCAGACTGTTCCCATTGAGAATGTTCTCTGAGGTAAGTGTGAAAATGCCCTCTAGACTCACTCCCAAGTTCAGCTGCTAACTATGAAGGTGCAGCTTCCAGTCTTTTCACCACAATCTTAAACACTCTTTACTTTTAAAGTGAACTTGACTGCTTCTGTACATAGTAATAAAAAAAAGGCAGCTCCAACGTGGCTTGGAAATTACCACCTCGAATCCACATTAAAGACCAGAGAGTGCATTTGGGAAGTGGATTAAGGCACGAGCATTAGGATGCTATCGCCACTTGAGCTGCATTCACACCTAATTTTTAATCCAGTTTCAAACCACTTTGAGAATGAGAGAGCGCATCAGCAAAGTGACTAGCCATTTTCTTTACATATTCTCTAACCCAAAGGTGGGTTTTCTGAGTTTGAAAATGCCAAAACTGCTTGACACTTTGCTGGTATGTTCTTTCACTCCAAAAGTGAACTGAAACTGGATTAAAGTTCAAGTGTGAACAGAGCCTAAGCTGCTTTGGAGCCACATATTTTTAACCAAGTGCAGATACAGCCTTAGATTGGACAGCACCTTAAACTGAGGACACCTCCTGATAAAGAACTCCTTTGAATTCAAATGGGATAATCCCCCACTCTGTAGAAGGAGGAGATGGCAACAATGTGCAGGGCTTCCGCAGCATACGAGAAAATGCATTGCACAAACTTCCTGCCAAGTTGTGCCACTTTGCACAAAATTTGTGCAGAACGTGGGTCATCCCTGAAGCATCTTGTAAAATTGCAATTTCACACACACACCAAATGATTCTGCAAGCTGTACAGGATGTTTGTATGATCTTCCTGCAAATTTTGCTCAGTAGGAAAGGTGCCTCAAGTACCTTTAAATAGGACTGGAGCCTGAGGAAAAACCATGGGATAACGTGAAGCATTATCATGTCTAGCTGGGTCGTGGCTGTCTGCTAAGAAAGTCTTGATGAGAGTGGCATGTGGCAGTAAGAAGCCATGAGAAAAATGAGGTCATTGTGGCAGTCACACGAGCTGGGAATGTCCTCTCTTCTGACCATTTCTCTGGCCAGGTCTCTACTCTACTTATCATGAAAGGTTTAGGCTGCTGTGCCTGCGATTCCCTCCATCTCTGGCCCATCAGGGTCATCCGCTCTCTCTTCACCTGGCTCATGCGGTAGCACCATTTTTCTCAATCAAAAGTTGCCCATTCTGGTTGAATCATAAAACTGTCAACACTGAATATAGGAATTACTTTATTTTATAGACATCCCCCACTACTCGGATACATAAAACTGCCATCAAACAGATCCACTTTTATTTTATTTTATTTTCATCGAAGCTATTCAGGGTGCTTTACATCCGGCATTGATAGCTGGAGGGAGTGGGAAGGAAGCTTCTTAGAGTAGTTCCTGTTCCCAACCTGCATCTGTGTGCATGTCTGAATGCTCTACAATCATATTGCACAGTGCCGTGCTCACTAAAGTTGTACATAATGCTAAATCTTATCTGCTCTGCAACGTTATGAAGTTTTTCATCTCTTGGGCTGCATCCAGACAGGATTAAAATGCATGTGGAATGTACAGCAGCTTTCAATTTGCCAGACAGGTTTTACAGTCTTCCACAACTGTGCATTATAACCTGATACTCCAGGTTTTTTAAAAATGATACTTTTAAGAATATTCACTGCAGAGTATTCTGTTATTCTGCATTTTCCCATACGTTTGGGCAAATCCTCACTGATGCAATCTCTAAAATTCAGGATATGTGAGTATTTGGGAGCACTTTATTTCAGAGTATAGGTAAACTCTGCATTTTTTACTGCAGAGTATAGGTAAATGTGTGTGATGTCTGGAGAGATGGACAGTTGCTCATTCTATCCTTTTTTTGGAAAATGTACCCTGCAATAAGTCATCACTTTGTTTAGTGCTTCTGTCCAGCACATCAGGAAGCTGTACCCTTGCCCAGGATACTCCATTCCACTTCTGTTCTTCCATTTTGCTCTCTACTGAGCTTGCTGAGTCCTCAATCCCACCCCATCTTACGTTTCTCATCACCAGCAAAGCATTGTACTTAATTGTTCATTTCCAAAACCTCTAGTACCAACCCTGTGGAAGATGACTGGCCTGCCATGGTTACCCTCAGATGGGACTCGGAAGATGAATTTGTAATATGCAGTATCAGTAATTTCGGTTCTGTGCAGCAACTCCTTAAGTTCTGTGAAACTTGCCCAGAATAACTGTTTTTAATTGACTTTGCTTTAGCTGCTTTTATAGACACTGCTCTGAGATATATATAAATATAAAAATATTTTAAATAAATCATACAACATTGTTTTTACTGCTCCCAAATAAAGACTCTGGCCAGGTAGTGGTTAATTTACCTCACTTTTTGTGTTTGCAGTCAGAATGATTCCTGCAAGTATTTCTTACTAGCTCTTTTTGCTGAACTGAGGAACCTCCCTTTGTGGTTTCTCTGAAGGTATTTCTGGCTGTCACATGCTCATGCTCAGCAGAATAAGAAATCAAAACTCCTTTCAAGTTATACAGTGCTGTTCTGTTTTTGTTTAATTTTACCTTTACACTGATTTTACATTGCTAAATTTATCTAGCTCCTCCCAGCCCTATACTCTGAAGTAGGGGTCTGCACAAATGCAATTTTCGGCATTCAATTCAAATCAAATATCCAAAAATTCAAATCCATTTGAATGTTTAAAATACGAATGTATTAACATTCGATGTGATTTAAATACATTTGAATCTATTCATACTAATGTTCAATTTGTATTTGAAGATACCAATGTCCACAACATTCGTATGTGTCTGTACGCATCCCATTTTTGTCCCGTGCGTATCTGTACAAATGCATACAGATAAGAATAGGAGGCATACGGATACATATGTGATGCGTATGTATCTGTACATATACAAATGTCTGAATTATTCATACAAATGACTTGAAATGATCAAAATTCATTCAAATGTTAAAATACAAATGTATAGACATTCAAATTCGAATGTCCAAATTCAAATAAATTTGATCGCATTTTGAATGTTATGAATATCTCTAATCTAAAGTCTCCGCTCTGGACTGTTTAAAGGTAGATATCATGCAAACACCAGGGCCTGTCTGCACAACCTTTGCTAAGTGTGACTATGTTCAGAAGGCAGAACTGACACTCATTATTGCAATATTTCCTGCCCTAGATGCCCCCTCCTCACGGATGGCTTAGGGTTTTCTCAGTACACAATGTCTAGATTGGATGTCTTCTATTTAATGTTCCCATATGCATTCCTCATTGGTCAGTTGGTTCCCTAACTGTGGGGGCTCCTTGAGTGTATGATTTCTCAAAGTACAGCTGCAATAAAAACTTGCTGTCTATCATCACTGATTATTCTCCATACACTTCCTGTAAGCAGCTACAATTTCTATGGTTAAATCGCATTCCATGACAAGAAAAGCTTCATTTATTGAATTAGCATATTGTATAAGGACAGGCTTTAATCTGAAGGCAAACCTACACATGACCCTGCATGCATCATTAGGAAACCCATCCATCCCTCATCACCACTAGTATCAGATATGATATTTAATTACCATTTTTCTTTGTTCTGATGAAGTTGCTAATAGCTTCCTTGGAAGAAAAACCCAGTTATGACTTTCCTTGGTGTCTACAAAAGTTCCTGAGCCCTGTATTCATTGGCTGGAGGGAAAATGTTGGATGGAAAAGTATAGATGTGTACTCACTCACATGTACACATACAAAAAGCATGGACAGCCATTGGTCAGAACATGAACTATGTTCATTTTGCTTCATGCATGGCATCCCTTGTGCAGTGAGAAAAAATGAAGGTGGAATGGAGCAAACAAGATCTAGTTAAGTTTGTGGAGTAGGCTGAAACTAACAGGATATTTCATAAGGACAAGTGCAAAATTCTGAATCTCAGTAAGAAAAATGGGAAAAAAAAGATTACAGAATGGGAAGAATCTGGCTGAGCAGTAGCATAAGTGAAAAGGATTTGGGTATACTGGTTGATCACAGGATGAACATGAGTCAGCAATGTGATGCAGCTGCAAAAAAGGCAAACACCATCCTAGCATGTATTAATAGTAGTATAAAGTCTAGATCATGAAAAGTAATTATTCCTCTTTACTCTACCTTGGTCAGACCTCATCTAGAGTACCAAGTCCAGTTTTGAGCACCCCAGTTCAAAAATGACAATGACAAACTAGAGCAAGTCTAAAGGAGGGCTTCCAAAATGGTTAGGGGTCTGGAAAGCATGTCCTATCAGGAATGACTGAATGTTTAGCCTACAGAAGTGAAGACTGAGAAGAGACATGATCACAGTCTTCAAGTACTTGAAGTGCTGTTGTAGTGCAGAGGGGTCATCCCTATTCTCACTTACACAAGATGGAAGGACTAGAAACAATGGTATGAAACATTAAGAAAAAACTTCCTGACAGTGAGGGCAATCAGCCAGTGGAATAGGTTACCATGGGAGGTAGTGGATTCTCCTTCGCTGGAGGATGGTTAGACTCAATGACTCTAGAGGACCCTTCCAACTCTATGATTCTAAGAATATGCACCCCTCAGGAGACGTGGGTAGGCTATGCTAATGCATATTTAGTTATATCCATGTATGCAGCTATGCAAAAGGAGAGAGAGCATCGGACAGGGAACACCAAAAATAAAGAGGAAGACTAGTACTCTTATCACCACAAAAAGCACTTTTGGAGAATAGGGACAGAGGAAGCTGGCCATTCCCTCTTCTGAAAAACCAAAAACAGATTGAGAGAAGTACATTGAGTCACAGATGGTAGAGGGAGAAGAGGGATCTGAAAGGTGGGGAGAAAAGGTTAACCCTATCATTGGACTGAAGACGGTGAGACTGACACATGTGGATAAAGAAATATGAACTGACTGAGAAATATGTTTGATGGGTGTGGTCACGCCAACAATGGACTGAATCTTCACTATGGAGTAAATGAGCCCACAGTCTTTTAACTCATTATAGAAGGACAATAGAACAACATGCATTGATATGAATCTTAATAAAAATTTATGTACATGTGCTGGTGCTGGGTGCAGTTGTCTGTTTAGCAGGATCTTTTCTCTATTATTTCAAAAACTGTTTTGACTACAAAGTATCACTCTTTTAATAATCTAAGAGCTGGGGTTGAGACCCTTGATTACTTGACAAGCAGAAGATAAGCTGATCCTATTTGCTGTTTAGCACAGAAAAAGAAGTAAAACAGCTTCATACTGATTCTCGGCTTTTTTTCTGAAGGCTGCTGATATGATGGGCTTTGAAGCCAACTACAAAGTTTGCCTATGCTTTCTGTCTGAATTAAATGAATGGAAAGCAAAGAGACATGAAGAGATCTGTAAGTTCATTGTTTGCATTTCCACTTAACAGGACTAATTATGATTTCATTAGAAAGTCCTATGGATTCCTAAGGTTGAAACTTGAACCAGAGGAGGACACAGAAAGTAGTAAATGTAAGAATAATAAACAACAGAAACAATTAAAAAAACACTCAATTTTCCTCCATAGGAAAGTCCTGAAAATGCCCTTGAAAATGACAGTGACAGAAAGTACCCATTTTAGCACCCATTAAGGACCCATTTGGCTCAGAGCCGGATGACCCCATTTCCACCACAGACCCCATTAGGGACACGTTTGTTTCCACCGCAGCTCGGGAAATCTGGATCATATGGGTCCTTCAGGACCTATAATCCGGATTTTGTGTAGACCCCATTACAGGGGTCTACAATGGGGTCTTCAGCCTGAAAACCCGGATTGTAGGGAGCCTGTTTCCACTACAATCCGGCATTGGGGTCTAGCAGATGCTAGGGGGAGGGGGAGCCCATGGGGGGAGCCCCAAAACCTAAGCTTTGAAGTCATTTTAAAGTCACCTCAAAGTCACTTCAAAGTCTGTGCAAAGCCGCAAAATCAAAGCTTTGAAGTCACTCTGAAGTCACTCCAAAATCCCGCTGAAGTTGCCTTCGGAGATTAGCAAAGGCTCCAAAGTCCCTCCAAAGGCAACTTCGGAGATTAGCCCATGTACAAACCCCTTCCGAGAACAAAGCTGCCTGTTACCTTCAGGCATGGAAAGAGGTGCATATTAATGAGGCTGACTCACAAGGAGCTAATTAATATGCACCTCTCTTGTATTGCTCTTGAAAGGGGTTTGTCTTGGGAGCCTTTGCTAATCGCCTTTGCTAATCTCCGAAGTTGCGTTTGGAGGGACTTTGGAGCTTTTGCTAACCTCTGAAGGCAACTTCGGAGGGACTCCAGAGGCAACTTCAGAGATTGCACCCCCTGTCCCCCAAAACAGACAGACCCCTTGTGGGTCAATCCGGATTTGCAAATGGATGCTTTGGTGTTTCCACAGCAGGGAGGCTAGCACTCATTGCTATTGGGTGCTAGACCACCTATGGAAACACAATGGGTACTTTCCTTAATCCAGATCTACTAGATCCGGATTAAGGGAAGTACCCATTCCTTAGATCTGGATCTTCTTAGATCCGGATTAAAGGAGCGCAGTGGAAATACACCCCATTATTAATAAATAATTGGTCATTTGGACCTTATTGCTTAATACAGATTTCAGACCTTTGTGTCCTGGGTCTTTTTCTTGATTATATCCCAGAATGGGGACATGACACCCTCAGTCTATAGTCTGCAGTAGGATGTGGAAGGCAGGTCCCCATCCTGGGACATAATCTGGAATAAGGCCCAGTGCAGAAGGGGCCTTGTTACAAGGATCTGCTGCAAGCTTCAGTATGGAGTTAGCTACATGTGAAATAAGAAGCATCCTGTAATGCCTCTGAGTTTCCCACAGAGAGCTCTGACTGCCTTTAATGGCTCAAAAACACATAATTGATGATGTTAGCCCCAAGAACTGTTTGGCCATTGTGAAATTCCTTAATGACCAATGATGCCTTCCTGGGTGATCAGGAACACTGTCTCTCCTTATTGGCAGATACACTAAAAAAACAATATGGTATTGTCAAAACATTGGCAAACGCTTTGGACATCAAAATTTCCTTAATAAACAACAGCAAAGCAAAATCCAAACACCTGTTGACTAACTTATTCATGGAAGACATTAATGAGAGAAAACAAGATTGGCATATGGGTAGAATAAGGAGAAAAAAGCTTGAGGGATCTGCTCAAGAGCAGGAACACAATCTACAACACATCTCTATTTTTTAAAAAAAGAAGATTGTAAAGTGAAATTAACTGAGTCTTCAAAAAATAAATCTATGGAAAAAGTTCATTCAAGTTCAGGAAAAAGACAGTCCAGGAGAAGGGGAAAAAAAGGTAGACCTCAAGTTTTCAAAGATGTAAAAGATCATAGAAGTATCAAACATGCCCCAAAGATGAACTATGCCAAGACTGTTTAATCATCTAGAAGAGATGATTAAAAGTCAATAAAATTTTGTGCAAACTGAGTGCCAGTGATCCTAATGTGAAAGATATTTTTCATCCCTATTTCATCCCTTCTTCCCTGTGCCATTGGGTAGCATCACAGAGGGTTCAAATAAGCAAACTGATCATAGCTAATAGGCTTTTTGGGAAGTTGGCTACAAAAGGGGTGATGACAATTACCGGCACCTAATCCTGTCGTACCTATGATACCAATCCTTAAATTATAATGATAGCAATTCGCCTGAAGAGTTGCCAGGCCAGCAGGGCTAGATCTAATATGCTTAAGTGCCAGAAGGTAGATGAATAGCAGGAAAAGTTACTGACCGTAAGAATAGTTTGATCATTGGAGGACTAGTAAGTGGACATGTTAAGGTAGAGAGGGAACAGTTGCCTCACAAGGATTTCTGGGTCTCCATTTCCTGTATCACATGCATGTTTTGGGAGGCATAAGCTATAAGAAGATATGATTCTGCTCAGTATATTGGATGAGCAAACATCCTAGGAGCCTACCTTTCTCACTCTGGTGAGGAGGTCTAAAGAAGGGGGCAGGGTCCAAGGCCACAGGGCATCCCTTAGAGACTACCACATCAGCATGGGAAAAAGAGGCTCCTAGTGTGCTTGCTGGTCCAGTATACTGGCCAATGCAGAATTGCCCTAAGAGGCAACATTAGGGAAGGGTTTGGGATGAATGGAAGGGAAAGCTGCTGGTAGAAATGAGGCCTGTGGATGTTAAGAGCACGTTTGCTGTGATGGGGAAGGAATTTGAGCAGTCAAAGCTTTCAGGTAAGCTGCTTGAAAGCCCACCAGAAATTCTCACCGCATAGCTGTTAAAACTGCAAGAGCTCATCCTCTCTTCCACTCTAGGTACCCAAAAGGAAGCAGGGGGACACTTTAGCGCCCCCTCTGGCAACCATGGTCAGTGAAGTGTCTCCTTCTGGGGGAGCTACTTCTAAGCTGGCAACATGTTCAGCTCTCACCCGGGTATGGCACCATTTGCGCCTTGAGCATGTGTCTGCTCAGGAGCAGTTTACTATTCAGAGGCCATAACATAGGGCACATGCTGCAGACACAGCTTAGTTTTCTCTTGGCTTCCTGTTGTGCCCTCAGTCCTTTCTTGTTTGTGCTCACTGTAATACCACAGATAAACTGTCTTTCTTTTCCACTGAGTGGGTGGGAATATCAGCAAAGGACAGAGATGCAATAATTGACTGCTGTGCAATTTCTTCTTGGCAGACAAGTAATGAATGCTAATGCTTCTTGCACACTCTTCCTGCCTTACTTAATGCCCATGTGTATGTGTAGGCATGCACACACCTACACACCCCATACACAAACTTGCAATTTTCAAGATATGCTACACATATCTGTAGCATTCCCAGTATAGTCCCAGGATATCAATCCGATATCCTGAAACATCACAATACCAGGTTTCCCAACAACAAATGCTTCCCTATGTCAACCTGCTGCTTCCATGATTGTTCTTCTTGAAAATACCCAGATGCTGATCAAGCGAGAGAGAGGAAGAAAAGGGATGAGGAACAATCATGGGAGTAACAGGTAGACATAGCCCGTAATTCTCTCCAGGATCTGGTAGGGGTGGAAAGAGGCAATTGCAGGATCTTGTTGAGTTGCCTCTTGCCATCTGGAGGCAGCCAGAGTCCAGGTATAAACCAGGCTCCTAAGATATAACCATCACATATTTTTGCAGCATCTGGATGGAACCGCAAGGCAAAGCAGCAGAAATGTAGTAGTGCAAGAAGCCAGAATACACATAAAGCTGTAGTTCTGTTTAAACCCACATAAAAACAGACCATGCCAAGGAGAGCTGATAATTTCACTATATTACATTCAACAAACCAAGCAAACTGCAAATAGCAGATTATGCACATATTAGCTAATCCTGAACTGTAACAAGAATGAGGGAGAAAAGGAGTGGGGAGTATTTTGCCCTTGTAGTGAAACCACAACCTGTTATTTTTGTGCATACACAACATGTATCAAGCTTGTGATGCCGATTTTGCTCATGTGATAATGAACAGAGTGGTTAATCTCCATTTGTGATTCATGCCGGTAAGCAGGATTCATATTTAAACTGAAAACAAGTTATTTTTTCAGAGCTGAAATTCATATGGAAAGAGCAGCATTGTCGCCTATGGAATGTACCATGCATCCTACTTTGGTTTTCTAATAAACAGGCCTTTTTGCCATTTGTAGTGTTTCAAGAGCCTGCTAAATATAGGTAAAATGAAGTAAGCGTATGAGAGAGAGAATAAGGCAGAGACAAGCAAATTATGTGAAATCAATGCCACAAGGTTTGTAGACAAGATGGATTTTAGACATTTCTATGTGTCCTTTTAGATACTTTCCCCTGTCCCCATCCACACTTCCCTGCTAAGCTATTTGATTTAACATCTGTCCTCTTTGTGGTACAATTCACAAACAAATAAGTCAAGGCAAAATAATTTTTTTTCACAAACTAGCCATCATGTCGCATGGAGCATAACTTGTGCAAATGCTGTTCCAACTGGGGCCACCATCAAATTGTTCAAATTGTGCAGATTTTGAGCAGACTTCAGTAGAAGTGATCAGACCCCACACCAACACTCACCCCTATGCATTACCATACTCTATAGGCATCTACAGAGAGTTGCAGCAATTCTGCTGCACAGATGTTTATAATGCATTCTCAAGCAGTGAAAAACTAGCTTAGGAGCACCTTAGAGATAACAACATGTGGCCCTCATGTCCCCATCTCATCTCTAATCCTCCTGGGATATTTATGAGGGGGAGGGGCAGCTAGGTGTACCAACAATTCCACTCCTGAACTGTCCCTCAGGTGTTTTTCTTTTCTTTGTGTGTGAACACAGCCTTACGATTATGGGTGCGTAACTATGTTGTAATATGCATACATTTTTTTACTTCTGAGAAGAGCACCCTGGTAGGGGTATTTTGTAGACTTTTGTAGTGAGGCCTCAATGCTGAGATCCTGACACAGTGTCTGTGAAAAACCACCTCAGGCACAGAAGTGGTTGCAGAGATCTCAAGAACCAACAGTCATTTCATTTTAAAAAAGAAAAGGCCTCAGGCCTCAGTCTTTTGCCTCTTAGGGTGTGTTCTTACATAACATGGCTCAGCCAAATATATCCTATATTCTTAGTGCAACTTTTGCTTTTCTTGTAAAGCCAGCCCGCTTGGTTCACCTTAGCCTTTCCTGTTAACAACAATGGCAATAGTAGCAATGTGAATAATTATAACTGCACATTCTGTGGTATCTTGTCATCACGTGTCATTATACAATATCATCTCCAAGCTGTGAAGCCTTATTGGCCGCATTTATGCATGTGGGCTGTATTTCCTGAGGCACAGAGGCACTGTGCTATTACACTTCCACACAGACCCCCGCTCAATTTGCTGTGTGATATTGGATTGGCGACAGAGGCCCGTCATGGCTCATTTTCTTCGCATCAGCTTAAGATGCAGAAGAGAGGTTGCAATCTTGATCCTCCTCTGGCCCTTGCCTCCATAGGATCTTTAGGTCTATGCTTGGAGTCCTCCTCTGCCCTTTCATTTCATTTCATTTCATTTCCCATCCCTTCAGTTCTCTATAGTTTGGTCAAAAACCTTTCCACATTTAGTGGTCTCAAGGAGTCCCTCTAGCACCAGGAATCCACAATTCCAACAAGTCAGAGGTGACCGAGGAAGATCCCACATTCTCTGCATTTGATTTAAGATGTAACAGGCTTCCTCACCCACTCAGACTAATGCAGTCTTGGGTTCATTAATGAAGTTGTAGGGCTCTTCTCCCTCACACACCCTTTTCCAGGTTTTGAACCCACTTATGACTTTTCCTTGAGAAACATCAAAATGTCTGGTCACTGCTGATTCTATACTGGGAACAACTATTACTAGAAGGTTTTCTTTTTTAAAAAAACTGTGTTAAGGAAATGTGTGCATTAAAAAAAAAGATGCCACAATGCTTTCCCTACATGTTAACACCACTGTATTTTGTAGAGAAAAAACACACACAACCAAAAATGTTTATGCAGTTCATATATATAGACTTTGCTGAATCTCCTTGTTCTCCAGCACAAACCCACCCCACTCGACCATCACCCCAAAAAGCCCTAAAATGGCATGATTGCTTCACTGGTAGCTGCTTACCCACCTTCCCCAGATTATTTATTTATTTATCTATTTTCCCAGTGTAGAAGAATTCAGTGTGATGCTTCATCTTGAAATGCCTACAAAATGAGAGCGAGTGAGCGAGCAAGCGAAAGGTTCAACCATTCTAAAATGGATATTGATCTCTCTGGTAAAACAGACACATTAATTGAGGGGGGGGATCCTGCCCATCAGGAAACCCATTTTCAAAAAGACCAGCATAAAAATAGCTACAGTCTTAAGCTATGTATGACATTAGTGAACAGTTTCCTCTCTTTCCCCCTCCTCGCTCATTTTAATCATGCATGCATTATGTTACTGCTTATTTGATCTGTATTTGTGGCAAAGCCCCTTCGGATTTTTATAATGGAAAGTGGAATACAAATATTTTAAATAAACGGGCGCATGTGTACAAAATCTTGATAACACAACTTGTATGTTTAGATTATGATTAGATGTTTAGATTAGGAACAAGTATATTAAAAGTGGGTTCAGAAATGAGCATCCATGAGAAAAGATGTGGCTATATATGTATAACAGGCCAACCTACAATTTTCCTATTATTATTATTATTATTGCATCCAGAATCAGTTATGTTTTAGGCTGTGTGCAAATGGGCACAGAAGTCTGACTTGAGTCCTACTCTGGTAAAATCCTCTCCCCATATTTTTGCGTTATACACACAGCACAAACGTGTAGATTATATACTTCGTTCCTGATAATATTTTTAAAAGAAAAATAGTCGTGAGGGTTAAAAACATTTTTATTAACGCCAGAAGAACGTCTTTCATTTATCTTGCAAACACGAATGACTCATAAATACCAGCCAGAACTGATTCAATAATTTATACCGGGGCTGCTTTTGAATGAGTTCCCACCAATATACGCACACGGGCAAGTGTTACTTAAATCTGTAATCAATGCAGGTTGCCTGAAAACGAATTCATGGGGTTTAAAAAGGAAAAGGAGGGATCAAGTTCACGGCTCTGATATTCAAAGTTGCGCTTTGTGGAAAGGTTCACACTTTTAAAATCAAGCCGAAATCTGGGTGACATCTGGATGTTTAGGAGCAGAAGATGTACGTCCCGTTTCCGAATAAATTGTCAAGACAACCTGCTATATTTAAGGGCGGGTATGCAAAATGTTCGCTAAGAAGTTCTGTAAATTCTGCTGTACTTTTCTACAGCGAAGACTAGTGCAATAGAGAAGCCTGCCGTTCAACAAACACAGAAAAGTGCATTTTTTTTCACCAGTGAGCGGCGGAGAGTTGCTAGACGCCGGGGATTCCAGGACGTCTTACGGTTAGTCCCCGAGCGAGGGACCCCGACGACGGCAGCTCTCGCTTTTGCAACCATCATCGACGGCTCCGCAGCCAGCCCTCCCCCCGGAGATTCAGCACGGGAGGGAGAGCGACGCATCGCCGCTTCGCAAAACACGCCGCTTTCTGCGCACTGCTCGCCGCCGGCCGTCAAGCGCGACTCCGAGGCGCACGCGTTTCACGACGCCTTCGACGGCAGCCCGCCCCGTAGAGCCGCTCTGCCCGTTGCTTTGCTCGCCTCCCGCTTTCGGGGCGCCCTTTCCCCTGCGTGTCTGCAGCTGACCTACAAGTGTACGTGCTTCCCAGAGCAACAGCGGTCGTCGTCGCCTCAGGGTGATCGCGCATCGGCGCGAGGCTTCCGAATCGGGTTGCTCGCTCGCACGCGCGGGCCAGTCCCTGCTTTCCTCCCTTTCGCATCTTTCCTCCTCCCTTATCTATATTCTGTACGCCAGCGCGTCTCTTCCACCACCACCCCGCGCCCCCTCCGTCCGTCCGTCCGCCTGGCGGTGCCTCCCTCCCTCTCCTTCCCTCCCTCCCTCCCCGCGTCATCATATCCCCCATGGCTGCAGCGATAGATATTAACCGCGCCGGCAGAGCAGACAGCCAGCGCAGCGCCTGGTGCTCTCAGCAAATCAAAGGCCCATTCAGCGACGTGATCGATGGGCCTGCCCTCGCGGTGAACCCGCACTTTAATACAGAGGAAGTTATGAAAGCGCCATCCATCAGCGGCGAGCGCTTGCTTGCTTGCTCGCTTGCTTGCTCGCCTCGCTCGCCGGCGGCCCGGGGCTGCTGCTGCTGCTTCCCTCTGCTCCCTTCTCCCCCCCTTTCCGTTACTCCCCCCCCCTCCGACTTTGCAAAATCTAATTTTAGTTTCCACCAGCTTGCTTGATTATCGGAGATCCGCGCCAGCAGCAGCGCGCTCTTCGCCTCTCCTAGGGAGAAAGAGGTGGGGGGGGGCTGGAGACCGTAGGTACAGAAATTTGGACGGTCTCCCCCC
>MTQE01002208.1:9020272-9033429 GCA_014337955.1 Aspidoscelis marmoratus | reverse complement strand
CCCCCCCCGCCTTTGGATCGAAATACATTTTGCATTTGGATTCTTGCCCTTTCTCCATTTGCACTTCCTTTTGTTACACACGCCGTAAGTTGTTTGTGGCAAACACTGGCCATAACCAACGGAGCTGGTAATCATTTTACCCATTAGTTCTTTGCCTACATTTCACAATCCTCCCCATGCCGCTCCTGGGGGCGGGAGCACACCTGCCCCACCAACCTGGAGCTGCATAGAGGAGAAACTAAGAAGAGGTTGGATTACACATTCCCTTCAACTGTCTCTTATGGAGATTTTGTTTGCTTTGGAGAGAAGGAGCCTCTCTCTCTGCTGCAAGTTGATGACGCCAGCAGAAAGAATAAGGTGTCCACTACTTTGGGTCTTGTAGATAAATGATAAAATGTCTATGGGGTAATCATCACCACAATGAACTACACAATTGTCAGTTTTGCTGAGAGGCCTCTCTTTTTAGATTGGCCTGTATGTAAATGATTAAGCCTGCCCTGCAGGGTTTTTCCTTTTTGGGGGAGGGAGGAGTGTTTTCTGCTCATTTCAGCAGTGACTGTGCTCTGCTTGCTTCCTAGCTTTCTTGAAGTTCTCTTCTGATGGCATCCCTACAGGCTGTGATTTCTGGTTTGGTTAGATGCTTGTTAGTATGGCACTTTGCCACTGATTCAAAATAAGACCCTGGCGGAAATTGCAGTTCAGATTAGACACAGGCAGCAGTCCTACTGAAGTGAACAGATATCGTCCTGACTTTTTCACTGTTTTCATTGTCAGTTAGGTAAAAAGTCCCACAATGAAGTGAGGTCTTTGGTCTACACCCACCCACAAAAAAATAGTGTGTGGGAGAGGAATCAAAAGAACTCAACTTCTAAAATCTGCTTTGGACCTCCATGATTTGAAGCAATCTAGAAAGGATGAATGGCTTTTGAAAAGATGCTTAGAATAGAAAAGCCGGGGGGGGGGTCAGCTTCAGTTTTCTATCTCTTTATTTTATGCCAAGTTTAGTCATAGTGAAACCACTTTTAGTCTATGGCTAACTTCAAGTGAACTAAAACCCAACAAAGATCCCCAAGTGAGGTGTACAAGTTATTCCACATGTAAACAAGGGCTTTGAATGGCAGATGAAAAACTGCAATCTCACAATATTTTCAAGGAGTGATGCAGATTCAAGATGGTGACGAGCGAAGAGCTGAAGATGGACATCTGGTTCATCATCCTACATTTGGAACTCTTAACCATAAAAACAGTGCCACTTCCTCAGGAGCTATGATGTCTGCCTACAGACTTGATTACAAAGAACAGCAGGTGTTGTTTTTTAAGTGGAAAAACAAACATTCACCTATACTAAGAATTTCTACTCTCCACCATAAAAAGCAGATAGCACAGAAAACAAGCACCTCCTCCATTATCAGCTGTCCAGGAGCTGAGATCTGCTGATCCAATGGCCCCAAGGTTATGGGATAGTCTCCCCATAGAGAGATATGTCAGGCAATGAGAGCAACCATTTTGGGATGCCTGTTAAAAGATCATATTTTTTTACAGGCCTTTGGTGACTGTAGTTATTATAACCAGTGTATAGTGTTTGATAAATTTTATTGCTCTTTATTTTATTGTTTGTTCTAGTTTATTAATATTTTTGTTCACTACCTTAGGTCCACAGCATAAGGTGCTACACAAAAGTAAATAAAGAGACAGACAAGCACATTTTTACTCCGGTGAAAAATAACCTTTGCCAAAATAGTGAGATTTTTGTTGACTGTTAGGGCAGGTTTCTCATTCATCACTGAAGCTCAGGGAAACCTTATGTCAAAGAGGCATGCATCCACCTCAGTCTTTAACTCTCCATCATCAACAACCTCACGTGTTCTTTAGAACTTGTCCCAAAATCAAAAGGGGGTGAAAGCATTTAAAGTGCTTATAGTTTGCACAGAAAAAGGCAATGGGAAACCAATGAAGTCAAGCAGGAGTCAGCCACAACTTGGTGGTACCCATAATGACAAAATAGTAGGCTAAATTTCACAAGGGTTTTTTTTGTTTTTGCTTTTAAAATGAGAATAGTAAAGTATAATGCCACAAAGAGTAACAAGCAGCTGGAAGCCAGATTAACTTCACTGTGAAAACAGCACAGGAAGAGAATTATCAGGGGGACCTTATTCCACCTTTGTTACACCCCTTATGAAAATTTCTCCCCATTCTTGTTATTGTTTTCTGTTTGCAGATCTCTCGTGTTAGGTCAGGTTCAACCTTAAATAGACTAATCTTACAAAATGGGTGTGCTAATGCCAGTAAAATGCTTTGAACTCTTTATTACAGCACCTATATTAATGCTTAATATTATCCTAAAGGTCATAATAGATTAAACAGAATTGGCAGAGGAGATGTGTAACTAGTAAGAGTTGGATGAATTGGTTCAGCAGAGGAGGCTTTGCAAAAAGCATGTGCGCTAAAAGGGCTCAAAAGGGCATTTTATTTTTATGTTGTTTATTTGCCATGTGCCCTTCACCAAATGTTCCTTGGACAAGTAATCAAAATAAAAATAGATTAAAATCCATAAACCTTTATCAATACTTTAAACAAAAACAAAATGCAAATTAAATCAAGCCCCAAAGTGCAGCACATTGCAAGAGTATAAAAGAGGTGTCCTTTTAATGACAAAAGGCCTGGATAAAAAAAATGGTGCTTCTTAACCAAAGACTAGAAAAAAGATATAATGATGGTGGCTGCAGACCTTCAAAGGGAGGTCACTGCACACCCTGAGAATGACCATCTCGAAGGGTCTCTTTCACACTTTCCTGCTATGGATCAGAGAGGGTGGTAGCACTACCACCAGCATCCTCATTCTCAGCAACTGGGTTTTTGTCTCTATTATAATAGAGAAGAATAATATTGTCAGTTTGGCCACTGTGTTGCCATCTTTGAAGGTCTGTAATACCAGGGCATGCCTACTTGCATATTTCACTGACCCTGCTTTTCCTTCACTGAAGAGATAGGTGGCAACTGTTGGGAAATAATTGGAACCGATGTCTCAAGGCCACTTACAGCCTGATAAAAAAGGAGGACTGAACTTGGGAGTTTGGTGTAAGGACCACCCATGCTAACATACAGTAGGTGGGAAATGCTGAGGAATATTTGTGTCTCCTGATGCTATTTTCTGTGTGATGTTTTATCAATAAACACTGGCATATTGCAATGATGGCAAGTCTGCTTGTTCTTGAATCTGGATCCATGAATAGTGATCTTGACAAAAGATCATCACCAATATGGCTGAAGCCCCAGAGCAACGCTATCCTACTGCAGTCTCTCCTCAAACCCACCAACAGGACTATGGTTTGGATTGGTCCTGAGCAAAGATAGAAAAATTCTAAAAGACAAATAAGGTGCTGAGAGCAGGCTGTTCTATGACTGGTGAGGCCATCTCCTCTGTGACCTATCTCACCAGACATGAGTACAGGCTGGGGAGTGGAGCAATAACTAACGAGCCATGTTTTAATATTGGGTCCTTAGCAAAGGACATAAGGGCAAGTCATCATTTGAGCTCCGAATCTGGCTATGAAACTGAACTGCATCCAACAAACAGTATCCAGGTGAGTGGGACTGTCCATCTCTGAGACTACTATGCCCCTGAGAATGGAAACATCAAGTCCTCACCAACACTCTATGGGATCTCCATACTCATTCTGAACAGTGCCACATGCCTTATGAAAACAGAACAGTCAGTCTGAGTGCAGTCCTTATTCTTGAAAATCTTCAGAGAAGAGGATACTCCTCTACCTGACCCACCTTCAATGGAGGTTCCAAATCCAATGTCAGGCGCTATCCTCAAATGACTGTGGATCTGGTTGTCCCCAGTTGGTCCCATGTTCCATGACTGACTCCAGCCAGTGAAGTATTTTAGTGGACAGGTTCCACACAGTGCCAACACAAAAAGAGACTGGAGAAGCAGACCTAGACTTGACAGAACTGTTGAGCATCACAACCGCTGAGTCCAGCGGCGCTTCACAAAGCATCACAACATGCTCCCAGACTGGAATTGATGTGGGGCAAACCATGAGGAGAGGGGAAATGTATGTCCACACAGCAACAGAGCTGCTGTTCCAAAGCTTGCTACACCTGTACTCCCAAGCATCAAAACAACCCAGACTAGAAGATTACCAGTATATTACCATGGTGGCAGGGGGAGGGTCCAGTTTCACAGCTGACCTGCATTGTACCTTCCAAATCACCCAGCAAAAAGACCTATCATGAAGACTTGGCACACACACTCAAGAGCATCTCAAGGCACTATTCCCAGCGACCAAAGTATTCTTACAGGGCCCTCTGGCTTTGCAGAAGCCCCATTATAAACGCAGGTGTCAGGACATGGACATTCAAAAATATTCAGCTGGAGTTTACAGGGGGCCATTAGTGCTTAACAGCCCATCCAACCCAGCCCAGCCTAGACAGCAGTACAACAAAGTGTTCGTGACACTCAAACCCAGGTGATCATGGACCTACCCATCTGATCCAGCCCAGGTCCAGTAATCATGCAGCACCTGGGCTGGATAAGTCAGGCATGGATCGTGAGGAATATTGATCCAGTGAGTGGTCATGGAACTTCACACTAACAACCATTATGCCCTCATATTGTCATGCAACCTCCTCCAGTCACCTCAGCAGCACCAGTGTCCACCCCTGGGGCCAATCAACCAAGGGACCAAGGAGGGACACAACTTCTGGGAGCACTAAAGCCCCAGTGACTTCTGGGAGCTCCAGTGGCTCAGATTGCAAAAGCTGAGAACAGACATCAAGGGCAGCGTTGCTATTACAGAAATCACTACTGGATTTCCCATAATAGTGATAATAGTAATAGGGTTTGGCTGCCTAAATCGGGACTACACTGGGGATGCCAGGGGAATATCTGGCATTCTTAATATAGTACCAAAAGAATTGTGGGTTTTACCATGCATCTGTTAGATATTAGGATCATAGCATGCTCTTTGCTCTATGCATGTTTAGAGAACTATGGTAAAATGCACTTTTGGGGGGATACACTGATAGACAAATTAGAGAACTTTCAGTTGGAGCTATGTACCATGCATGTGGGAAAATTCCATATATTCAATAGATATGTAATGAAGGTGTGTATGTGATGCTGTCTGTTGGCCAGGTGTAATAAAAGAAAGAGAGAACAGTGGCTAAATAGACTAAGAGCAGGGTTGGGCATTGGGAAAGATATGAATGGTAACCTGTAAACCAATTCTCAATGTCAATGTGCTTTTCCCCTCCACGGAGGAATACTCATGAAACCATTAACATCAAATGAAAAAATGGAGAGGGAGGAAATGCTATTGTGACACTCAGCCGTTTTAAGATGGAAAAATGTTTCTTCTCTACAGCAAGAGAATGGTGTCCTCTTATGGAAAGCACAATAAACTAGCAGATGGGGAAATGATGGGGCAAAGAATCAATATAAATTATCAATTAGGAGGTGTACAAAGTTAATAAGAAAAGTGACAGCTATCGGAGAAAGGCTGCAGAGCTGACAGGTTTGAGGACCCTACAAAGGGATCTTTGGAAAGTTTTATCAAGAACAAACGAAACTCCTAGCAATGAATGGCGCAGGGGCATTGCTAGACAGTGATGGGGGGAAAATTGTTATTAATGGCACAAAGAAGGCATAAGTGTTCAATAAATATTTCTGTTCTGTATTTGGGAAGAAGCAGAGTGATACATCCATATCCCATAATGATGATGAACAGTCTTCGGCTGCAAACGGCACCTAGGGAAGATGTTAAACAGCATCTACCAGGAATAAACATTTTAAAATCAGCAGGCTGGGATAAATTGCACCCAAGAGTTCGAGAAGAGCTAGCTGAGGAGATCTCTGCTCCGTTGATTTTAATTTTTATCAAATCCTGTAAGGCAAGTGAAAATCCAAAAGGCTGAGAAAGAATACTTATGGCATGCTGACAGTGATCCCACACATCAAGGAGGTCTCTCTCAAGCTCCCTTCTCTTTTTTTCTTTTTACACTCATTTTAGAGAAAGCGAAGGTAAAGCTCTGATTCTCCTGTATAGGTTTTGTGGCATTACTTATCTATTTGCATTTCCTTCTGCCTCCCATCCACCATGAACCCAATCAGGGTATATGTAGCTTCTTAGGGGAAGGGTCCCCATTTGAGGCATTTGCCAAAATTGGCTTTGTGGGCTTCCAAAGGCAAATATTGTCACCAATGCAGTGCTGTTTTATCATGCGTATATCTTAACCCTTCTTCCAAGGAGCTCAGAGCAGCTACACTGGTTTATCTTCATAACAAACCTGTAAAGGAAGCCAGAACAACAGCAGCTAGCCTGGACCCCTTTCTGTACTTGGCTTTATGCTGGATTATATCCCACAATAGGGGCCTGCTGTCCACATGCATTTGGGATTGGAGGGGAGGGCAACCTGGTGGCTATTCTCATCTAGCTGCGCATAATGGAAAAGAAAACAGGGCTCTGTAGTGGCTCCCCTAAAGATCTGGGGAGAAAACGAAATCCATCGCTAACTGCATCTTAGCATGCAGTTGGGCTGAAGCCACCCCATGCTCCATCTGAACAGGCTACAGTGGTTCACTTCCTCTCATATGAAGAAGTTGCACTTATGAATACTGATGTCTTGAGAAGACACCCTGTTCTCCCCATTTGCTTGGCTGCAATATGATAGAGATCCATCCCTCAGGGGCTCACACTGGGGTTGGCATATGAAAGGACCTTCTTAGTTAGGCCCCCACAAGGCCTCCCCCCCCCCAAAGTATATCAAACATGATCATTTCAACTTTTGCAGAGCAGCTGAAGAGACTTCATGCTAAAGAATAATTCTGTCTCCCTCTTGCTTCTAGTACCTTGTCGTTTTGAAGTGATACTTTGTTGGCTTTAACTGGTTTTATATTATTGTAAAAATACCTTGAGACTGAAGAACATTGAGACGGAGGGAGGGGGATTGCAAAGGAGATCTCTCATTTTGGCACACAGCAAGCCCAGATTTGGATCCCTACTGCAAGACAATAGCTTCACAAAGCTTCATGATGTACCCAGAAGTTGTACTGTCTCTCTCTTAGCATACCTGCATGCTCTTTTTCTGAGACAGATGTGAACTCACTCAACACTCACAGATTCCTATCTTGCATAAGTCCTCTTTATTCAAGCAGTCAACAATTCATGATTTATGAGCAAAATAAAATTGTAGCAAAAAGAATGGAGATGAAAAATGGGAACATAAAAGCAAGAACGCATCTTTAGCTCTCCTGTGCATCTAGGAGGCACCAGCACATTTCTGAACATGAAAGTCATTCCTTGAGTCATATTTTGCCATGGGCCACACAGTTTT
Organism: Aspidoscelis marmoratus; assembly: GCA_014337955.1. Classification (NCBI taxonomy): domain Eukaryota; kingdom Metazoa; phylum Chordata; class Lepidosauria; order Squamata; family Teiidae; genus Aspidoscelis; species Aspidoscelis marmoratus. Next base: position 9,026,085 of record MTQE01002208.1, on the reverse strand, counting down.
CAGCATCCAGCAGAATGTCATGGCAAGGAAAGCACCTAGAAGCAGAGTCATCTGGCACCAAATATTCTCTGAAACTGCAGATTCTTTTAAAACTTTGGGAACAGTGAGTGCTCAAAACGCCCTCAAAGCTCTTTAAATCTTGAATGGGAATGCACCATTAGAGAAGTGAAGGGTTTATGTTGCAGCATATGACAATTCATCCCAATATAGTGCTAGCATATCCTCTGCCACAGGAACAGAATAAATGGGTTTTTTAAACTTGACAGAGTGAGGAGATTGAGAAGGATAAGTAAGGGGGGGGGAGAGATTATGCTAAATAGCAACACATAAAGATTTCCAACAGGAAAAAAAAACCATGCTACTTCCTAGTTTCCCAAGTCTTATTCTGAACCAGTATGAAAGATCTTTAAAGCGTTTCACTCTTCCTTCCTTTTAATGTTGGGTTACATTTACAAACATATGATGTCTTAACAGTACACACAAGCAAGCAACACCACAGATCTCTGAATTTAAATAAAGGTTAACACAAACTGCTAAACCTAAGTCTAATATGTGTCTTTATTGGTTTCAGCTGCTGCTGTGTTGAAGAATCAGCAGCTGCATTGCCAAACAGTGGACCACACAAATTCATGACTGTGGGACACCAATCTCATCTTTTTCTGTCTTCAGGTCCTTGAGATTGCCCTGTCACATCTTCATCCCAGGTTGCATCTTCACTGGGGTGTCAACAATTAAAATTTTAAACAATGAAATCATATCTTCATAGAATTACAACAAGCCACGAACAATATGTCTCTGGCACCACTTAGATTTATTTTTTTTCTAGATCCACTGTTACTTCCCAAGTATGCTGATTGGTCATTTGTGCATGCACAAAGCATTTGGAGAGAGGGGAGGAAGATACATAAAGCACTTGGAAAATTGAGGCTGCTATTACAGAGATGACAAAGATTTGTCCTCAATTGTCATTCAGACCTAATCCTTTCACTTCATCTCCAATGGAACTCTCCAAGGAGCATCAATGTTCTGTTCCATATTCGGTTCCAGACAGCTGATCTCAAACTATAGAGCAGAATTCTTTGTCGGGTATAGAAACTCTGCATCCTTGAAAAAATACGCAGTGTCCCTGATGGTTTACAATTTTGGAAAAGATGAAGATTTCCGTCACCTAGAATGACTGTTATTGATTGTTATTGGTAAATGCAAATAATGGTGCATTTCGCCTATCAGTGTGTGTGCATTCTTTCTGTCACTTGAAAGACACACTAGACAAGTGGGTGCAGTGCAGCCCTGAGGGAACTTCTAAACAAAGAAAGCTTCTAACTATCCATGGGAAGAAGACTCCAAAGCACTATGCTGAGACAGCCTAAAGCATTTTGCACCCATTCCATCCTGACAGTGGATGTAGAAAACTTGAGTGAGGAGAATAGATGTTGGAAATGACCTTTGCCTTCCCTCTTTTAACTTGTTCAGTTAAAACTGGCTGAAAGAAGAGATTGGAGGGAGGCAGTGGGATACCATACAATGATAGAAACAACAAACCCATAGTCCACCTTGTTATAGGCAGCTCCCATATCTGAAAAGCTGCACAGCAGAGGAATTCATGGCTCACAAATTTTCTATCCCTTCCACCACTATTTGATAAACTTAAACAGGAAACACTGCCAAGGATGTATCATGAGCAAAGTCTCCACATCTTCAGAGTTCCTTACTACTTGGCATCCCACATTTCCACTCAGAAAAGAAAGGATAAGAAAAACCTGCAAGCTTGTTCCAAGGATATTTTCTGCTGGCCAATTTTGACTCAACATGGCACCCTCTGGTTCTGGGCCATGGTGTAGTCTGCCTCTCTTTTGGAAGGGGCTGGTGGGACTTGTAGTTCTTTGCATCAGAGGTTACTGCAGCCATTTTCAGGACAGTGTATCATTTGGGCCTTAATGTCCTCAGGTCTCACATGCAGCTCTATGCAGCTGCCCATGAGAAGTTCCACACAGCCACTTTTGCCACATTGTTGGCACTGGATAAAGTGGCACAATATAAAAGTCATTTAGACTGAGTGAAACGTTCAAGAAACTGGAGAAACTATGCGTTACATATTCTGACCTTAGGTCAGTATCTATCCTTACAAACCTTCAAGCCACTTTTAGTCACTGTCAAAGAGTTCGCCTCAAGCTATGCAGTAACCTCTGATTCTACAGCAAGGGTCAAAAGGAAGACATGAGGCTGCTTGTGTTTCTGGCCTAACTTCTAATCTCCTACAGAAGGTGTCCTGGTTTCTCAAGAACTCACAAGAGGCTAACTATTATAAGGAAATTGTTGGGGCTTAAAACTGTTGGAAAAGTCTCATTTTTGACACACTTGTTTATCTGCTAAATATACACTGTCAGCCTGTAATGGGTGTGCTGGATAGCCAGAAGAATCCATTGTGCAAATGTTCAGAGTCATTATCATTTCCACTATTATTCCAGATCCAGAACTGTGGGATGTTCAGCCTAAAGACTCTGCTAGGACACACATGGACAGGGCCAAGCACCAGTCCTCCCAGCAGATAGTCCTGAGGGCCAGCCTCGCAACTCCAAAATTCAAATTAAAGATAATGTGAGATTTCCTGCACTATCTTTAACAAAGGAGGCTGCACTAATCTGGCAGCCCATGTGTTAGAGGATTGTCAGCACTTGTTAAAGAGCCGGCATCTTCCTGGGTTAAACCTCAGATAGGAGTTGCAACCCTGCTGTAGTAACATTACTTAAAGATTTGTATCTCATCCTATATCAGAAGTCTCAGGGCAGGTTCCATCCATCCATCCATCCATCCATCCATCCATCCATCCATCCATCCATCCATCCATCCATCCATCCATCCATCCATCCATCCATCCATCCATCCATCCATCCATCCATCCATCCATCCATCCATCCATCCATCCATCCATCCATCCATCCATCCATCCATCCATCCATCCATCCATCCATCCATCCATAAATGTCTAAATATCTGAGGCACTTTAGAGGGGAGCCTATTCTATTGCTTGGGGGCTATCATCAAGAAGGCCCTATCACATATCCAAACCCCTTTAACTACTGAGGGTGGTGGTATCACCCATCGCTGATAGGAATAGCTTCTTCACATAAAAAGCCCTAGCTGGTATTCACAGTTGTCTCTGACAAAGTTGAGTAAGTTCAATGATTGCTTCTGGAATCTGGATTGGTATCAGAAGGCAGAAGTAGTAGGCACTTGGCAAACCACTGCTGATCTCTGCCAAGAAAACTGCATAGAGTTGGTTATGGAGGAGCAAATGCAGTTAATGGGGAGTCGGTCATGGCTTTGGTGGTACCCAACAAAGGTTAAGAGACTTACATTTTCCCCAGACTGGCTCTACAAAATAATACAGCCAAAATCTGGTTCAAGCGAATTTCCTGAAGCATGACATGACATGGCACTTCAGCAGATTTGATTGGAGTGGGGTTAACTTTCCCAAAGCAAGAACTTCTGGGGTGGCAGATGGGGTGCACAGCAAGCAAGAAAAGAGCAGAAGTTCTTTGATTGTCATGAGTGTCCTGGAGGAGAAAGGCACTGCAGTCAGTGAAGGACACCAAGATAGAATTGTGTGTTTATGTACAAAAGAGCCTGCCAAATTTCATGCTGAGTTCACAGCCTCCACAGAGCAGTGCCAGAAGGCCAATTCACATGGTGTTCTCATTGGAGAACAATCCTCCTGTGGAAGCACACATAAATATATACACCCCACATCAACAAACTTACTGTACATAAGATTTTTGCTGCAAAACAATGCTGAGAATGTAGATATGAAATAAAAGGTGCCATAGGTTTGTGAGAGGATTTTAACAAGCCATGGAGTACGAGAGACTTATTTGACAAATTTGGGCAGCAAATATTTTCAGTGAAAGTGCCATCATGTGGTGAAAGCTTGAATTTTCCATATCAGAGTAAAGCCTCAGAAGCAGGGAGGTTCCCTATGCATTTGACAAATCAAATGCAAGCCCAAGTGTATATTTTACTCTGGAAAACGGTTTCCAATGATAATGGTACCATTTCTACTTTCAGATTCTAGAACAGAACAGGGAGGGGGAAATCGCTGCTGTAGGAAAACTGCATGCAGTACACTGGATAGCAACAGCATTTATTATTTTTGCTGAATCTTATCCCACTCTTAAGCGGAGTTACATATTGCAGTTTCAGAAGAGCCCTTTTTCTCAGGCTAACAATCTAGAAAAGGAACTTTCCAGGGTGGCCTTGGAAATTCCCTTTGCCAACGCAGATTAGTAAACAGCTGTGTGCCACACAGCACAAATGCCCAATAAATCAACTGCCTGATGAATTCAGTGAAAAAGAGGCTGATCCCTTGTCCTTCCACTGCCCCTTTGGCTGTGTCATAGAGATGCTTCTGGGACTGGAACTTCCTGCAGGCCACCTGCACTCCATGGTGGAGCTGGAAGGAAGAGGAAAAAGAAAATTGTATACCAGAGCCCTTCAGGCTTCTGTTCCTTTCCTGTAACCAGGTGGGATGGCTGCTTAAAGCTGCAGCTGAGGGGGAACCATAACTGCATTGGACTGTGGCTGGTTAGGTGAGGAGGCCTTGCAATCTGTTGCATTTCTCATGCTCTCATGGGATGAAAAGAGCTGGGAAAGTGCAGCAGCTTACAATAATGGTGGCTGCTTCAGGGTAGAAGACAGAGAGTGCTCAACCACCTCATGAAATGAAAACTCATCCAAAGGGAATGCTCCTGCAGCATGTCACCCTCTGCCACTGTCTCCCAGCTCAGCAGTTTGGCCCATGTGGCTATCAGAACTCCATGACACAAGGATGCATCATGCCAAGCTTTCCCACTCTGCCCTAATGCAGTCCACAGCTGGGGAATGTGAGAAGGGAGGATGGAACGGTTCAGATCAAGAGTTTGATCCAGTGTACATTTCTGTTCCATAGTTGGAATAACTAAGGGGCAAACCAAAGAGAAGCTTTATTCAGAGTTACCCAAAATGCTGCTGGCTGGAAAGCCTCCCTTTCCTCCATTATGCCACAGGTAGCTTTACAGGCAAACCTCACATCCTGCTCAAACCCCTCCTTCACATCACCAGAACAATGACATGAATCCAGGTATGCCTTGTAAGGGGGGCAACTCTGAACCCAAAAGCATGCCTGGGACACTCCACAGAACATTTGGAAAGTTCACTGCACCAGCTAGTAACATCTCACAGCTCGATGTGGATTGCACACAACACACATAGTGCGGTGGGATGTGTGGGGCACATAGCACACAACATCATGTCCTCCAGCTATTGTTTGCCTCCAAAGCCACACCATGCTGCAATACGCAAACAGGCCCACAATGTGAACCTCAGGCACTGGTGTGTTAAAACGTAGTGCAGCTTGTTTATTACTAAATGTGAATATTGGGCACAAATTGCACAACCGTTGAGCAAAAGCTTCATAGGATACATGCAGCAACATCCTCCATGTGCTAGGAGAAGTCCTTTTAAAAATTAAATATTGGGTAAGCCACGGTACTGTACTCAAACAGCACAAGTCCCTGTGTGTGCTTGTGGCACAGTTCCACAATCACAAACACACATGACCGCAGAACTAGCTGAAAATCCAAGCAGTTCAGTTCATCTGGGTTGTGGATCAGCCTTAAGAGCCCTTAAATCATCACAGTCCAGCAAAGTGCATCACTCCTGCAGTGACGCAGCCTCTTGGGCAGAATTTGACACCTGCTTAACAGCCGCAGTTGTAGCTGTTTAGGAGGGAAAGTGAAGACAGACCCTTTGTCAAATAAAGCTGCGGGGGGGGGGGG
>MTQE01002208.1:8980608-9007373 GCA_014337955.1 Aspidoscelis marmoratus | reverse complement strand
CCCCCCCCCAATATCCCATACTAGCTCTCAAACAACTGGCATGTCAGCCATATGGCTCTGTGTACTATAGCTCCCCCAGCCTGCGTGCTTCTCCGCTTTGCGTGCTTGTTTAATTATGGGAGCCATGTAAGGCAACCCCCCAAAGGCTGATTCCTTCCTGTGTTTTACTGCTTTTGCCAAGAACAGCGAGGCAGAAAAACCATAAAGCAAGCCGAGAATGTCATAAAACACCCCGTCTCAACTCAAGGGAAGGAGGCACTCACTGGCAGGTGTCAGGCTCATTCATTAGCAAGAAGCCAAGCACGGCCCCAAGTCCAGCAGCAGATCCAGGGAAGGGCAGCGGGCAACAGGCTGAAAGCAAACTTGGGTGGACCTAATACCCTGCCACAGAAATCCTACAAGAGAAGTTGATCTATGCTTTGGGTGGCTAAAAGTAAAGATCACACTGAGTTGGGCTTTGGTGGCTGGAAGATGCCTGTTGAAAGACTTATGGACCGTTAGTGAATACCACCTACAGCTAAGTATTATGTGTTGCTTTATATCTCAAGAATCACAAAAGGTCCCAAAGACCATGGTCACACCTTCACTTTAAACTTTCTTCAGCCCATCTTCAGGCCTGACTGTTCACACCTTTACATTGCTATCCATTTTATTTGTGGACTTTCCATTCAGGAAAGTCCAAATGGAAGGTGGAAAGTCCACAAATAAAACAGAAAGAAAAAGGTGTAAGCAGTCAAACCTGAAGAGGGACTGAAGAAGATTTAATGTGAAGGTATGACCGTGGCCAAAAAAAGTGGATTACGACAAACGGCACTGAAAACACAAATATATTATTTAAAACATTTTTTAAAAAAGTAATATTGCTTCTCCATCAGCAGATGGACTAAATTCAGGAATTCAAATTGTCTTGCCTATTCCTTCCATCCATCCATCTGTCCATCTATCCATCATTTGAACTGCTGCTACCAAAATAACCGCTCTTTGAAAGTCCAGAAAAATATGCTCAAATGAGTCCACGAGGTCTCTGAGCTAGTAGTTAGCCAGTCCAATCTAGAAAAGGGTTTGCATAAAATCAGACTGTGATCAGGAAACCAAGTCCAAGTTGCTCTATCCTTAATAGCTGAGCAAAAGAGGCCTTTCCAGCAGGTGTCTCCTGCATTACAAGCTCCCTCTGCCGAAATTCCCTCTTTCAAGCAGCTACTAAAGATGTGGCAGACTTGTAAAGTGCGAGAATCCAGGTTTGAGGTTATTTGGGTGTGATGCTGCTAAGTGCAAAATATTTTCACCTCATCTGTATGATGTCACATTTATCAAATTCCAAGCCAATATTTTTTCTTAGTTTAATAAAGATTTCCCCTTCCTTGCCATGCATTAAGTAAAAACCACTCATTTAATACCAACAAAGACCAGTTTACCTCAATATGACTCCATGACACTGACTAGAAAGACAGATCTCAAGTGTTTGCAGATGACTGGAGGAAAGAGATGGGACTGAAGAGCTATTTGTCATATTCTATCCTTATTCATAACAGAGCCTGGGGTTGTGCAGAATAAACTGCATTAAACACACACGCATTACAATCTGTAGAGTCTATAAAATAAAGATTGGCTAATATGTTGTCTTCCAGATGTCATTAAACTACAGCTCCCATCATTCCTAACCTTTGGTCACGCCAGATGGAGATGGTGGAAGTTGCAGAAGAACATCTGGAGGGCTATGCAATAGTCACCGCTGTCATATTTTTGTCATCACAGTTATTATAAAACTACCATCCATTGACAGAAAAGGACCCTACTTCCTTGATACAACCTACTTCTTGAGGAAATTAGTTGCTGTATGTCAAGAAAGACAGATGGAGGAACTTAGGCTGTGATCAGACACAGCAAAAAGAGGATCTTTGAAGCATCTCTGCCCCTTTCCCCTCTCAAAAGCATCCTGTGAGAGAAAAGGCCACACAGTATCTTCCATAACACACAATGTTATGTGTGAACACAGTGTAGCCATGTGCTTCCCAGAATCCCTCATTCTGAGTATTTTGCTAAGCAAAGACAGAGCTCTGCCAAGGCACAAACATCCCTGGACCTTATATGAAGTTATGAAGCTATCAGGCAACTCAGGCCAGCTTTTGTCTATGGTAAATATCTGGAGAGATCTTTATCAGAAATTCTGAATAGAAATAAATTTGTTCTGATCAAATCTATTGTTCCAGTTGATTAGATCTATATCTGCATTAAAGCCTGGTCATCAGCTTGGATGTGATGTAACCAAGGCTTCCCTCCAGTCACATACCTTCTTTGTTTCCTTCCAGGCAGTCTACTTAGCCCCTCCTTTCCCCATTCATATCATGGAACCCTCAGTTCCCACCTATGGGTTGTACTCTTTCTTTGTTTAAATTTACTGCCCAGATGTGTCATTGGCTCCTGATCCCACCCCCTGGGCTAGACTTTAAGGACAGGGTCACTGTCCCCCAGATTAGCAATGTATAAAAATAGTACAGGAGCAGTCCAGTATGGTTCTCCATCAATACAATTCTCTGTCAATACTATGATTCTGTCTCTGTCAACTCAAAGGTTGCTCATCTCACCCGCTGCTCCATCACTGGAAGAAGCCTTGCTGGTTCATTCCATCATTCCTGTTGCCTGAAAGCCTTAGATCCACCCTGAAACTGTTCTCTGTATCCTAAAACTCTTGCTAGCTTGCTGCCTCTGTCTATAGATAGCTTGTTCTCCCATTCCTTAAACTGCACTCTAGCTCAGCAGTAAACTTCAGATTTTGTGCAAAACTCTTTTCTGTGGCTCTAGAGGAGGAGGAGAGTTAGCTTTTCTACCCTGCTTGTCTCATCCATTTAAGGGGACTCACAGTGGCTGACAAAGCTTTCTGTTCTTCTCCCCACAACAGGCACTTTGTGAGGTAGGTGGGGCTGTGAGAGCTCAGAAGAGAGCTGTGACTAGCCCAAGGTCACCCAGCTGGCTTCATGGAGGAGTGCAGAATCAAACCTGGTATTCCCAGATAAGAGTCTGGCTTCCTAACCACTAGACCATTCCAGCTTCATCCTAACTGCCTTAACTTCACAAGCCCCCTTCACGTCAACCAAGAATAAGAACCGACTGCTCCTGACTAGGTGCTGCTGTACGGTATTTCTAAAATAGGTTCTTTTCACCTTCTTTTCCTTCCTTTTACAGTGGTACCTTGAGATACGAGTTTAATTCGTTCCGTAACCTTGCTTGTATGTCAAATCACTCATATCTCAAAGCAATTTTCCCCACTGAAATTAATTGAAATGCCATTAATCCGTTCCGGGTCTCAAAAAACCACCTCAGTTGTTTTTGTTAAGTGTTTTTTAATAAGAAAAATGTACTGTACAACTGTATTAACAAGAAGAAACATTTATTTACTGTATAAATAACAAAAACTGTACAAACTGTGGAGGTCAGCCTGTCTGAGAAGGGGCAGGCAAACTGTGGTCTGGGTCCTCTTGCAAACAGCCAAGAGACCTCCCTCCACCTTCCAGCTCCACAGCCAAATTTCAGTCCCTGAAAGCGGTCAGCAGCTATTAACAGCTCCATTTTTTGCCCTACGTCTTTCTGAAGCTGCTATGTTTGGATTACAGGAGCAGCTGCCAGGCCTCGGAGGCTGCCAAAATTCAGCCTGCCCTCGGCGCTCACTTCCTCCCTCGCCTCGCACCGCCGCCTTCTCTTTCCCTCGGCGCGTCACGGCCCTCGGCCCCGCCTTAGCTTTTCCTCGCCTCGCACCGCTGCCTTCTCGTATCTCAAATTTTGCTCTTAAGTCAAAGCAAAATATCCCTTACTCTGCGGCTCGTATCTCAAAAAATTCGTAAGTTGGGGCACTCGTATGTTGAGGTACCACTGTATTTTTAATTACCAAAGTTTGCCTCAGATTGCCTTCTTACTGATATTTCCCATGTGTGCCAAGCTCCTGCTCCTTATTTGGTCAGCTTTGTGCCTATGTCACTGTTGAGATCCCTTCTGTCTGTAATTTTTTATCCATTTGACAGTGATCTGCGCATCACTTCCTGCAACTGCTGTTTTTTCTCTTTTGCAGCTGCTTTCTTAATAAAATCCCTTTTATTAAAGAAATTGTCCTGGGAATTATTTTGTCTTGCTACATACCTGCCTGCATTATGGAGTACCTGCAAATTTATTTGTTACTAAAACCTACACACTTCGATCCTTTTCGGGCTGGTGGCTGGACCAGGCTAATTTCTTCTCATAAAACATGTGTCAAGACAACAACTTGTAACAGCACCTCTAGTGTCAATCACTTTTTGATAGTGTTTATGAGAGGAAAAAGGTATCCTGACAGCCAAGAAAAAGGCCCTTCCCACTCCTGGAGTCTCTGAAGCCTCAGAAGAAACACTCCAGAGTTTCAAAATTTCCACCTAGTATGGTTTAGTGCCAGACCGTAAATGACCGCAGAAGCTGGCCATCCCCCCCCCCAAGTGTCAAAACTGCATTGGAAAGAAATTAGCACAGGTAAGTCATCCCCTCTGTTGCCATATCTCTCCACAGCAGCAGAAAAAGAGGGCAAAAAGTGCTCTTGGAGATCTTTACCAAGTTTTACTGGTTTGTTACCTCCAAGGGCAGATTTCATGCCTCAGAGGCTGGCTAGTGGAGACAGCAATGTGTAGTTCCAAGTCCCAAGAGCTTTTTAGCCATCCATGGAACTTCAGAGGATCATGACAGGTGTGTGATTTGGTAATAAGCTTTTTTCATATGCACATACTTGTTCAGCAGATTACAAGACTACCTTAGGACAGACACAAGCAGTATCAACAATTTCAGCACTGCACCCATGGAAACCAGGTAGTTCCTTAACTGGGACATTTGGAAACAACAGTTCAGTCCTTGCTCACCTTTTTCATTTAAATTCAAGCCTATTAAACTGACTTACTTCCCGCATAGCAGTGGTCAGAAATGGGCCCCTGCAGCACTATCCCACAGGGTCCACTTGGATTTCCTCCAAAGCTACTGCAAAATGCCTGTAGCCTCAGGCTTTCTCACTTGGATTACCATGCCGCCATACAGCCACCCTTCTGCAAGGTTCCAACATCAGCCTCCAAGGGCTTGCCATGCACATAAAAAAGGAAAAAGAAGAAAAGGGACAGACCAACTACAGTGTGAACTCCCTCAGTGAATTCCAGTGAGGAACCCTTGCCTGGCTTGCATCATGAGCCAAGTTTTACCAGTGGTCTAGTGGTCAAGGAGCCGGACTCTTATCTGGGAAAAATGGCTTTGATTCCACCCTCCCCCAGGAAGCTAGCTGGGTGACCCTGGGCTAGTCACAGCTCTTCTGAGCTCTCACAGCCTCACCTACCTCACAGGGTGTTCTGTTGTGGGGTGAAGAATAGAAAGCTTTGTCAGCCACTTTGAGTCCCCTTAAATGGGTGAGAAAAGTGGGGTAGAAAAGCCAATACTACTACTACTTCTTCTTAGATTTTATGGAAATGTGGAATCTATAAAGATCTAGTCCTTCTCCATGCTGCCTGGGAAGTAGAGTATCCTCTCACTTACAATTGCAATCATCACTCAGGAGTGCCCATAAATACACATTATCTCAATTTTCAAATTATTCAGCTTGGCTGGACTTAAATGTCACTACATCCATTCCAATGCATACAAAAAAAATATCACTCTTACACACACTTCAGCATACACTGATCTGTGTGAAAAGGGAGTACAGATTATATTCAACTTGCACTGAAAGAACAGTGTGGGGTGGGGGACTTTTAGTATAATGCTGTCGGCCTAATGCGTAGCAGGGGTACCCAGCTGAAGCCCTTCAGATGATCCTGAACTATAGCTCCCAACATTCAGCTCTGAGTATTCCATGCAAGCATAAGTGCGTTGATGCAGAATGCTCGGAGTTGTAGTTAAGGACGACATGCATATTTATATACCTTACTTATTAAAAAAGACTGCTGTACCACGTCTCACTTACAAATTCTCAAAGCTGTATTCCATAGAACTTAAGAGAAAGAAAACAATTTGAAACAGCAAAATATTAGAATGTGAAAACTTAGAAAATTCTTCCTTTTCCATTGTTCTGTCTGTATTTCTGCCAAGCAGAGAAAGTGAGCAAAAAGATGCTGCTTTACAACTCCCTGGGTATGTTTCTTGCCTATTTTGACTAGCTGAGGCTGCCATGAATATCAAGCAAGGAAGTATTTCCCATCACCTTTGCCTGATCCTTCTACTATCAAGAGATACGCAGACTGAACCTAGAGGCTCTGTCATGGAAAGCAGATGTGCTGCTTATAGGGCTTTTCCCAAGAGCAGTAAGTAATGCTCTTTCTCTAGAGAAAAACAACCAGGAGACAGTAGACTCCATAATTCTTTTTCGGAGGGGAGCTCCAACCACCACGGTGGCACAGTGATTATCTTATGGGCAAGGCCTGTCATTTTCCTTCGCTCAGAACTGTTTCCCCCTCAGCTTCCTATTGGTTGGGACCAACATTCTTGAGGTAGTTTAGTTCTGCTGACTGTGCAGCATCTGTTTCCCTCCATCATCTCTAACAAACAGGCTGTACCCCAGTGGCTAAAAGGAGAGCCAGCTCTTCGTTTTGCATCCAAAAGTGAACAGACTGCAACATAATTTGAATAATATCAACTGTAAGCTCAGTGAAACCTACAATGTGTTGTATTCCAGGAACTACACTGCATATTATGCTAATAGAGTGTGTGCTACTATTGCTGCTGCTGTTCTAAATAAATGTCTTTGATTAGATATATATACATGTATTTATTGTCCTAGCGTTCACTGAAAACCAGATTCAGAAGTGGCAACAAAGTAAAGAGTTCAGGATCAACTGAAGAGACCTAAGAAGAATAGTGACCATCTAAAATATGTTATAAATCCAGAGACATCTAATAGTGACCCTCCAAATGTTCCTGAACTACAACTCCAACTTAAGCCATCTGGCCAGCAGCAAGGAATGATGGGAGCTGCAGCTCAGGAACCTTTAGAGGGCCGTAGCTGAACACTCCTGATTGTTCTTGTGCCAACAGGTGTTCAAACCTGTTTGGAGAGGTGTAAAAAGGGCTGTGATTGCTAGGTAAAGCACTTTGCAATCCGGTTCTCCTCAGCATCAAGGGGGTATTTAGGAACAGGCGAGTGCCACTAAAACCAGAAGAGAACTCATCTATCCCTTATTAGTGTAGATGTCATCATTTCTTCTGTATCCATGGGTGAGGTCCAGCCCTGGTTGCTGCCTGAGGACAGCCCTTGAAAGCAGTGGTAAGAACTTTCCAGCCTGGACGATTTTGCTGTGGATCCAGTTCCAGCGGTGCTTTCCAGAGTGCCATTAAAAATGGTCCCCCATATTATACTAGACCAGGAGGTGCAAGGTCTCATCCAAACAGATGTAGTCCAGTATACTATCCTTGATCCAATTGTACACCACCATATTGAGGTCTACAATTATACAATGCCCTTTTTGCTGCCATTGCCCAGTCCACACTTTGTTGAGTGTGGACAAAGTATGATACAGAGAACAGGACTTGGCCAACTGCTGCCCCTTATTCCAGAATTTGATCTAGAATAAGGGAGAGCACAGAAAGGGCCTCTGTCACCTAACGTGGTTAAGTGGAATTGAAGGAGGCTGCCATTTTGTGTGCATTTATTATTTCAAAGGAGTACAGAACCAAAAGAGACCACATGGCCATCGCTTAGCAGGCTTTCCAATACACATACATAAAGGAGGGGTTTGTTTTTTGTTTTTGTTTGTTTAATGTTTTTTGTGAATGATATACAGTAAATTCACTACATTTGCAGGTATGAGCTCACAAGTTTTGGTTATTTGCATATTGGGAAATTGAATCCTACTTTGTTATTAATTCATAGGATTTGGAGCCTGTGAGCATTATTTTTTCATTGAGGGTATCTAGTTGACCTACAATGTTAACATTCAGAAGAACTGCGGAAAATGACTTTTGTAAATAATGAGACTTTGGTACATATATGCAAGCCAGTAATACAAGTAAAGCTCTGCTTGGAGAGAAATGAGAAGCCACCAAGAAGGCAGCAAGAGAAGGGGAACCAGCAGTGCTGTGTGGAAAAAGAGAAGCCCAAAAGTTTATTAAAGGGGTTAGTTTCATGTTTCTGTTTAGCCAGACTGAGACCACCAATGCTCAGGACATATACTATTGGGATTTTTGCAAATCCTAGGTTCCTAACATTACAGATTATTTTTAAATCTCAAAGTTCCCTGCTCTCTCTTTCATTTAAAAAATAAAAAAGGGAGGGGAGGGAGTCTGGTTTGAATGTTAAAAGTCAGAAATGAAAAACAAATATAAGGAAGCTCTAAGAATTTGACTATTTCCTAAATTTATAAACCAGATGTTCTGTGGACTTAATTTTGTACACCACCCTTTCACAAGACTGACAAGAGATATTTTTCCCCCTGCCAGTTACCTGAAGCATTTCTTGGTAGTAACACCACAGGGTTGGATTTCTTAGAAACCCAAAGTTCTCACCATCCTCCATTATCAGTACTAATAAACATTTCTAACACTGTTGGGTGATGATGGACCATGGTGCCACCTAGTGGAAAAGGTTGAAATGACATATATAAGCAATAACTTGCATGAAATTTTCAAGACCCGCAATGGCTAAAGTTGCTATGAGGTTGCAAGTAGATTTTTCACGAAGTATGGGGTGGGATTACAAATAGATATGTGGAAGTGACAAATTTAAAGAGGGTGGTGAAACAATACTACATCCTTCTCACCCCTTGCTATGCACAAATACTTTCCTTGGGCTGTTTTTGATGAGACAAAACATTTGCTGCTAATCTTAACCACTGGTAATCAAAACGGTTGAAGTTAAATTGACAGGTAAGTATTGCTGCTAATGAAAGATACTGACCATTGCCACCCACACACACATCTGGTTAAGCTCACGTCAGTGTTTGTAAATAAGCCCTCCAAACCTACTGCCTACCTAAGCTATAAAACATTTCCTAGCCCCAGTGGCTCCTAATATTGTGTTGGTCAAGGAGGTTTCCTTGGTGGAAAGGCTATTTCAGTGTCCTCAGAACTGGGATTGGATGACTGCAGACACTTCTGTGTTGGTCCCTTGAAAAGACATGGAAGCAGTTTACCAGGCAGTTGCTTTGCTGCAGAGGTACAGCTCCCTTCCTGTCTTTATGAACTTGATGGCAAATTAGGGTGCTAGTTCTTTAAGAGTCTAGGGCTGCATCCCCATTACAAGCGTAATCCAGTTTCCCTAAACCGAAATAATAGAACCGGATGCAAATGTGAATTTGCCTGTTCCCATTACTTTCAGCTTGATCGTGTTCGATCCAGATTCTGAGGATCGTACTCAAGTGGCTACTTTCTAAAAGCTGCTTTTTGGAGCTGCCCTGCCCTCTTCCTCCTGGCGTGAATGCGCCACCCATAACGAACCCCTTCACCAAGCCTGGCTGGGTGGCTGCCGCTTGCCTGGATGGAGGAAAACTGGCAGCGGGCAGCCAGTGGTTCTCCCCATTGCCCAGGGCAAACAGCAGCAGCAGCAACTCAACCAACGGGGCTTTAATCATTCACACATCTCCCAAAACCTGCCCCTGCTTTCCTTTCCCCTTTAAAGGTCAGAACTCGAAAGAGCTAGAATTGTGCAAAATTGCAACATTGTTATCTGGTGTGAAGTGCCTGGATTGCTACAGTGTAACGGCTGCTGTGAAGGGTGGATTTTTACACTGAAATCACTGTCTTTGGAAGCAAACTATTGGGAGAGGGAAACCCTAAACATGGATTCTCATCCCTTAAAACGGTAGGGTCCCCACAGTAAAAAATGTAACACGTATCAAGCGCACGGTCCACAGTGAGACCTGTTGAAATGAGGGTTAACATTTACAATGCTTTGGGGCGATTTAACACGCGGAAAGCGTGTTAAGCCAAACGTCGTGGGGTCTGCGAGGATTGAAAATGGTTTGAAACCAAAATAAGCTTGTAATGGGGATGCAGCCTAGTAAACATAAAATGTGTTGGGGGGCAAATCAGGGAAACAGGCTTCCTATTCTATTTCAGGAAGCAACCATTCCTTTGGCAATCCACTCATTCATCTTCATGGAATTCCAGTCAGCTTTAGCCATTAGACAAGTTTAAACTCTGCCCCATCCCTCAGTTTGTCTTCACAGCCATGTGATGGTAATACAGAGTTGAGCCTAACCCATCCTAATTTCCTTGGCACAGATTTACCAATGGCTCCCATTCACTACTTTTTCATCTTTCCAGGTTAGCCTACAGTACCTTGTACCCACAATTATTTTCCTGTCCCAGAACAAACCAGGCTCAACCCTGGTTTCCTTCTAAGATAAGATGGTTATGCATGACCCCCTAAAAACATTGAGGCTTGTTTGTGGGTTTTCTGGTGTTTGTTTTTGTTTTCCATTTAGAATCTATCTGCAAGTACCAGGGGTATGCAAAACTCCATTTCCAAATACTTGAAAGGGTCATGGCCCTTTCCCACAGAAACTGAGTTTGCTGAGTTAAACACACCGCAGACCTAACCCCAGAACAAGGTAAGTGCTAACCTTGTTTCACAATGCTCCTGGCTGCCCCTTCTGGCCCTTCTTGGAACCCGGAGTAGGCAGAACCACCTGCCATAGCAATGAGCCAAGCAGTGGTGCCATTCTGCAGACTGCCACTATTACGGGCCTGCTGGGGCTTCCCCCCAGCCTCTGCCAGGCCTGTAAATGAAAGATATATTTTTAAAAATTATTATTATTTAGAGGCCTGTTAAGGGCTAGACAAACTGTACAGGGATATAATTATTATTGGCAGCAGGCAGCTATACCCTCTCCAGTACCTTAAGCTGTGCTACATCCAAGCACTGCAAAGGACCTTATTGCACTTACTGGTAGTCCATAATAAATGGCTCCAAAGATATCTTCAAGGTTCCTTTTGAGACCCCATTACAAGGCAGGGCAGAACAGCCAAACCACTCAAAGCAAAGTGGGAGCAGAAACAGCCTCTGATTCAGTTCAATTTAAGATCTGCTTTTTGTGTTGTTTCCATGGCCATGGTCACACCTTCATTTTAAACCTTCTTCAGGTCTGATTGCTCACACCTTTTCATTCTATCCATTTTATTTGTGGACCTTCCACCCTCCATTTAGACCTTCCTGAATGAGAAGTCCACAAATGAAATGGATAGAAATGGAAAAGTGTGAACAGTCAGACCTGAAGGTGGACTGAAGGAAATTTAGAGGGAAGGTATGACCACGGCCCATGTTGTCTCCACATGTAGTTATACCTGTGGGAGCCCAAACACAATGGCCAATGCTGTGCTGAAATTCTATCCACAAAAATGATTCAACATATGCTAATGACAGCGATTGATAAATTAGAATTCATGTGGCACTTGACTTAGGAATACTATATAGTATTCAAAATTCTTTACTTCTTAAGTTTTAAAATACATGCTTAGAAGAGCACTAGACTTTCAAGTCTTTTAATTTTCCTGGGCCTTTTAGCAGTTCAGTTGAACATTTTGGGGTCCTGGGCCACCTGTTGGGAGTTGGACATGATTTATAGGGCAATCCTTGGCTAGTGTCCTTAGATGTCAATCCACCAGGTTTTGCTCCCACGTAAGCAAGCACTGAAATATAGCCTGTTCAGTTTCATTACCATCCTCTCAAATTTTAAATTAATGCTAATGTTTTAATTGGGTTATTTTAGGGCAATGGCTCTAAATTAAACCTGTTTTAGTTGGCTGAGTTGTAGAAGGGACACGGAGTACTTTTCAGACCGAAAGTAGAGCTTTCAAATGTGAGTAGAGTCCAGAAGAAGCCTAGCTAGTTGGTTGTAAAAGAATTTCAGAGCTAGGAGTTAAATACAGTCATGTCAAGGAACATATATCTTTCCTTTGTTGTACAATATATTTTTTTGCACAAATGGTATACTTAAGAAAAGGGTCTCTTGGCTCGTCTCACAAATTGTCACAGAACTATAGTTCAAGAAGAAAACCTCAAAGGTGCTTTCACAGGCTTCTAGTAGCCCAGTTCAATCTGGAACCAGGACTTGAATGCAGGCATGAGTGCAGAATAGCCTCCTCTCTTTATCATTTCAGGGCATATATTATCAGGTAGGTCCCAAACTTATCAGTGTTCTCTCCTCAGCCATGTTCTGCACTTAGACACCATTTATGTTTGCTAGAAGGTAGGAGGAGGACAGCAGCAGAAGGTTCATCACATCACAGTGGAAGGCTTCTGGCTTGGCAGAGATGGAAAACAGGGAGTAACAAGTGTGACACTCCATGGAAGCTATGAGTTAGTTTCACCAAGTTGTGCAGCATGGCTCCGACAGTGCTCACTGTGGAAGGTTTCCCTTGCACAGCCTATTTATTAGCTTCCTGAAGGAATAACACTGTTGCCAGAAGCCCAAATGGTGGCAAAAAAAGAAGAGAGAGGCAGCATTCATATGGGTGCTGGAAGGTACCTAGTGTAGCCCCAGGAGCATGGTGTCGGCTTGCCCATTTGAGACTCATAGTCATAGGTGCACAGGTTGAGGCAAAGAACTCAGAAGGCATTCACCTTCCTCAGGCGTTCACCCAGCAGCCACACGAGACACTAATCTTGCCACCTCTGTGAGGCATCACATAGATAATGGCCCACTACCGCTCTCCAAAGCTGAGGATCTTCCAAGCTTCAGGTTTCAGCTTCAGGGATGGCAAGGAGGGCATAGAGAATTTCAGCACCTTAGCTACAAAAATGGCAGCCTGCTTATTTACTTTCTTGAGATGCCTCATGTCATCAAGATGTAACTTTAGCAATAAGGCATTATTCCTCTTCATAGAAAGGGCACAAAAGAGTGACTTAGCACAGATGTGGAGGATGTAATGTAGATGGCCCTGTAGTCTGAACCATGTAAAACACCTCTGTATGAATAACAGATCTGCCAGTTCCTCAGAGGGAGGGGGGCACAAATTCAGGATAGGAAAATGCTTCCTTCCCCTGTATGCAGAGTTCAGGTATGAAACCAGGATCTCCTGAAATGGATCAGGGCCAGATATAAGGGGGGCAAGCTGGGACATTTGCTTCTGCCAGCAGCTGCTGCACTGAGTGGCAAAAATGAAAACAAAAAAAGCAAATTGTACTTCTCTTTCTTTTCTGAGGAAATAATGAAAATGCTTTCTTCTTCCTAACACTCTAAGGTAGCTAACTAGTTGGTAAGAGTTGGCAGCATCAGTCAACGTGGAAAGCCCCTCCCATGCTCTGGTTCACAGATGTCTTTTGAAGTTCCCTGATGCCAGCAAATGGGCGCTTTTTTATTTCAGATGACAAAGAATCCACATTTTCAGGCCTTATTTTCAGAACATAAGAGAAGCCCTGCTGGATCAGGCTGTACAACCCTCTGCTTCATTCAGGAATCCACAACCGCTATCATGCATCTAGTGCTAGAGAGTCCATCCACCAAGTCTCTTGCCTTTAAAATGCATTGCACTATGAAGAAAGTGACCCAAGCTGCTGTAGAACAGAGCCTTTTAGAGAGTCCTTCTCTACACCCACCATGAACTGGACTCAAGGATGCCTTTATCTTTACCTATCTGCACAGATGTACATAGCAAGTGAGAAACATGGAGATCCAGCATACTAGGGGTGTTTTTCCACTGTCACTAGAAATACCCATTAAGTACCCATTAATGGGTACAAAAATGCCATTACGTACCCATTAATGGGTACTTAATGGGTACTTTTAGTGACAGTGGAAAAACACCCTAGGATGGCTAAAAGTATTGGCCCTATGAGTCCACTGAATAAAATTGGGTAGGTAACTATCTCTCAGCCTAGTTTAGCTTGTAGGGCTTCTGTGATGATGAAATGAAGGGGCCTAGAGTAATGTGTATGTCTCTTGAGACCTTTAGAAGAAAGAATACAATCACATCATTATATCTGAAAAGCAAGTGTTAACTCTAAATAGTGCAGTACAGCCAGGAGCATTTTTTCCACTGGTCAAAGCACCAAGAGTTACAGTCAGTCAGCCACATTCCTAGACAAGCTCTTTATAATAACAGGTGCCCCTGCTTCATACATAATATTAGCAAATGTCCTGTCATTCATCAGAGCAAGAGAACAAGTCTTATATACCCTGGAGCTATGCTCTCTCTTGGCAAGTCTTAGCAGAGCTCACAGCATACACCCCTGCCTGTAGGCACAATTGCTTATTCGCAATGACCTGAGGTATCCTCTCTCTTTCTTGACTCAAAAGTGAAAATTGCTCATTTTCATGCCTTTGGATTTCTCAGAAAAGGATGCAGGGAGTGATTGATCATGAAAATCGCAGGACTGATATTTCGGATAGTTGACTGGATGCCTGGAGCTCTTCAAATGTGGAAGCTAACAGAAGTCTAGTAGTAAAGAATAAACTTTCTAGTGAAGACATTCCAAAACAAACTGTTCCTGTGGGGGGAAATGCAAAACCCTTTTTATAATTCAGTATGTTTCCGGTTGGTCCGTGGGTCTGTAGGTCTGTCTCCCTCTGTCTGCAATCACATAATTCATTCACATATGAATGTGGATGTGATTAAGAGAATGTGATTTCTACACAAGTTGGTATATCTGCAACTGCTTATATATAACCACATGCATGACTAGTTCAGCGATGCAAATATTATGCCAATGAACATGCAAAACGAGGCAGATCTGAATTTAACAGCACACCAGATAGCCATAAGGGACCAGGCAGACAAGAAGAGTCTGAAGTGCCTAGTTAGTTAGTTAGTTAGTTAGTTAGTTAGTTAGTTAGTTAGTTAGTTAGTTAGTTAGTTAGTTAGTTAGTTAGTTAGTCAGTCAGTCAGTTAGTCAGTTAGTCAGTCAGTCAGTCAGTCAGTCAGTCAGTCAGTCAGTCAGTTGATTTATAATGTACCTCATTGCCCATAGGCTTCAACGCAGCTCACATAATCAAGCACCTACAATAAAACCAATGTATACTACTACTATAAAGGCGTTCCTAAAAACACATAATGAAAAAAGATTAAAGCAAAGTTTAAAAGTCCATGAAACTGCTCCAACGATCTAAAACCAGCCATACCCAGAGATTAAAGCAGAAAAATCTGGAACAGGAAGAGGCCTTCTAGAAAATGTAAGTTTTCAAAATTATCCAAAAGGCCACAAGGGATGATGTGTCCTGACTGACAAAGTGAGAGTATTTCAAAGACACAGGGTGGCTATCAAGAAATATCTCGCCAACATGCTTATTAGTTGTACTTCCCTTGCTGTCGGCACATGGAGAAGGGATCCCTTTGTTGACCATGCGAAGTTACTAGCCAGGAGAAGGTAGTCCTCCAGACACTTCGGACCCAAGCCATATGGGGCTTTAAAGGTAATAACCAGCGCTGGAAGTAGAAGATGAACAGCCAATACAGTTCTAGAAGGACAATTCAGTTCTGGCTCCCATTTCAGAGCTCCAGAAAGAAATCTGGCAGCTGCATTCCACACCATCTGAAGCTGAAAACCTACATTTCCACATGGGATATACAAGATGGAATTTTGGCATGAAATATGATAATTTTTTTAATTTCCCGGACCCCCCTTTTTGCAAGCTAGGAAATTGTGGGCTTGTTTGCAAGTCTGATTTATATGTGCAAACAGAGATGATACAGTGCAAAATTGTATTCACGTAAAAGTATCTACGCTTGGAATTCTCAGCATGACAGTTGTGGACATGAATGTGCCCACAGAGATGTACCCAGGTATCTGCCAAGTGCCTGGACCCCTACAAAGCCAGATTATAAATTATAATTGCTACAAAGATGGCTTTTTTCACTCTTGACACACACACCCTGCTGTCTCCCTTGGCACATCTATCATGTGGATCCACCATCAGACTTAGGAAAAAGGAGCATAAATCGTCTTTTGTCCTCATAGAGTACCTTATTAGGATTGTTCGCTCCCATCTTTTTGCTCACAGCATTCAATTAGGGGGAAAGAGAGCTGTTTTAATGGGTTTCTGTCAACAGGAAGGAAGGTGCATCTACCTGAGAAGGATGCAAGTGAGTGACTTTTCTGTCCTATTACAAAAGGTTGAGAGAAAGAAAGATGGGGAAGGGGAAAAAAAGAAAACACCCAGGCAATAACAGCATAGACCAGATCAAAAAACAATTTGCCGTCAGTGTGTGGACTTCAAACAAAACTGACAAACCAGCTCACGGCAAAGGGAGGAACATCCAGCTGTGTTCACTCACACCAGCCATTACTGCTCCAGGGCCTATTTGAGGTTGAAAGGACGTCCAGGATGAGGAAGAGAAATATGGATTTTTCACCTGGCACAGAAAGAGAGAGGGAGAGGAAGTTTACCTTTTGTGAAATCAGTTTTTTGCCTGCAGAGGGAGAGGTTTTGCTTGCAGAAATGGCGAAGAGGCGAAGAATGCCATCTGTAAAATGGATATGAAAACAGAACAACTAGGAGTTGAAAGAAGTGATTTTAGAACTCAGCTCCCACCTCTGTTGTGTGTGTATGTGTTCACAGTTTCATGGATAAGACACTATAAATAGCCTCACTGATTTGTGATATGGCCAGAATGACCATAGATACTCCTACCATTAGTAGCCAGTTGTGATAGAAATCTGAGAATGCCCATTATTTAGAATGCCTCTACAGTCAAGCTGCCATAAGGAAAAAGGAGCTTCAGCAGATTTGCCTGAATTACAAAATACACAAGATAAATTATTTCCTGTTGATTGAGGTGTTTAATGTACAGTACATTAGATATTAAAGGGCTTCAGTGCTCACAGCAATGATCCTGGAATCACCTGGGGAAAGAATGAAGAATACTATGGTTCTCACAGACAAAATATGGGAAACTCCTATGAAGCAAACAGCACTTTGTCACTCAACCCTGAAGTGTTTCATATGCAACATGTCAGGCTTTGAACTGACCCAGAAATCCTTACCTCCACATCATTCCAATACCTGATTTGTGAGCGCTTGCAAAAGGGCCATTTTAAAACACCCTGGACAGAATTGTATCTGGGCAACTGAAGCTAAATGGAACCTGGGGGCTAGTGTGTGGGTGCATGCAAAAAGTTCTAGGCTCAGTTCTTGGTTTCTTGTTAGAAGATTGCAATGGGAAACCAAACCTGTATCTTTGCCAAGAAAGCTGCATGGATGTCACCACGCAGGCACTAGAACTCAAGCTCTACTTGAGGGCATCTTTATCTATATAAACAAGAGGTAACTATGGCTGTCTAGAAAGAACGACAGGGCTCCTGAACTTTTAATAGTTGCACAGAAGCAGGGATTCCAGCAGGTAATGCCTTCATGGCAAGCTATGTCTGTTGAAATTCTTTCTTCTGTACTACTATTAAAGGTGCAGGAGCCCTTTCAGTTGGTAACTCTCTAAGCTATGTACACCATGATGGCAGGGTGAGTGATGCTAGCATGACTAATTAAAAACATCTTGATTAGTAGGGTGAAGGAAAATATTATCTCTACTTAAGACTTAAATAAAAAGCAGTATGCAAAGTATGCAAAGTAAGCAAAATAAAAGCTATGTCAGCAAGGCAGAACTGAATCTGTGCAATGCAGTGTCGAACAGTGGCTGTAATTCTGTGGTACAGCAAAATGCTTGGAAAACACAGGGTTGTCTGATCAACTGCAGCCTCTTCCTGGAAGGAGCCAATAGCAAGTCATTTCTGTATAGAGGTGCCCATGGAGTCACCCATGCAGTCAGCCAGAAGTCAACCACAGCTCGATGGTACCCAACGACAGCAACACAATTTTGGGAGCAGATGTAGCTCAGTTGTAGAGCAACTGCATGGAAAACAGGCAAGCTTGAGTCCCCAGAAGAAGACAATGGCAAACTGTATCTGTATCTGCATGGACAAGACCATGAAGTCACCAGAAGTCAACTGTGACCAGATGGTTGGTACCCACAAGAAGTGCTATCTGAATAATGCTCTCTCTCTGATCAATATGCTCAGGGCTTCAGCCTAAAACCAAAAGACATCCCTGTTGAAAACAAAGCATGCAACTTTGTTGAAATTAATATGTTTTTTAAGGAAAAGAGTTCACTTGGGGCTGCATTATAGCCCCTAGGAATAGTCTGTACTCCAAAGTTGCCATTTACTCGGGATCCCCACCCCTCTCTCCTCTGGTCCCTAATTTAACAGGATGTACTGTGCCTGAATCAAAGAGTCACCACACAGAGCCCTATTACATTTTGACAAAGAAAGGCGAAGTACATGCCAAGGGCGACACGCCCACCCATCCAATCCCAAGTGATTTTCCCTCTCTGACCTGTTGGTTCCCTTTCACGCCAGGCGCTTGCTGCCCCCTGCTGGACACTCACGCTAATAGACGTGCCTTGCCTTATTGCTTTTTTCATTCATGGCTTCACCCCAACCAATAATGCAGTCCCCAGTGAAGGGTGTGTGAGGCGAGGTGGGCTAGGGGCAGAGTGATCAATTGCAAGGAGAGGGAATTATCTTCCTGACCTAGATTCCCAGGGTTTCAGATTATCCAACTTTCTCCTCCGTCCTCCTTCAGAGAGCGCTCCACCGCTCTAGAGGGATTTTGCAAGGAAAATATTCCGTGGCCAAGGAGGTAGAAAGGAGCTTTTGAATGAATCCTCGACATGGAAAGAGAGGCCGGTGTCTTTGCCGCCTGCCGTCGCTCCTGACCCATAAACGGGCGTTTAGTGTCTCTCTATCATGGTTTATGGGACTGTAAAATTTAAGCAGCTCACATTAGTGGCTGCCTTGGTCCTTCATCAGAAGGACAGGAGGGGAAGAAAGCAGAACAGATCTCAGCCGCCCAAGAATAAATCTATTTTCACATGATGGCTGGGATGGGGTGTGGAAAGGGTTTATGGCAAGTTGAGGCAATGTTCTTACTGTAGTAGTTCCAATAGTTTGGGAAGACTGCAGGAAAACAACAGGACATCAGTTACTTATTCTGCTATATTTGGATATTCCGGAATAAAGCACAGATATTCCAGAATATCCAAATAAAGTAGAATAAGTAACCCAGGTCCAGAAGCAGCCTATGTCTCAATTTAGTAATTGATTCTGAGCAGTCATGCATACAAGGCTGCAATCTAAAGCCTCCAGTATTACTCTGGAGTAAGTCCAGTGGGACTTACTATTCTTTGAGGCTTCGATTCTCCATATGCACAGCATTGCATGGTCATTTTACATTCCAGTATTATATCCCTCAGCAGTTGCAACAGATGTTCAACACATCTCCGATACCATTTCACTGGCGCCACTTGGTGCTGCCTGCATGATTTTGACTTCATTATTCCTCCTTCTCTTCCACCACCATTGTAATCAGTCTTCTGGGTATCTAAGGGGTGGGGGAGCATGCTGTGTCCTTTAATCAGGAACTCAACATACACAGAGGAAAGCAAAGCAGAGGAGCACTAACCCTTTGGAGCTTGCAGGTGTGTGTGGGATTTCAGAAGCAAGACTCAAGGATGCTGGTTGCTTTTTTCTCCATATGTTTGGGTTGGAAAATTAGGAACCTTTGTGGACACATGGGAAACTCTTAAGGGCATTACAGCACTCCTGGGGCATCATAGTGGTGGAGCAGAGAGTCTGGCGATGTGCTCTCAAATGTCAGAATTCCTTTCAGGGCAACAAGTGCCTTCTGCATCTTCTCTGAGCCAGCCTCCTCCTAGTACCTATTTAATTCATTCTCCAAAGCCAAAAGACCACAAAGACATCAACAAGAGTCCTGTTGTTGGGATTCTCACTCTACAGAACCAAAGAGTGGCAAGATGTCATAGAAACCTATAGTTTCCTAGGATACCCAGTCTAGTCCAGCAGCTGCCTGCCTGCCTGCCTATCTGTCTGTCTGTTTATTTATATCCCAACTTTTCTCCAAAGAACCTAAAGCAATGCATATAAGTCTCCACCTCTCCATTTTATTTCACAACAACCCCGTGAGGTAGGCAAGGCAGAAAGGTTGTACCTGGCTCAGGGCCACCCAGTGAGCATTCATGGTATCCTGGGGATTTGAACCTAGGGACTCCTAGGTGGTTTTCTTAGGAATGTCCAATGTCCAATTCCCACTTGGACATGGAACCTCTATGGTGGAACTTATGGCAGCTACCGCTTCTCAGCCTCATCTACTTCCCAGCATTATAAATGGAGGGGAGGAGCATGGCATGTACCACTTGGAATTCTATACATGCTGTAAACAAACAAATAAATACATAACTCAGATGAAGCAAAAGGCTCCAAAAAGACTGCAGTTTTTCAGAAAGCTTGTACAAAGTTACTGGGGTTTCCCCAAAGGGATAAAAATGATGGCTGTCTTCCATGTCAGAGATCTTATAGGATTGGCCTGTTCCAGGCTTATGGAGTCAGGAATACTGTAGAAACTGTGCCCAGAATTTTTGGCAACACACAGAAATCCCAAAGCAGATGTTCAGGAGCGGACATGTCAACATGAAAATAATTCCCTCAGGGGATGTTTGAAAAAGCCCTGGCAGAAAGCAAAATATGCCAGCACAAGCCACGCTGACTGCCTATGTATTACACGGTTGCACAAGTCATTCATCATAACTGGATTTTGATAAGATTTGTAACCATAAAATAAAATCATATTTAACAGACACAAGCTTCGGGCTGGCAACTTGATGAGCAGGCAATGACCCAAGTAAGCCCAAAAATCTTCATACAGAAGGAAATTAGAAATCTGAACAGAGTCACAGTTGTACAGAAGCCGTGATCTTTACCATTTCCTCACAGTGGCTCAGGTCTCAAATAGAATCATCAGAGTATTCAGAAACTGGCCTGATGTTTGTTATTCCATCACAGTTTGCCACACAAGGTAATGAAAGATAAAAAGTTTGCAAAGGCAAGAGTAAAATGCAGAGTTCTGTGCAAGAAAAAAATTTGCGAGGGGCAAGAAGATCTCTTTGTAAGACTTTAGAAGAAGTAGGAGAAACAAGGCTTGCTCAGGACCAACGGCAAAACTCATGATTAAAAACTCCTTTGGCTTTATGCTCACACTTTCAGAAACACAGTTGGAATGAACGCAAAAGATTAAAATAAATGTTTCCTCGGTTTGATCTTCAGTTTGGGATATGACATCAGGGCATTAAGAGTACGATGGGAATTCAGCAATGGAAAAGAGCCATTTTTAAGGCCCTTATGCACTTACTAGTCATTAATCCTATATCAGTGGATCCAGAATAGCCTTGGGAAGTTTGAGAAGTGTGGGCAGAATCAGCACTGTCTGGACTGATGGTCCTGATCTGGATTAACTCACACTGTGGCATACGAAGGTGTTTTCAGCAGTGCGCTATGGCACATCCCTGAAAAGCAACCTCTGGTAATCCTGAGTACAGGAGATGGCCTTTTCCATGTGTCTTATGTTCAGGATCAGGGACCTGGTCCCTATGGTAGTACAGATTTACCAGAGATCTGGATTAAGGGCCTCCTTAATCCAGCTCAGCAGACAAAGCAGACAAGCAGGGGGCAGGGGGCAGGGCCTCCTTGACTCATATTAACATGTGGATAGAGAGGCCAGAAAATGTATGACATGGATTGTTAATCTGGATTAAGGGTCCACACAGAAAGTGTAAAATCATTATGCCAGTCCTTGTAATGTACCAGTTTCAGCTCCACCAAATATATTTCACTACCACACTAGATTATGCTGCCAGCAGAAATTCGTAACTGTTTTTCTCACCAACAACTTAGAATTGCTTCCATGGTGCAAGATAAAATTCAATTCCCTCCCCCCATTCCATCACCTGGGGTTCTCAAATACTGGCATGGATAAAGACAGAAAATAAATCACCACAAAACTGTTTGTAGGAGGGAATGACAGCTATGAATTCATTACTAATTGCAGAACTGTATGCCTATTCAGTGACTGCATCAGAAATGGGGCCAAAGTTCTGTGAGGAGCAATTTCTGCCTCTTTCACAACAGCAATGCCAACAGCACCCTGTTTTACCACACAGACCTGAATTAAAATCTTTGCCAAGCAAGGATTTCAAATGCTGTCAGCTGTAAATCACAGAGATGGGAAAGAAGCGTTTCCTCAAAGATTTGAATTTAAACCACATTTATCACTGAATTCCTTAGGGCCCAGTTACACCAAGGTTTTACACCACCCTCAGCCCACCTTCAGAGTGGGGAAACATCTCAGAAGAGTAAGAAACCACTTTCTTTCTACATTATGTGATCTACAGCTGGATTTTGGGGGTTGGTTAATGCAGAAGAAAAACTACTGCTGATGTGTTCTCTTTCTCTGGAGGTGGACTTAAGTTGGGTTAAAACCTAGGTTAAGCTGGAGTTTAGAGCAATTTAAGACAGTCTCTTGGGAACACTGTGCAAGACCAAATCCATCCTTACCAGGTGGGCAAAAGTGACATCAGCAATAATGCTGCCCATAGGTGTTAGATACATCTCACCTATCCATCTGTGTTGCTGTCCATCTACACCTTCACATGAACCAGGAAAAAATAAGTCTACAAAGATGGCCACTGATTGCCACCAGAACAAAAGCCTCAGATGGGCTGCACCAAAAAAAGAAGAAGGGGCAAAAGTTACAGAAGAAAACCTGCCTGTCTGCCTGCTCAGAACTTTTTATCTTAGCAAACTGCTCCGAGTCCTGCCAGGAGTCTCTCTTTTCTCTGGCTTCCTTGGATTTCAATCTGCGCCTACTGGTTCCAGAGCAAAAGGCCTGATAGACGGCAATGCACAATACAAACTCACTTGCCTGGAGGCAAGAGATGCATAGGGAATTATAAATATTGCCGCCACCAATCTCCAAAGCAAAAATGCACCTGAGAAGAACACAGCACGCTCAGATCTGGCTATTGTTCTACCAGAAACCTACAGAGGGAAAGATGTCCTGCCCCCAATGAAAATTTTGAGTCGTTGCCAAAGTAACTGCTTGGCCGCTATCACACCCATAGTAAGCTGTCTTCTGACCATCTTTTGGTCATGTCGCTCAGATTTGTTCCCCCTGGGATCATTTTGGGGGTAGGCTGTCCCTCAACAAGCCAGCTTCTCTGAGTCCACTTTACAGAGGAGTCAAGCCATTTGGGGGAGCTGGTCCATTTTCACTTGCCCCATGTGGACACGGCAGTAGTTTTTCCTTTGCTTGCCAAGCAATTTGCACTTTGTTTGACACCATTCCTAGGATGGTCCCCTCCACCATTCTGCCGCCCCCCAATTCCCCTTTGTTCTAATCACAAGCTTGCGGACTCGGTCCATCATTTAAAAAAAATATAAATCTATTCTGTGCTAGACTGATAGTGTTTTTCTGAAAAACAGGGAGGGATTTAAAAAAATAAATGGCCATAAAAGCACTGTTGGGAGGGGAAGAGGGAAAGTGTGGAGCAACAGTAGAAATGATACAATTCTAAGGACAATGTAGCTTCTGATTTCCTTCAGCAACGTGCAAGGGAAACAAGGTTTCATTGCAATGAAAGGGACTGAGAAGTGAAAGTTCTTCAGCAGCTTTAGGGAAAAGGGCAGATTACAGTCTCTCCAGAATGGCTGCGGAGGTGGAGGTGGATGCTGGCTGGGATATCCCTTGGCTGCAACTGTTTGGGGGCACAGTCCCCTCACCCCAACAGGACCCTGTGTTAGCATTAAGTCTGCCATCAGCACTACACAACTCCAAACTCAAACTGTTGCCACGATTGATTGACAGAACTTTATCCTATCAGAATGCAGGTGATGTTGATGTAATCAATAGTGGTTCGGGGAGATAACATAATAGGTGTGAGCATAGCAGCCCGAATTGAGGATGATCTGAGAACTGATTATCAGTGATTGGGTGTGAACAGGATCAGGAGGGCTTCAGTTCAGTTTCTTAATGCGATATGACTTAGTTCAGCCAGGTGTTATGCTAGAGCTCAGAAGGCTCCTGTTGACTATCTTTTGATTGCATTCCAAGTAAACAGTGTTGCTTTCCCATTATATCCACAGGAAGAGGACTGTAGGAACTAGGGATATGCCAATCATCAAAACACAGACAGTAGTTAGAGGCCTGGGATTGTGCATTGGTTTACCTGATAGTCCTCCTTCTCCTCAGTACTTTGCACAACACATAGGTAGTCACAGATTTGCAGAGGAGCTTTCTGATTCAAAAAGCATGTCCATGGATGGGGATGTGATGTGCATCAGCATGCATGCATGCCCAGGATGTCACCATTCATGCACACAGAGTTGCACCAATACCCCCAAGGAATGCTGCAGCCCTGCCTTTGAAAGGGGCTAGAATGCTAGCAGCCATGCTTATGGAAATGGAAAGTTCCCCACACCTTTTTGATGCAACTCACTCATGAGTTGCTTAAGAGGGCCAAGGGGAGCCCAAGGTTGTCTAGTAAGGTGTCTAACGGCCCTGGGCCTCTAACTGTGGTTCATGCTGTGACAAAACTGCAGTTTGGCATATCTCTAGCAGGAACACCTGCCTGTTTGTAGTTCTGACTCTCAGACAAACTCCAAAAGGTGTCTTGTCTGTTCTCTAAAGGAGAGATGAAGCTATCAGACCAGATGGGTTCCATCTATAGTGCATCCCAGATGTTGAAGGATTTCTTTCTTGTACTACCAGATGTCTTGTAGAAGAGGTCACCAGCTGTGTGCAGGATTTCTAAAGCATAGCCAGATGTTCTCAGTCACAGACTCTCTCCAAATGCATGGGGTGTCTGGCTGAAAACTCCAGGCTAGGATTCACCCATAGGTGGTATAAGAGAACCCTTTTTTTCTCTAAGCGTCCAAATTTATCTAATCCCAACCACAGACCCAGGTCTTCTTAGTGGGCCATCTGGTCCTAATTATTAAATCGTCTTTGTATTTGCAATGAAAATTGTAAATCTATGTCAACTGCCTTTTGAAAGTGATTTTTCTTCTACCTAGAACAAAATAAATTACAAAGCCAAATATAAGAGAGATTGTTTATTTCGAAGACCATGTCGATAATCTTAAATAAATTCTTCTGATTCTACCTTTCCTATTCAGAGTAGATCTAGAGAACTGGAATTTAACACAGAATTCCAGTGAATTTGAGATGCTGCCAATATTACCATATGCTTGCACATCTTTTCTGAGTTAAAACACGGAGCATAGAAACCTTACCGTTGCTAAAATGAAGGTAACCAAGGGACTAGTGCAAACTTCAGCGTGTGCTGCTTGACAGATATACGATCTACAGGGAAGGATCATCAAGGTTTTATGGATCTGACCAGAGAGAAAGGAAGTTTGACATAATCCTGATCGCTCCCTGCTGGCCACTTCAGTGTGCAGCACCTCACCAGTAGAGATCTTGCCTCATTTTCTACAAAATGTACACTGCTTCTCTTTGACTGATTCCACCCGGGACTGGCTTGCCTTAATTCTCTAAATTGGTTTCTAGCCAATCACGACAACAGTAGGATAGCAAAACACCTCTATGGCTTTAGCTTTGGAGATCTGGGAAACTAGAACAGCTGGAACATTCAACATACACCTGCACCTCTCTTCTCTCTTCCTAGAAACCTAATACCAAGGAGGACAGAAATGTCAAGAAGTTTGGCTCTCTCATTTCTGCACGATGAGATGCACCTGCTTAAATCTTTTCACTGAATATATACAGTATTAAACAACACCAGCAAAGGTCAGGCAACTGTTGTATCCAGGCTAGTGCCCTCTAATTAACAGCAACAGAGGCTTCCGGAAACAGTCTTTCCTAGCTCTTTCAGGAGATTGAACTCTGGAAGCTTCAGTGCTAGGAAACATGTTACTTGCCAGACCTAGCAGACACTAATTCTCTTCTTCCCTGATCTTTGGCCATACCAGCTGGAGCCACTGGTAACCTGTAAAGCACTTGTTGGCTATCCTGGTACCAAGCTGAACACCCTCTTAAGTGTTTAAGGGCTACAGGGCCCGACATTTCCTACACTACAGTTTGGTCTAGTGGTTAGGGAGCTGGACTCTTATCTGGGAATACCGGGTTTGATTCCACCCCCACCCCACCCCCATGAAGCCAGCTGGGTGACCTTGGGCTAGTCACAGCTCTCTTCTGAGCTCTCACAGCCCCACCTACCTCACAGGGTGTTCTGTTATGGGGAGAAGAATAGAAAAGCTTTGTCAGCCGCTTTGAGTCCCCTTAAATGAGTGAGAAAAGCGGGGTAGAAAAGCCAACTCTTCTTCTTCTTTGCACTCCCCTGTGGTCAGACCTGGATTGCTAACACTTGTGCACACAAGCGTTAACTGGGATCCTACAAAGGGAACAGGCTTTATGTCTGTCAGAGTTACCACTCAGCTGCAAATAACATATATGATTAGCAGGATACTCTTTGTTAGACATTTTCCCCAGAACTAAACATGTCAGGAGGGGAAAGGTACTGCACATCTTGTTTGCTCATTTTTGCATTCCTGGCTGTGCACAGCTAAGTATCACACTGTCTGGGCACTGATCAGTATGTGCCTCCTGTCTAAAGTTAAGTCCAACTGTGATCTCAGACCAAAGTCTGTCTCCCTGGGCCAAATAATCTCACAGTCTTGTAGCAGCAAATCTTGCTAGCCCGCAGCTGGGTGAGGATATTGTACTTTTTTCACATTTTGGTGACACGCCTTTCCCTTCCATGAGATGTGACAAGGCTTCTCTACCCTCCCTCAGCAGACTAACTATCTGCTTCCTCCCAAAGTAGGCCATAAACCCATCACAGTCTGCCTCGTAATTGCCTCATTCTCAAAGCACCCCAGAGGCCCCAAAGCCCAGTCACAGCAGATAAACATCTCCAGGCCTCTGCTTTGTTGTTGAAGGGTGAAGAGTAACAAAGTGTCTGGCCTCCCCCCC
>MTQE01002208.1:8947806-8977043 GCA_014337955.1 Aspidoscelis marmoratus | reverse complement strand
TGACATTCAAATTCAAATCAAATGTTTTGATACATTTGTATGAAGCTTTGAATGGGATTTGTATTCATTTGCATGGAATCCGTATGGGATTGAACATTCGTATCAAATTTGAATCCTGCTACATTGGAAGGGATCTATTTGAACGAATATGAAATTTCTTTCATTCAAATTAAAAAGCACACACCATTCATACACATCTCTAATCCTAAGCCCTGGGCATTCTTAACCCCATCTTGTATCTTTATCACAAAGCATACATCTGAGTCTGCCACAGCATGTTTTTCAGAAGAGAGTCTAATCCTAATTTTGATCAAATTGAAACTGTTGAAGTCCACAGGGATCACTGCCATATACCCTTGGGTTACTGGATCTTTAAAAAGACAATTTGGAAAGAATAGGCAGAAGTCAGAGGGCAACAATGGAAGTAATGGAGGATTAAGAGAGGAAGAGGTGGAAAGCGGAGGACTCAGGTATGTTTACTCACAGTAAGAAAAGATTTAGAATGGACAGGCTACATTAAAAGAATGCTTTTAAAAACAAGGCAATCAACTTCTGAGAAGATTCCAGGATTGGGAGTTTTCTAAACTGACTAGATAAACATCTGTCAAGTGTATTTTATGAGTCCGTAATCCTACCTCAGAAATAAGAAGAGAGCTGGTCTAGAAGACCATATCAAGGTGACCTTTAGGTTGACATTGCTATCATCCCCAGATTACTTCACTGACTACAGGAACAGGGCTGCAGCTGCATGCAAAGGAGGAGAAGCCATCTCAAATCTCAGCCTTTTTGTTAGTAGATATTTATAAAACACTTCTAAGACTTAGAAATAAGAAGCATCTTTGGGCAGGCGGGGGTTAGAGAGGAGGGAGCCACTAGGGAATGCTTTTCAATCATGCCTGGCCATGCTTAGATGCATTTAGTGTTTGCATGTAGCATTAGCACATCTGCAGATGACTGGGATATTTAATGTTAGTGTGCAAGAGGGACTGGGTACATGACAAGTATACTTAAACAGAACAAGGTTTTATGGAGAAAACACAACTAGCCAAGGGGGTGCATCCTACATAAGCCAGATCTTAATGTCATGCACATACAGGTAGACACGTTCCTTTATTTAATTAAGCCACTTAGGCATGATCAAAATGCAGACCCTGAAATCACCTTCATATGATCTTATCGGCCATCTGCAGAATTTCTGCAGCCTGCCTAGCTTGTGAGTCTGCCTCTTAACTTGGCTCATATTACTGCTTCCCACGCTTTCTCTTCCTCCTCTATTCCTAGACTCTAGAATAACGTTTTTATTTTATTTATTTTTATTTTATTTAAGAATTCGTATCTTGCTCTTCTCCTGAAGGTCCCAAGGCGGGTCACAACAAAAAAGATAAAATATACATCCTATACCTAAAAGCATATTTAAAATATAACCCTCCAGGCAGGACAACACTCAGGAAGCCAAAAATCAAAGGCCCAGGTGAAGAGGGGTGTTTTAACCAGGTGCCAAAAACTATACAATATAGGCACCTGGCAAATCTCCAGAGGGAGGTTATTCTAAAGTCTGAGGGGCACCATGGAAGAGGCAATCTAACATGCTCCTGCCCCCTGCATCTCTGAGAGAGGAGGGACTACAAGAAGGTTGCCTCCTTGAGATTTCAGTACTTGGGCAGGTCTGTATAGGAGAAGGCACTCCTTCAGATAACCAAAACTCAAGCCACCTAGGGATTTCTATGTTAGCATCAACACCAAGAATAGGCAACCAGTGCAGGTCTGTTCAGGACTAGCATGAAATGCATCTGGCCAGAAATCCCCCATCAGTAGTTGAGCTGCTGTGTTCTGCACTAGTTCCAGCTTCCATATAGTTTTCAAGGGAAGCCCCCATGTAGAGTTCATTATAGTAGTCTAATTTGGAGGTTTATTAGAACATGGATCACCATAGCCACATTATCTCTATCCAGGCAAAGCAGCAGCTGGCAAACTAGTTGGAGGTAGAGGTAGGCACTCTTGGCTTCCACTGCCATGTGAATCCCAAATGACCATAATGAATACAGGAACACGCCCAGATCACGCATATGTTCTTTTGGAGGAACAAAACAACCCACTCCAGGATCAGATGCCCAGTAACTTTCTGGACTCCGGACACCCTGGCACACAAGATCCACATCCAACCTATTACTGCTTCCAAGTAACAATCAAACATGTGAACTACTTCCCCTGGTTCAGAAGGAATGGAGAGATAAAGCTAAGCTAAAAGTCCTAAAACACCAGATCTGGCCTGAAGCCAAATAAACTGAAAGAGAATCTGGGTGTTAATAATAATTAATAAAAAGTCCCTCATCCTTTCAAAGATCAAAAAAAAATTTTTTTTTTTTGGACATATTGCTTTTTTAATGTAATATTGTCTTTTGTATCTTTTTAAATTATTGTATTACTGCTTTTAGCATTGTTTTTAGCAAATATCTTTTGTTAGCAGACTATCAAATGCACTTACATTAATCAGGACCCAGATTCTCTTTTAGTTTATACTTGAGATGGTGTTGGGTGCCATCAGTGTGCTTGAGGCCCCTCACTCCAGAACGTCCAACGACCTCTTCAGATGGTGTTTTATAGCATGTTTTTTTTCTTTTTACACAACTGGTAAGATGCATTTTCTCTTGCTTAACATGATTCCAGAAATGTTCACGAGTGTGATTTGGCCAGGTTACCCTGGTAGACTTGGGCTACCCACCTTTGCAGTGCCAAAGACTTACAGGGGCAGGCATGGCCTCCATGGTTTGCCTAATGATGGTATATACAGGAACTAGAACTCAGCATAATCAAGGGATGACCAAAACTTTTATTTTTTTTAGGACACCAGTGTATGAGAGACAGAGACAAAAATATTTTGGGAAAAGGAAACAAAATATTTTTATAACGGGGATCTAATTTGTGCATGATTCATGTGAACACTATTAGCAGTGGGGTTCACAGCTCAATTTCTTCCTTCCTTCCTTCCTCCCTCCCCCCCATCCTGGCATCTTATGAGATTTCTTTATTGCTAGAAGGCTGAAATTAGATGATATACACATGCACAATATAATAAACACCCCATAGCTGCTGCGTAGCTTTATGACTTGCCTTAAAAGTATCTCAACTTAGAAAAATGAAAATAATAAATACAGAAAATCCCATTTAAAACCAGCTATGTTACTCTAGAGCTCCTGTGACTATCTTTTGATTGTGTTCCAAAGGAACAGTGTTATTTTTCCTTTACCTCATCTGCAGGAAGACGGTGGTAGGAACTAGCAATGTGCCAAACTGTAGATTGTCCAAGCACAAACTGCAGTTAGAGGTTTGGAAAGGGGCTGACAACAACATGACTCGGAGCCTGGCTAGTCTCATATCATCTTCCACTGCCTAAAGTCAGTGGATCCCCCCCATAAGGTTCCCAAGACATCCTTGCAGCAAATCCAGGACTGTGCTTTTTAAGACAGCAATGATGCTTCCAAGATTTTGCCTCACATTTTGTCGGCTACAGCATGGGGTGCATTTAAGAAACTAGGGGGGAGGCCTCCAGATGATGAGAGAAAAATGCAAGATCTTGTTTGGATCCCACAGTTGTCTCCAGCTGTCCCTGCCAAACAAAAAGCCAAGAACATAACATAAGAACATAAGAGAAGCCTTGCTGGATCAGGCCACAGCCCATCTAGTCCAGCATCCTGTTGTACACAGTGGCCCACCAAATGCTCACGGGCATCTCAAGCAGAGACAAGGACAAACCTTCTCCTGCTCTCGAGTCCCAGCAGATGGCCTTAGAAGCGCCCCAGTTCCTCCCCCCCCCCTCAGCCTGAAGGATGCACCTAGGCATTTGTTCTAGTAGCCATTGATACATCTGTCATCCATAAATTTGTCTAACCCTACCTTAAAGCCATCCAGACTGGTAGCTGTCACCACCTCTTCTGGCAGCACATTCCATAAGCCGATGACCCTCTGGGTGAAGAAATACTTCCCCCTGTCAGACCTTATTCTCCTACCCATCAGCTTCATAGAGTGCCCCCTGGTTCTAGTGTTGTGCGATAGAGAAAAGAAATTGATCCTGCAATGGAGTGCAGCATGCACCTGGGTCGAAGTACCTAGAAGTGCACAGTTGCAGGCTCATGCACTTGTGCAGTGGCCACTTGCAGGCAAAAGATTGCAGGAGAAAATGTCCAGACAGATAAAGCCATTTCAGTACTCATTGAAAACCTGTGGAGGGAGCTGATTTATCCCAAACAGTGATACTGCAATATTCTACTCCTTTTTCACATGCTATGTTCAGATTGAGACAGATGTGTGGCAATCCCAACATAGCCCTGGGATAATCCCACACTTTAGACCCCGCCTGGATGGGGCCTAGATGAAGTCTTAGAGCCTAGGCAGACTTACTGCTTCATTGCACTAGACTTCCAGGTGCATTGCTTCCCGCTTCCCTGCAGGTTATGCAAAATGTCGCATGACTTTTGCATGCAGCTCCCTTTCTGTTTTCAGGTTTGGGGGTGCCTTGTGCATAAGCCACGTTGTCCATCTGACAGTGTGAAAAGGGGGCTTGTGCAATTTAAGTGTGGCTTTCCTTGTCAGGTGATGGAAATAAGTCTGACTGCAGACTTATTCAGCATGTTAGCTGACAATTATAGGCAGAGAAAGGAGAAGAATGGATAATTTTGCACTTTTGTCTTGCTTTGAAGGGCAGAGATAGTTTGAATACTTCCACCACTGCGTTTCCTAATTTTAGGTGTACAATATTAATTAATTAATTAATTTTCTATCCTGCCCTATACCCAAAGGTCTCATACTCTGCTTTTACATAAACATTATTGGTGTCACCCACACCAATAATGTCCAACTGCTTTGCAATGGTGGAGAGATAGCAGCTAAGGGGAAACTGAAGATGGGTGCAAAAAGATTTTTTGGGGAAAGGCAGAGCTGCAGTGGGCCCTTTAACAGAGCGAGCACGGCCATAAAAGCCAGAATTTGTGATGCCTCTTTTCCTCCCGCTGCCTCACTGGCAATTTACGGCTGGCCCCAAATGCAGATCAGCAGACTGACTGATAGACGCGGCAGTCAGCGCATTCCCGCCTTGGCCGGATGGCTGGCTGGCTGGAGGAGTCTGCCATCCCCAATCTCTCTTGAGCCAGACACCTTCCTGGCAAGGCCTCCTGTGTAAACACAGTCACTGATCCCATACAGATGGCTCTCAATAGCAGACCTCTGACCTCCCAAGATTCCAAAGGCACATGTAGAGCGAGCTAAGCCCAGCAATCTGCCTGGACCTCAAAACAGGCAGACAAATCTGGGGCTCGCTTGTCACTACTAAAGTATGTGTGCTGCTGACCTTTACATGGCAACAACCACCTGTGCAAGTGGCAAGAGCAAGGTGGAGGGCAGACCTAGACTTAATTAAAAAGGGCTTCATCTGGAAGCAGACATGTCTCTCCTCCCCATTTTATTCCAAAAACAACCCTGTGAGAAAGGTGAAGCTAAAAGGCAATGTATATTAGCTTATTTGTGAAATTGATATCTGCCTTTCTTCCAAAGGTCTTAAGATTGTGCTTATTTATTATTCTCCGTTCCATACCTGAAGAGCCAAAATAGCTGAGGCCAGGAAGGTGATGGCTAGAGATAGCCTCATCTGTGGTGGCTCTTTACATGTGGAACGCTATCCAATGAAGGCCTCTCTGTTTTCTCAAACATACTGGGATGGAATTTAACAACTGATTGAGTTTTTATATGTTTTACTCCGTGTTTACATTTTACACCACGAGATCTTATTTACATGCC
Source organism: Aspidoscelis marmoratus (assembly GCA_014337955.1). Lineage (NCBI taxonomy): Eukaryota > Metazoa > Chordata > Lepidosauria > Squamata > Teiidae > Aspidoscelis > Aspidoscelis marmoratus. The sequence continues at coordinate 8,971,253 of MTQE01002208.1, read as the reverse complement.
AGTTGCACAGTCCACCAGAAGTGGTCCCTGGAGCTCCGGCTCATCAATAATTCAAATCCTATGATTCAGGAATCAATGAAGTGTCATCAAAGAATGTAGGCAGATCCAAGAACTGTTCCTAAGTACAAATTAGGATTTATTGTTTTTGACTTTCTTTTGGTTCACACCTAATGCACCAATAACTACTAGCAATGCTGTTGTTTAATTTGTAGCTCTTAACATTTTGTGATCTTCTCAGATGCTTTCTCAAGCTCTCTGGGGCAGCCACACCTATTTCTATGATTTTCTTTTTCTCAACCACAGCAATGCAGGACACATTATGGTCCAACTTTATGTCAGTTTTAATTTTAAAATCCAATAATGTTTTAACCTCACTGTTTTGATAACAGTGTTCCCATCAATTTCCCTGCCACCCACAAGTTGATAAGTTTTAACTTTTGCATAGGTTCAGAAAAATATAGCAGTGATAAAGAGCTGATTCCAACCATGTATAGAACATCTTGTGAGCCACTGAGATACAATGCCTCAGGAACTAAATCATTATCTCAGATTGGGTTCATGCAAAGAAAGAAAGAAAGAAAGAAGAAAGAAAGAAAGAAAGATGCTCAAAAACCTCTGACAGATGGTAATCATGTAGCCCTCCTCATCTCTAACCTACCTTTTCTATCCTAGTATGTGAACAATTCCACATGGCTGCCAACCATCATGTTTTGCTTTGTGTGAATGTAACCTGAAAATCTACTCTGTGATCTGTCACACCACTGTTCTTGAGCATTGGCCTCTTTTCCAATCCAAACCCTTCCAAAGCCTATTTTAAACCCACAGCAAATCAAAATATAGATACTGTTAAGAAAATTCCAGAACCACTATGAAAACAAGTTGCCGCCGGAGAGAAAAGATCAATACTATACATGAATGTCTCTCCCACCCAAAAATAGAGCTTATGGCAGGTTACAGGGGCTGAGGGCACTCAGAGTTCGATTGGAGAAGCACCATTGGTGGAAAAGGCTACATAAGCCCTTGCCACTGTGATCAAAAAGGAGCTCCCCCTCATTTTGCTAGTTAAATTTTAAAAAGAAAATACCAGGATATCAATTCAGTTTTTCCACTGAATCATAGAGCTTTGATTTCAGTCCCATGCTTCACAATGAAATCCAGAGCATGAGTGTCTTCAATAGTTCCCACTCCAGCTGCCGCCTGAACAGGCCCAGTGAGGGAGGGGCCATCATGCACACTAAGTGTGTCCAGGCACAGGCTGTCCCATTTATTTCTGAACTTTGACATATGACCTGAGATTTAGTAACACAAGAAGATATTTTGTATTATTGCGTCAAAGCGTGTTTGTTCATTTAAGCATCCATATCACTTGATTCTGTTTTGAAGCAGAAGTGACATGCCAAAAAAGATCCTGTGATCTTCTGTGTGGATGACAGGACTCTTCAAAAGGGTGGGAGGGAGAGAGAGGCATTCTACAACTGTAGAAAGGGGATTGTGATCACAGACCCCATAATACCCACGTTTATTGCATATTTTTATGAGTCATTATAGGTACTGGTTTTCGAGAGTGAAGCCCTAGTTTTTATAATAAGTAGATATGAGAAGATGCCCAAGGAAAGACAAGATTAAAATGTCCAGCCATGGTAACAGACCAAGGCCTGCTCAAAGAAGTGCCACAATCCAAAGACAGAACCTTGATGTAAAATGGCCTCCCCAATTTCCCATCCACTTCCAAGGGCACCACACCTCAGAAAGGATATTGTAGAACTGGAAAATGTGCAGAAAAGGGGAACCAGAATGATCAAGGGTGGGAAGCTAGAACACCTTCCTTACAAAGTCAGGCTGTGATGTTTAGATCACTTCAGCGTTGAAAGACAAGAGGTGATCTGATTGAAGTGTATGGTGTGAAAAAGGTGGGTAGAGAACAATTCTTTCTCTATTGCACACAAGAACCAGGAGACAGGACTGAAAAGCAGCAGTATTACTAGCAGAAGTGGTGGTAACAGCAACCAGCCTGGACAGCGTTAAGAAAGGGTTAGACAAATTCATGGAGGACAGGGGTATCAATGGCTACTAGAAGTGATGCTTAGGTACCACCTCTAGGTTGGAGAGACAGGCAGGATGCCTCTAAAGGGCATTGGCAGGGAGTTTGGAGTAGGTGAAGGTTTTGCCTTTGTCTTCAGCTTGAGAATGCCCAGAAGCACTGTGTGAGATAAGATGCTAGGCTAAATGGGTTGTTTTTAATCTTTATATTATTAATAATGGGAATTAGCAGCACTGTCTTCTTTGGGAGACAGGCAATAATACTTGTACTGAGCCTGGCAACCAGAACTGGCAATATGCAGGAAATAAAAATAAAAAAAGGATATGGCATTATCACCAAGGAGAGACAAGCTTGTTTTCTCTTCAAGACAGAGAGGAAACAGGAAAGTAAAATCTCCTTTTATCCCTAGAGCCAGTTGGCTTACCCAAGAAAAAATCTTCCTTTTCTAATCCTACATATGCCACCATGCTTTCTAAATTAAAATAGGATGCATGCAATAAGGGTGTCTTCTTTCTAGAATAAAGCTCTTAACACTCACAAAAAAGGGCACAAGTTCAAGTCTTTGAACACTGTTCTTTGTAGGCTATTGCACTGGTGAAATCCATATGTAGGGAATGTTCAGAAAAAAATTGGATGCTCTTCTTGTGCAAGTGCAAGCATCCTCTATGATTACAAAACTTCCATTAGATTCAGATCAAAGATACCAGTTAAAAATTCAGAGGCAGGAACAAACCATGAAAACTTAAATTCAGCTCTTTAACATAACTCTTTAGTACTTTACTTTATCAATCTACTGAGCTTTTTCTGAAAAGCTTTGGAAATACAATACACTTCTACACAAAGAGAAGTTCATGTTGTAACCCTTTATTCCATCTTTGTGTAGCTTCATTCTCCCCATTTCAGTGGAGCCTACAGAAGTGGGCTAGTTTTCAGGGATGCAGGATCAAATGGCTAATGTACAGTGGATAATGCAAGAACATTACCGGAAGGAACCTTACTTTTGCTTCACTGACTACAGCAAGTCTTTTGATTGCACAGAATAGATCACAGGAGAATATAGGTCATATTTAGGATTATGGAGGTGCCAGAAACACTGGAAGCTACAGTAAAATTGAGCCTGAAGAGATAGAATGGTCCAAGATAGTGAAAGAAGTAAGACAAGTAAACATGTTGTCCCTATATTTTACAGCAAATGCATTGCAAGTATGGTGGGACTGGAGGAGATGAAAGCTGGAATTCAAACTGGGGGTTGAAACATTAACAGTGTGAAATTGATGGCTCCACTAGCTGAAAGTAAAAGGGGAAAAAAGCAGACTTTGGCTTCACTTCTGCTTAAAGTCCTCAGCCCAGGGACACCACACAACTGCTCTGAAAGTGTCAAATCCACCCTGAATGCACTTTGAATCTGTTCTCAAACCATGTTGAATTCACTTTGGATCCGTTGCAGATATGACTGATGCAGCACTTTCCCACCTCCCCATTTCACAAATGTTCCAAAACATTTGAAGTCGTACGAATGTCAATGTACAAATGTCGTAACACTCTATTTGTATATGAACGTCCGAATTTGTACAAGATCGTACAAAATCATATGAATGGTATAACTATTCATGCACATTTCTAGTGTGATCTATTCTACATCAGGGAGACAGAGCCAGGCTAGTAGACATTCCCAGGAACATCACAGGGTTAGGAAATAGAATAATAGGGCAGTTGGAGGAGGAATCCTAATCTGGTGTACATATCTGCTCAGAAAAACTAATTAGGGAGCTTAATGACTAATTAAGATGTCAAAAATAACACCAACTAGCACACACCATGACCAGTTGATGGTGAAGAAGCATATGTGGTGAATTGTTTTGTTCTCTTGGGCTGCCAGATAGACAAGGTGGATAGTGAAATAGAGAATTAAGGAGCAGACTAAGTCCTAGGGAAGAAGGTAGAGATAAACCTAGACAAGAACATTAAGGATAAGGACATTTTCCTAATAAGAAAGATCAGAATCCTTGAAGATACATTGCTGCGAAAGATGGACATTGAGGAGGAAGAAAGAGGACTAGTGTAGACCACCTACAAGAAGAACAAATTGACTAGTCTTGGATCAAACAGAACCTGAGTGGGGATGACTGTCCCAAAAAACAAACAGAAACTCACATACTTTGGGCAAGTGGTTCAAGCACACCAAAGGCCAGAAAAAGAAAAAAGATTATTCTTGGCAAGGAAGAAGGAAGCAGAAGAAGATACAATACCTTCTGCAAGTGAAACTATTCCCCATTACATTCATTCATTGCTTTTTGATCACAGCCAGTAAAGACTAATGGACTAAATGACTAGTGTGCTAAATAACAATTCCCCACTATAGTATGTTTGGTGTGTATTATGTGTCTGTGATTGATGGCTAAAACTTTTAGGATGTGCCAAGACCACTGTGTAAAATACTCCCCCCCTCCCTTGCCCATGAGAAGTTGTCCATACGGCATTCTGATTTAGGATAAACTGCATAATGAGTTGTGAATGGACTATACTGTTTTCAGCAAGTCAGAGCACCAGGCCATTCACTGATGCAGTTTGGACAGAACCTACCCCAAACCATTGGTTGTGGTATATAACTACCCACTGCAATCACATATACCTTTCAAAATGTTAGGCTCCATGGGCCTTTCCGCACTTGGCCTTATTCTCTTCTAGAATATATCCTGAATAGAAGCCTCTGTCTGCATGCAAGTGCAGTCTGTATTAGGATGTGGACAATAGACCCCTGTTTGAAGATATCTTTCAAAATAAAGCCAAGGGCAGAAAGGGTCCTTGATACTGCTTCTAACTGCGTGGGGAAAATACCCCCAGACAGCAGCTTTGGAACCCAGAAACAAAACCAAAGCCGGCCAGGATGAGCTGACAGCAGAGTGGACCAGTGGCAGTCCTTCCCACCTTGGAGTGCATTGCCCAGAGCAGACCACTGGGGCATGGTTTATACCATACCAGGCAGAAACTACCTTAGGCTGCCTATAGACAGGAAGAGGAAAATCTTGCAAACTGTTTGGATCCCACAATTGCTTCTTGCTGCCCCTGTCAAATGGCAGGGCAAAATCCCAAAGGACAGCACAGGTCCTTACTTGCTTGGGTGTTTGCTCCTGGGATGGTGTGGAGCATACTTTGAGATATTTTGATGGTGCAAGCATCCAGAGAGGTGAGCCCATATGGTTATTCTAGGAAAATCCAAGTTGGAAGTTGATTTTCCTGTAACAGTGATAAAGCAGGATTTCATGGATACGTGTCGCAATCTTAACCCAGTCCCAGGACAATCCCACTTTTTAGCCCCTGTCCAGATGCGCTCTCTCTCTCTGCTCAATAAACGGTTCATTTGGTGACTGAGAGGGTATAACTTGCTTCCTTGTCAGGGCTGGACAAAAGCGTAAACCAGTGTGTCTACTTTTTTCACCTTTTTTTCAGTCATTATCAAAATATGTGGCTGTTCTGGGACCAGAAAAATGGCTCAAAGTTCTATAGAAGTTCCTGAATTTTGGATCTTCTACCTCACTCAAAAGAATGTTGTAAATGGGTCCCAGGCAATTGCCACTGCTTTTACCTACTTAATTTTACCTTTATGGCTCTAGAATCCCCCCCCCCAATCTTATTTATTTGGTTAAAATATACACACTGCTTTCCATTTAAGTGGTTTACAACATGAGACATTCTCAGGGCATTTCTGCACTTCACTGTACGTCTTCTGGTCCTCTTTTGTCCTGCTGACAAGTTACTACCCCAAAGACTTGTGAAGCAGGATGGTGGCTTCATTCCGCCCTCCTCGCCCTATAACATCTTCAGAGTTGGTTTGAGTCCCTTTTGCAGAATGTTCTTTTAACATGTTTTCAAAGCCCTACAGAAGCAGAAGGCAGCATTTCAAGTGCTGTAAATGCTTCTTGAAGTTAATTTAACATAACAAAACCTGACAGCCTCCCGAAAATGCACCTTGACAATCAGAGAGCTAAACACACAGATTAAGCCATATTTGCTGATGTCTGCTTAACAAACTGCACATCAGGGCAGGGGCACTGCCAAAAACAGTGGGAAGCCCAAGTGAAGGGAGTTTCGTCTAGGACTGTCCCCAGCTTCACCCAGAAACTGGCATTCCGTATATAGCCAAGTTCCTCTCAGCCCTCTTGGCCAATCTGCTCAGTTTACTATGCAAGTGCTAAAAGCACGTGGGACAGTCAAGATAAAGGTGGACAATCCAGGCAGATACAACAGCAGTGAATTTCATTGGTCTCAGCCCGCGACACATACATAAACAGGACTCAGGCAGGCAGGCAGACATCTTTCGCCCCCAACCACTAGCTAATGAGGATGCACTTTCTACACTATGCCGATTATCTCCATTAATGAGCACATTATACGCAAAATCACATTCTCCGCTTATTTATTAGGCATTCTGGAATCTGCACCGCAAAGGCAAAAGGCCAGGACGGGGTTCAGAGATGAAGCCCTTCGCTGCCCTCTTGTGTCCTTACGGTGCCAGTACAAGGACCCGTTTGGGGAAATGAACACGTGGCTTCCATTGTCAGATACAGAATTTCTTGAGGTGCAACCCTACCCGATTTCGGGAGCTTTTAACCCGCTACTCGTTTAGGTTTTAGTGAAGTGATCCTAATAATATATACCAATCACACTTCCATAAAGATCCTCTTGTAAGCTTTCTGAAGGAAAGAATATCACATTTCAAAAATTCCCTGATTAGGTAGCCGCCCTGCTCCAAGGGCTGGAACAAAGGAAAGCTCGTTCTGTTTCAAGACACTCAGCTCGCAGGGAGGCATCGTTCGCTTTCCTCCTGCTAGGTTTAGCAGCGTCAGAGACTGCCAATTTGGTCCCCTCCAGATGTTTTCGACTACAACTCCCAGCAGCCCCAGCAATCGTGGCTCGGGCTGATGGGAATTGCCAAAGGCTCGTGGGAAAGCCAGGATATTAGCTACTCCCATGCGTGTAATCATTTGCGCGGGGCGGGGCGGGACTCAGCAAATCCTGGTGCTCATATTCAAAGGAAAGGTAAGGGAGCCTGATGTCTAGAAGATACGCGCTGGCTGTCTTTTCCCCGTCCGTTTTGATCAGAGACTAGATGACCAAGCCATCAAAGAAACTTTATCCGATTCCCTGCCAAAGGGCTCGACTAAATGATCTTTACTGCTCCTTTCACTTCTGCAAGGCTGCGCGGTCGACGTTACGCAAAGCAGCTCAGCGACCTTCCATTCTGCTTGCCCGGCGTTCAATCAGGACGACCGGCGTCAGAGCCCAGGGCGGGACCGTGCACGGGAGGGGAAAGGGTTGAAAGAGCAGATCTGACTTTATTCTCATTGCCTAGGAATGGATTTTTCACTTCTGTCCACGCAATGTGGAATCTATGTTGCGTTCCTAAAGAACGGTGGCTATTCCTTCCCGTACGTTCAGCTGTCCCCCATCTGATTCTGAAACAGTATCATTTTGCTCTGGTACACACAGGAAATAACATTATGTTTGCTTAAGGGAGTCCCAGCAGAAATACGGAGAGTAACACAATTTCACCTCTCCACCACGCCACTGACTCGTAAAGCTGGCCTCTGCAAGACCCTTAAGCCCTGCTTTTCCACAGACAGGAATTACTTGCACAACACAGTTTTGCTTTACACTGCAGTTTGCATTACACCAATCCACAGCCTTGAGAAACCTGCAGTGAGTCTGCTGCTCTTGATTTTAGGTTTAATATGTTATAGTTTTAATGTGTTCATTTTATGTTGTATAAGCTACCATGAGACCCTTGGATATAAGGCAGGATAAAAAATTTAAATAAATAATTCATCACTAATAATCCGTTTATTCATTTGCATAGCAACAATAATTTGCAAATCGCACTTGTACAAAGCCTTAAAATACACAGTCCAGGTTATATGTATATACCAACCATAATATGCACATCTTTTAAAAGCTAAGTAAGCAACACAGAACAGCTGTTAATAAGTCATTACAAATACTGTATTGCCTACAGTAGTTTAAAAGGTTGACCGAAAATGGGAAAGAGCTATCAAAGAATGTAGCCACTTTCTTGATAGTCTGAGCCAAATTGGACAGAGCAAAGAAAGAAAACATTCTGCTTCACTGACCATTTTGTACCCGGCCTGCTTCGGTATCTCCTATAGATCTTAGCAGGAAAAATACTGCATCACCTTCTCTCCTCTCCCCCCATAATGACCTGTGTTTTGCTAATAATAAACTTTTCTACATTTGTTGGCCTTAAACAAGTGTAAGATCATATTTAAAATGACATAATTAGCTGTGTACCAAGGACAATAATAAAAGTCAGATCTTTTTCTTAAAGAAAAGAATTCTATGTTTTTTATTTAAATATCTAACAATATGCAAAAAGCCAGTCTCCTCCACACACTTTTTTTCTAAAAGGCTCAAAATCAGCTTAGAAGTGATAGCAGCTACATGCTAATGATGTTCTTATCACACCTCTAATCATTTTCTTAATGTGGTCTGGAGATGGAACAGAAACACTAGCTGTCGCAAGCGACCACTGCTTTTGAATTGCTTTGTATTTGTATTTGGATGCGGCTGCAGTGTGTGTGTGTTTGAGACCAAGAGGTAATGAGAATGAGCTAGAAATTCTCTTCAAGCTTGCCTCTTGCCACTATCAGAACAGAAGCCTCTAACAGCAACACTATCTGAACATGAGCTATTAAGAACCAGAGAAGATAGAAGTCACCAATGCGGCATTAGAAGACACGAGGAAAAGAAGAAACCGCACATAAGGTTGTTTCTTCAGGAGTCCCCAGAAATGCTAAGACGCTCATAACATGTTGGTAACCTCATAACATGTTGGAATAAAGCCAAGAAATCAAATGGAAAGCAACAAAAACATCAAATCCAAACCCTATGTAATATTTCTCTCCAACACACACAGATGTGCAGATTTCTTACTGCCTGCTTGCATTCCTCAATAAACTTCAATAACATTTATTCAGGCAAGTGAACCAAGCCATAAAATCTATGGGAAAAGAGGAATAAAATGCCTTGTAAATGCAAAGCTGTCTCGGGGGCTGTCAGAATCTTCTCCAACAGCAACTGGGAGCTCTCACCTCTTTGCTCAGTACGGTAAACTACAGTATCAAAAAACTATAGTATCAGAGATGCTCTGTTCATAGAGATGCCCTGGATATGGGGGCCCCCAAATTGAGCCCTTGAGGTGGCCTTGGATAAACCAAGTCACAGAGAATTTCATTATTCTACCAAATTAAAGAAAACCTATTCAAAATTATTTACCAGCGGCACAAAATTCCATATTATATACTCTTCAAGACAATAGAGGTATAATGCTGGAAGAACAGTGCAGCCCCTGCAACAACATTATTTCAATTATTATGGGAGTGCCATAAATTGGAAATATTCTGGAGGAAGATACAACAAATTGTAATTCCACTACATCTGGAGATTTTCTTGTTAAGTGAATGGAAGAAAATTCATGTAACATCCTCGTGACTATCTTTGATACATTAACTTTTACACGCTGCTCATTTACTAATCTCCAGGCTTTGGAAATATGCTGATGAATTAAAATTAAGAGAGTAGTAAGAGATAATATGGGAGACCATGATTAATGAATGTGTAACTGTACAGGAAGCAGTGTTAAATGCAAGACAAGGAATGGTGGAGTGGTCTAAAATTTGATCTATGCTTTCGGAGGCCAGCTGGACTATACAGGAATTAAATATCCCAGATAAAGCTTTTATTAAAAGATCATTCTAAAAGGGGTGAAGTTGTTGGGGTAATGAATCATCACACAGAATTATGTAACTGCAATCAGTAAAGAAAATTGGGAATGGGGGCGGGGCAGGCATTTGTCCACCTGTGGTGATGCATAAATTTCTTGGGTTTGGTTGCACTAACTTCTATGTTATTAGTATTTCTATAATATTAGTATTGTTTAATGATAATTTAAAAAATAACAAGTTCATGGAGAATAAAACTACCCAGTGGCTTCTGTTCTTGAGAGAAGTGTAAACGCCTCCAACACTGGAGGTACGGTGCCTCTATAGACACTGTCAAGAGACAGTAAGTCTTGGTCCACTTATATTCAGCTTGACTTAAGCTTCAGCCACTCCAAATACTATCCACTGGACTAGGTCAGCCAGTGGTCTGATCCACCAAGATACTCCTTCTGTCCTTCAGACTAACCTAAATGTTATTCTGTTTAGAGAGGGGATGTTATCAGTCAGTGCATTAAATGAAGTGTAGATCCAGTACCAACCACCCCAAAATAAAGAATCTTCTTACAGGTGAGACTTAGATCACATCTGAGTTGCTGTCCCACTTGCTATAAAAATTTAGTTCATAGAGGTCACACAGGCCTTCCCAGTGCAGTCTAATTTCAGCAGTTGTAAGGGCTGCTTTGCTTGGTTATATAGTACTTATTAAACATTTGGATAGAGTGCCTGTGAATCAGGAATATCAGGTGCTGTAGGCAAAATGGGCAAATGAAAATATCACAGAAAAAGTGGGGTTTTTGTTTTTTGCCAGGGGGGCAAACATGGATCCAAGTTTGAGTTTACACAGAAGCAAAAGCAAAGAAACATTTGTAATGCACATTTGAAGTTTGGGCAGTACTGTTACAGACTCCATTTGCACTCTAAACGGATAGATTAACTGATTCAAGCAACAAAGGACTAGGTGGAGTGCATGGAAGTACTGGGATGGGCTGCGTGTTTAATGAAAAGCAGATCCATGGGGCTGGACTGCCTTGAAAAAACATAGTTAACTCTTCCCTGGCCACTGCTTTCCCCCTCAAAATGGCCAGGTAAAAAAGAAGGAAGTCACTTGCACCTTTAAGAGTTGCAGGGGAAATGGAATTCCAGCAGAAATAGTTTTGTCATACTGGTAATACTTACTGAAATCCCTTCATTTGTTTTACATTTTAAAGGTAGATGGACAGAATTCCCTTGTCCTTTGGCCATCCTACTCCTAGATAATAACTTGAAGCAGCAGGAAAAACAAAAGGACAACAACTCAAGATGCATCATTATCCTCCTGGAAATTAAAGCTCAAAGCTGATTTTTATTTATTTAAAGTTGTCTGGAGGCTGACTTTTATTGCAAAAGTAATAAAACACAAAGATGGACAGTGAAGAATTGAGAGATTAATCTTAAGAGAACCAAAGTCATGGAGGATAAGGCCATTTCAATAACAATAAAGATCAGAATAATTAGGATAATGGTCTTTCCTCTAGTAAAATATGGCTGTGAAACCTGGATACTGAGAATTAGCATGACAAACAACAATAACCACCTTCAGGGAATGATATACTAGACTACGGAGACACTCAGGAAGCACATCTCCATAGTCCACTATACCACAGAGGGCCCATTTCAGTGGCTCAACAAGGCATGGGCCCAAAATAGCCCCCTCCAGAAACTTAGAATGACAGGAATTTTCATTCCTAGCCGTTGGAGCATCAGCACTCTGCACTGGCTCTGAAGCTAACGCCAGCATCAGCACCAGCTCAGGGCCAGCATGGAGTAAGATGTGCTAATGTGTGCAGCCTTCTTCTCTTCCAGGAGCAAACTTTCCCAGCTTGAGACGGATTGTCTAACCTGGACAGAACATCTCACTCTGATCCAGGATAGCAGGGGGAAGGGAAGAGTTGGCCTTAGGTTATAGCAAATACTGTATGCCTCTACCACAACTAATGCTGTGTATAGACTGGGCACAGAATATGTTGAGGAGCAACAGGAACATAAGGAGAGGCACAGGATGTTTCTTCTTCTGCAGCAGCACCAACTGCAGCCTTTGAACTGCTAAATGAAAGCTGCTTCCTGCTACAGCACTTTCATCTTTGTCCAAAGCCACGGCTGCAGCTTGCCTCATTCAGAGTTCAGCTGTGTTGATACCAAGCACTGTTTTTTCATGTGGCTAGAAAAGATGCTGATATAGGAAATAAGGTCCTGTCACTAATGTCAATCATTGTGCCTCTTGGAACTGGAAAGAGAGCTACCGAAAGGGAGAGTCACATGCGATATAATGTAAGAAATACCCTGTTGAACTGAGGCGTGGGTCTTTCTAACCCAGAGGTTTGCTCCTGAAGCAATCAACCCACTCCCCACCATGGAAAGCCTCAAACAAGAATAGTTATAGAACAGTTCCGAGCTTATCTTCCAGAAAGTGCAGGAAACATAAGCACCTTGCTTTTCGGGAGATTAGTCAGCCAGCAGGGGGAGAATTATGTAAGGAAAACACAGGAGCCAAGATGGGTCTGGAAAGACCAACACAGTTGCAGAAAGTCTCAGGTTTGATTTACTGCATCTCATCATACACCAGGTCATGAAGACCCTGGAGACTTTAGGTTGCTGTAGGTAACACTGAACTTACTGAATCCCTATCCTTGGCCCATAAATGGGAGGCCAGATTCTGTGCAGATCTGAAGGGAGAAAGCATGGCAGCATTATGTTTTAAACACTGCTGGACTTCTTCACTACTGGCTATAGAATTTAGATAGTTTAGTTCCTATGGCCACAACCAGAGAGGGATGAGTTGCCCAGCACTGTTCTATCAAATTAAAGTTTAGCCTTAGGATAAAGTTCATGTACACTCAGACCCATCATCAACATCTAGGGTATCTCCAGATACAGATAAAAGCCTGTGATTCTCCCAGGACTATACTGGGAATCCCAAATATATCCATGACATTTCCAATATGTTTATTCAAAAATCATAATATCACTATTATGAGAGCGCCAGTAATTCGCTTGGGATTGCCTCCTACCTTTTGACAGCGGTGGCAAGAAGCAACTGCATAGCACAACACTTTAAAAGAAGCCCCAAAGTGTGAGAGTTTCATTTGTTCTGTACTTTTAATGACATGGCCAGCAGGTCCTGCACCCATCCCTTTGCATTGGGTGGGTGGACTGGCTCTGCCTTGATTGCTCTTGTATATTTGGGTGTTTTCCCACTGTCCCTAAAAGTACCCATTAAGTACCCATTAATGGGTACTTAATGAGTACTTCTAGTGACAGTGGGAAAACACCCTTTGTTTGCTTGCTGATGAGCCCCAAGGAAAACTAGCAGAAGGGGCCACACTCCTCCATGAAGCTAGCTGGGTGACCTTGGGCTAGTCACAGCTCTCTTTCTGAGCTCTCACAGCCCCACCTACCTCCCAGGGTGGTCTGTAGTGGGGAGAAGAACAGGAAGAGTCCACTTAAGGGTGAGAAAAGTGGTGTAAAAAAGCCAACTCTTCTCCTTTACTACTCAAAAGCTAAGCTAAGCTAAACCTACACCACAACCCTTGAGGTGGCGGTGGGTTGCTGTTGTGACGACATAATCGGTAAGATTTGTATCTGCTGGTCTGAGCACTTTTGGAGCAAAAGTGAGCTAAAAGGGCATTAATAAAGAAATAAGCTGTACTGAGAAAAATGCTGCTGTTTTTAATCAGTAGGGATCTAGCAAATGTGTTTTTGCATTTTTAAGAATCCACATGTTAATATGCAAAGATGGGTTAATATGCGTGTTCATATGCAGATAACCAAGCCTGCTTTGGGTCTCTGGAGAAAATTCTACTGCATTTAAGAGCACTCTCACCCTTGGAAATGCAGGCAATGCTGGTACCCTACTCTGTTGCAACAAAGAAGTCAAAATGGAGGAGGGATAAAGGATGGAAAAGGGAGCCTTGATTACCTGCAGTGAACCAGAGGCTCCCTTGGAGAGAGAAGCTACCTGCTTTCTTTTGGACACCTCACATACACCCGGCAAGGTGCTACGTGCTCAGCCTAACATACCATTCCTTTCTCCTGGGAGGTATATGCATGCAAATTTTCACACACACCCCTTGAAATGACTCCATATATTTTTGTAGGCTGATAGTACAGGATTGTTAAATGGCTTGAAAGAATTGCAGTTTGCTATTTGCGTAATTTCAATTACAAAATGTAAAAGATGCATGTACGGCGGCTGGAGAAGACTGCCCCCTTGTTCTCCAGCCGCTTTCTCGCATGGGGATTGTGCAGAAAAGGCTAAGAGCTTCTGGCCATAGAGTGTAAATGGCATCTGTGCAAGGGCGGATGATGAGCGGCCTCTGCTGCATCCCCCGAGGGCTCAGGCCATAGGCACCTTGTGGATTCCCCCCCCCCTTGCTGATCTCCCCTGTGGCACAAAATGAAGGTTCTCTCCTCCCTGAGGTTTCACACTGCACGACCAGTGTGGCAAAAGGGGAAGGGGCAAAAACAAGAGGGACGCTGGGTGGAAAAGGAGGATGTGGGCTGGAGCTGTATGCCAACCTGGCTTCGGTCTTGGAGGCATTCAGACAGAAGAATGGGTGCTGGGTTTTTCCTCTGCATTTGCACTTTTTAAGCTGCTGCTGAAAAAAGAGCCTGCAGTGTGGCCCTCGTCACCCAGTGCCTCCAATCTCGTCTGATGCGTGGAGTTAAACCTGGCCAGCAAAAATGCTGTGAAGGGCCACTGTCAAGATAGCAGAGGCTCAGTTAAGGGAGCTCTCCTCGACTTCATGCCCTCTTTACGCTCAGTCCAGTTCCCTACCACAAGGAGGCGCTGTGTTGCAGAGGTAGTGCACTCTCTTCCCCATGAGAACCAACATCAGCCACTTAGCTAGTGTAACAGTAGTGGAAGATGACCAAGAAAGGGCAAAATATTCAGAAGACTCTTTCCCATAGAGTACCCCCAGTCCAAGCTATCATTGGAGAGCAATGACAGCAAGTCTAAGGCTGTTGTAAAGCAATGGAAGGGACAGATCTAGGACTACCACTTTCCTGGCATGGTCTCTACGCCTGTAGGTGATGCTTTCTTGCACTGCACATTAGAACACTACACGATTAAGCTTATGGCTTAGTCTTCTGAAGCTGGATCATAGGAGGAAAGAAATGCACAGATGTTCTGGCTCCAAGGGACAGCTGTGTGGGTTCAGAGAAAACCTTCAAGGATCAGTTTTCAATTGCAAGTTAGGCTCAGCTTCCAAATGACAAGGTCAGGTTCTGTTGGGAGGCAGCAGGTTTTCTTTGCTGGTGTTAAAGCAAAAAGCTACCTGCCAGGAAGAGCACTGCAGCATTCCGCACTGCATGGACATAAGTGAGCAGAGAGATGGACTAGATGTTCTCCAAAAACCTTTCCAGCTCAAGAATTATATGCATTCCAAGAGTGACTCCTCATTACCACAGTCTATGAAACAGCACATCTGAATCATAACAAAAAAGTAGACAGGATCATGCCTGGATACATCTAGAAAAGCATTTCTTTGCCAGAAGCATGCATAAATATGAGTCTCACTGGGAAACTCTGGCCCACAAGGGGTGAAAAGGCATTAAAAACCCCCACAAATCAATGAAGCATTGTAAGTTCCTGTTCTGCTTAATTACTTAAAAAAATACAGTGGCCTTTAAGGCACAAACAGCCTCAGCTAGATCAGCATATCAGTGCCTTGCAAACAGAACACAGATCATTATTCTTCCTTGGCCATGCTTTTGAGCCAGCAATACTCGTCTGGTCAGCTGCATTTAAATACCAGGTTTGGTAGTAATGCAAGTTGTGTGCCACTGTGCATGCAGAGAGCTCAGGATGTCCTTTCAACCACCATTCAAACTATTTGACTCAAAAGAAAACAGAATATAGTTTCCAGGTGGGCTTAAGGTGGAGATCTGGCATGCAGAATTAGATCCTAAATATCCTTGGCTCTAGAGTTCTGCAGTCAGTGAGGATTTTTGTGAAGTCTCAAAAGTGTCTGCCCATCCCTAATTATTTCCAGTATCAGATACAGAAGCTTCATTAGAGAGCTTCCAAGCCGTTATTGCTAGAAAAGCAAACCATCCTTCATGAAAATATTTGTCAATTGTGAAAATTATTTTATTTACCCCTTTGGAAGGCAGTCAGGCACAGCTTTAAAATACTTACAACTGTATTGGATCCTTGAAAAAAAATGAGACCCTTGTGCTAACATAAAAGAAAATCCTAAGCCGTCTACATTTCTCTGTCTGCTTCTCTTGCCTCTTACTCAACTTTTCAACCAATCTCCAGGCGTACTGGGAAGTCTTCACCCCTCATTTGTAGGGTCCCCATTATTGTGTTTGGAGGACTAGGGTTGCCCAGTCCACAAGCGAATGCTGATATCAGTGTCAGCCGCCTGTTGTGCGCTACTGCAAACAAGGCTTTGCTAGCATGCTTTCTGGCTTGCTCCCCCCCTCCTCTTGTCTCAGCAAATTTTCTAGTGAATAAAAGCAGATCATTAGCAGTTGGGGAGCAATCAGTGCCCGATGGATGAGCTGCGTCTAACACCAAGCTTGTTAAATGCCATGAAATTAACTAGGGAAAGTCACCTGCTGGGACCCTTCCCTCTGCTGTGGCCAGGGAGATTCCACTGCACCCGCATCTGTCAAAGGTAGGCTAGAGCATATGAGTTTCTTCAAGAGAGACTGGCTTTGACAGGTGCAGCAAAAGCAGTTACTGAGGAACACGCATACTCCACAGAGGCACAGATAAAGCCAGCAGGGTGCGATACCAGCCATGCGTTTCAGTTTTCCAAGAGCCGTTGCTCTTTCGGTTTTAGAAGGATGCCTGAAAGTGTGAGGGCAAAGCTAGGAAGTTCAAAGAGAGGATGAATAAGACACCAAGAGATGAGTGTCCTTGCCTTGCCTCCTTAGCAAAAGCAGAATAAATTATGCAAAGTAACAGCTGGGCTTCAGCGCAATGGTTGAACACATGCAGTGCATGCAAAAGAGCTCATCTTCGGTGCCTTCAGAATAGCAGCTGAGAGAGGATCCCCACCTGAAATTCTTGAAAGACCCCATGGCTAGTAAGGAGGGGAAAGTCTGAAGAATTCAAGTTTAAGCAAAGTCTGACCAAATGGATTCCCTCAGACTATCGGCTGTAGATCAGCCAATACATAGCAGAGTAAAGTGAAGAACATCCACAGTTCAAAGAACAATGCCTGTTTTGGAATTCAGGGGATCCAAGACAATAGATGTGCCATGTGCTGCAACTGTAGTGGGTCTCAAAACAACAGCGCAATACAGTCTTCTCAGTGGTAGCCACAGGTTGCAGAGCAACCTCCTTTCACAGGGGCATAAAGCACAATTGCTTTACCCTTTCCAGCATCTGGCAAAGACACACCTCTCCACCCATGTCTTCAGATGAAGAGGCATTTTACCTTATTAGGACACAATGTTTTTTAATTGTTGAACTGTTGTAGCCCACCCTGAGACCTTGGGGCTGAGGATCCAATAGAAATGCAAACAATAAATAAGCTATGCTATGCCAATGCTGTGCCAAATGTGTGCAAACTGAATCTATGGGGACATCCAACCGCTGCAGGTGAACATCAACTCTTTAAAAGAAATATGATGTTTCCTCACCCCAAAAGGCCCCCACACATCCCTGGCTTGCTCCGACACTGCACTGCATCACTCCAAGGAATCTGCCATTCCTGAATGAGCAACCCGGCACTGTGTCAGTGCACATTGCACCAGACAACACTGCAGCTCACACTAGGCTGAACCTTCTTAGATGGTGCAGGAATCCCCATACTTCCCAAAATCTGGTCTTTTGGCTAGATATGCCAGCAGAAAACTGACGTGGCCACAAGAATACATGCTGGTCCCTTTGGGTTGACAAATGGACAGCTATCACCACATACGGTAAGTCCTCAAGATGCAAAGACTTCCAGGAAAATAAATGCCCACCTGTCTCCGTATTGTCAATAGAGTGCTGTCAGGCTGAGTTGTTCCAGCCACATTCTAACAAAGCTCTGATATCACTGAATCGGGTTTCGATATGCATCCACTTAAAGTAGGGTTCAAGGAAATCAAAGGGAGGCTTATAATTGGCCCATGCTCACTGCTGGGCAATCCAAAAATCCTCCTTTTGTGAAGCTGACCACTCTTACTAACTTCATCTGCTCACATACTTAACCAGTAATGGCTCTTCACGTGGCAAAGTTACCCCCGTGCATATAGACGTGGAGCAGTTAAAACTGCTCCACACGTACTGCATCGGCACACGATCAGCAGCGCAGTCACGATTGTGTACGGCTTCACCTGGTGACCCTGAACCACACACGCACGCCGGCGCCGTCACTGCGGCAAAGTGATCACCACCATAATTCACGTAGCCACACCTAGTAGAGTACTGACCAAGTTTCAAATGCTTTGGGTGTCCATAAGTGCGGATACCCAAAACATTCCTGAACTTCATCTCCCTGGGACAGGAAGCAAAGTAAAAAAATTCTCATTGATTCTAATCTACTTGCAGTAATATCTGGAATTTGTCTGTGGTGTTCTCTTCTTTTGTTGCCTCATTCCTAGTTTCCCGCTAACCTGCAGCTGTTTGTTATGACTATTTCCTCAAACATTGCTATGGACACACTTTTGGAGCCTTTATGCAATGCCCCCCCCCTCAAAAAAAAAATGCCAATTTTTTCTCCCCCTGAACATTCCGCCCACTTAAATGCTACAGTCTGGGGCATTTGAAATTCCTGCTAAATAACACGATGTTCTTTATGCCTGGGGTGCCAGTTGGCTGGGCTGAGAGGTCATTCTGAGGTTACTCTCCACACCACACCTGCACGGTGGATGGATGAAACCGTCTAATTCCAGCCCATCTCCATGGCAACATGTGTTCATTCGGCCACGGATTTGTTCCATCCTCGTTTCTCATTAATCTGCAGTATTTCATCCATACCCAGAAATTTGTATTTAAATATCTATAGTGTGCTCATCTGTGCTGTTATTTCTAAACTAGAATGCACCTTTTCTAATAGAGAAAGGGGTCAAAAATTTAGAGGCAGGTCTCAAGGATAATTATGCCAATCCATTTAAAAGCTGAGAGGCAGATCAATTCCATTTTCAGCCGAACTCATAAAAAAGATGCCAAGCCTGGATCAGATTGAATCACAAAATTAGAAGGGGGTGTTTAGATCATCTAGCACCCAGCTAAATGCCACCGTTCTATCCTTCCTACCCCTCTTCAACTCCCTGAACAGCTTGCCTCCCAACACTGTGAAGGATCATAAATGATACACATAAAGCACCATCACTGTTTTAGTCAGTCTGTTGCATCTGCTTTTAAAATGATTTTATTGTGACCTGCCCTGAGACCTTCAAGTGTAGGGCAGAATAGAAACATAAATAAACAAATAATAAAATAAATAAACTTTAAATTCTGGGGAGCTCTTAAGATTTTGCAGAGTTCAAGGACAAGTAATCCTTTGGCAACTGACAGACGATAGAAAGCCAATCCATATTTTCTATTGCATTCCTAAGCATGGTTATTCAGGGAAATGTGGCACTAAATACAAAGCATTCACATTCCATGTGCACGGGCATATAGAAATGCAGCACTACAGGCATGCAATTGCTGCAGGAATGAGCAAGAATTCTAGAAAGAGAACTTAATATGTAGTAACAGAACCTAATCATCTACATCACATGTATACCGAGCCACAAGCACATGGTGCAGAGAGTACAAAAGTGTAAATTTTGCAACACTTTATAGTCTAGGTCATATATTAACTAGAAATGTTTCACCAAAATCGAACAGTCCATAGTTATCACTTATCTTCTCCATCAATCACTGTGCTAACTGTATTAGCCATAGTGGGAAGCCTAGCAGATTCTGTTTAACCAGTCTTTTCAGTGCCCAAGCGATGTTTCAAGCCGATGCATTAGAGTCCATGTTCTAATACTGGAAGAAGAGAAGAGTCTTTCTAAGACAGGCCTCTGATATTAAGGTAAAAATGAGCTGTAAATCTGCTCTCCCTCAGTATCTAGTAGCACTGATTTCCCTCCCAACCACGCAGAAATCGGATCCCAGGTGAGTATACCATATGAACTGGGGGGGGGGGGGAGCTTTAGAAATTTGGTAGCACAAAGGGGCCCCCTTGTGGCCAATTCAAGCACCACACCAGCAAGCTCTTTGTGACAGCAAAGAAAAATCAAGATGGTCCTTGTGGGTTGGGAAAGAAAGAAAAATGCAGACAATGCTATAGGGAAACTGAACCTGCAAGGTTTGCTTTATAAATGTCAAGAAAATTAGGAGAAATTAGATAAGATTAGCAATGCATAGCAGGAGAAGGAAGTCATTATTTCTGAATTGACACACAACAGGCAAGCCAAGATGTAGGCAAAGGTCGAACTGACTCCAGAAGAGGCAATTCAGGATCTAAAGAAGATCCCACATTGGCCTCTTGCTGCTCTTCACCAGGCACAAGGAGCAGTCCATGCCTTACACGAGTGTCTGCTATCCCCTGTTATCTTGTGTGGAGTTAACCGGAAGTCAGCCAAGCACCCGCTAACTTCCTTTTGTCACTTTCCAATGCTCGGCTGGCCACCAGGTAGCCAAACATAAAATAATAATGAAACAGGCCAGCAGACACATAAGTAACCCTTGCTCCTACATGAAACATAGCATAACAATGATATTAAGGGTTATTGCCTCACTAACTTGAGACTGTATTAGAAATCCCACAATTACGTCTGGCATTCCCAATGCAGTCCTGGGAAAATTGTTCATGTCCAGAAGCATCCTCAGAGTTTCCTGACAAAATCCAGACATCTGCTCACACGGAATAATACAGTTTGGCCCTCAGACCTGTCAGCTCTGAAGCATCACGCTCAGCACTACTGGGATGCCCAAAAGATTTTGCATGCGAAATGGAAGAGTATTGAGGAGTAAGATGGACCCTGGTTACCTGCCAACATTCCTGTTCATATAGCATGTGAGCCAGAACTAACAGGAACAACATCTGAAGGGTCACACATTTATTCCCTTTCCTATAGGGTTTTAATATTCTAAAAAAAATGCCAGTAAAGATCATCAAAGACTAATATTCTAGGGAAACGTATTGAGAAGATAAGATCAGACTCATAGCCGGTCTAGTTTAGCAGTTTGTCAGAGTGACAGTCATGTTCAGTTAAAAGCATTTGGTAGCCTTGGCTTGGTCTAAAGGTTTTTTGAAACCATCATAAGAATGCAGGAGGACCCCTGCTGGATCAGGCTACAGCTCATTCAGTCCAGCATCCTGTCTCACACAATGGCCCACCATTTGCTTCTGGGCATTCTCAAGCAGAAAACAAAAGCAAAATCTTCACTTGCTCTCAAATCCCTGCAAATCTCTGCCTTCAGAGACATCCTGCTCCTCTCTCCAACCTGGAGGTCATATTTAGTCATCCATTCTAGTAGTCATTGATACACCTGTCCTCCACCTGTACATTACATCTCCTAGTGGTGAATCCCAAATGCATTGTATATATTAAAAAATTATCCTGATTTTTCCAGCATCCTTCACTGGGTGAACCCTGGTTCTAATATTTTGAGAAAGGGAGGAAAGCCTATCCCACTCCATTTATCCACACTATGCATAATTTTATATCATGTCTCCTCTCACTTCTCTCGTTTCTAAACTAAAAAGCCCCAGATTTTACAGCCTTTCCCTGCAGAGAAATTCCTCCAGTCCCTTCATCATTTTAGTCACCCTCCTGTGAACCTCCTCCAACTCTGCTATATCCTGTTTTGCTATGTGGCAACCAAAACAAACACAGTATTACAGATGTGGTCACAACACCAATTTGTATAATGGCATTATTATGTTGGCATCTGTTTTCAATGCAACTTTTACAATTGCTTAACATGCTTTTTTAAAAAAAAGCTGATGTATAGTAAGTCAACACTTTCATTGAACTGTTTGGCATTGCATCACTTGTGTAGTTTAGAAAAGTTCCTTTCTAGCACTGCATTGCTATGATTTTAGCCAAAACTAAAGAGCATGAGAGTTATAATCCAAATAAGGAACTATTGCAACACCCACTAAAATATAACTGCAGCTTAAAATAATACTTCAGGCATCTAGTGAAATGGAGTTACAGTGACCAGGTAGAGAGGCATTCAGGGCTCCTGAACCTTTAAGAACATAGAAGAAGGAATTTGCATAGAAGAAGAAATTTTTGCAGATCCGGCTCATCTAGCAAGCAGACGGCATCTACTGAAATCCCTGCTTCTGGGCAAATATTAAAAGCACAGGAACCTTGCCTGCCTTTTTATCTGGCCACTGTCAGTAGACTACAGTCCACACAGAATTATACCACCATCTAATCAGAGGAGCCCTGTTGGATCAGGCCAAAGCCCCATCTAGTCCAACATCCTATCTCACATAGTAGACCTCTAATAGCTTCTGGGTATCTTAAGCAGAAGGCACCCGCTCTCAACTCTCTGCCATCACCTTTAGAAAGATCCTCTCTCTCCACCCTGGAGGCACTATCTAGGTATCCATTCTAGTAGCCATCAATACACCAGATTTCAAGGAATGTTTCTGCTGCCACAAATTAACAATGAATGAGGGTTATTCCTAGAGTTTGGAGAAGCCACTTTTATCTTAAGCCCCTTAGCTACAGTGGTTACCCTTCTGGAAATGAGCTGAAAACAATGCTGTCTGATTATTTATAATGTACACAGAGATGCATGCCTTTCTTTGAAAACTCAGAACACGGACAAGGAGGCTGATTTAGACACCAGAAGAGCATGGTCAAAGGCTTGAAGTATGAAATAAAAGAAGGACAGAATGACAGATGCAGGAAGTTTAGCTTCATCCATTGCTATCAGATCACACTTCCAGGTAGGCACAAAAGCCACTGAAATCCAGCACCACGCGAAGACCCTCGTAAATTCAAGCACAGATGGGAAGTTCATGGGAGGTAGTTCAGGGGTCTCACATTGGGCAATGACAGATGTTAGGCTCACCCATGCTTGCCCACCCATGTTCCAGACTAAGGATCAGTGGGGCAGGTGCGCTGTGGTTTTATGAACCTCCAGCTGCTGAAATATAAGTCCCTTGGATCTTGTTCTCTTCGCTTTGGGCTGCCTGGTGAGAAATGCCTACAAACATGGGGCTGCAGCTGCTGAAGGTCCCAACCTTGAGTACAGCAATCTCACTGCATAGCCACAGGTTCAGAACATGGCACTGGGAGAAAATGGCATGGATATGCCAGAGGAACAGGAGAGTGAGCAGGAAGGAAAATGTTATAATCTGAATTATATCACTGTGAGAAAGGATTTGAAAAGGATCAGTGGTCCTTGTAGCTGCTTTCTTTTAAAGGAAAAGTATCCACTCATTTAAAGAAATACATAAAGCATTTTAATACCATTATAAAATTTAGAAGAAGACCCTTTCTGCACTGGGGCTTCTTTTGGATTATATCTCAGAATAGGGACCTGCTGTTCACATCCTAGTGCAGACTACAGTAAATCCTGAGTAGGGCCTGCTGTATGCTGCACCAGCATGAAGACAGAAGGTTCCTGTTCTAGAATATAATCTAAAATAGAGCCCAGTGGAGAAAGAAGAAGAACAGTTGGCTTTTCTACCCAGCTTTTCTCACTCATTTAAGGGGACTCAAAGCAG
>MTQE01002208.1:8929078-8947676 GCA_014337955.1 Aspidoscelis marmoratus | reverse complement strand
ACACCCTGTGAGGTAGGTGGGGTTGTGAGAGCTCAGAAGAGAGCTGTGGCCCTGTCCCCAAAAGACTTATTAGCCCCTCTCGGCTTCTTTTGCCGTCACTCTGTTATAGCTGACTTTAAAAGTCCCCTCCACTTCCGGAATAAGTGTCCCCATGGTAGCCACGATCTAAATGGACTTTCCGTCCCCAAGGAAGCCTGTTTCCTTTCCCCGCATCTTCCCCCCCTCTTGTTAAAAGGAAAAATAGCCAGATCTCCGGCTCCTGAAATGGCTTCCCGCCCCTAGCAAAGGCAGATGATCGCTCATTCATTCACTTTCAGCACTTACTTTCACTCAGTTCTCTGTTAGAAAAGGCTTTCTGCCCCAGCAAAGTCAGCAGCTGCAGGCATCGGCAGCGCGATCCTTCGCTCATTCTCTTTTAAGGCTTTCACAGATCACTGATAACAATGTTGCAATTCTGAGCAATTCTGGCTCTTTTTACAAAGGAAAGGAAGCGAACTTGCTGCATTTCTCAGATGTGTGAATGCTTTTTGGCTGTGTGTGCAGACAAGCAATCCCCGCCCCTTTTGCCACGGAGCGTCCTCAAGGCAGATATAGTGAGCAAAACCCGCGAATCGCCGAAAGAGCGCTGGAACTCTCCTTTAAAGTGCACGTATTTTATCGCGGGTGTCTCACTTTCCTAAGCTCCCTAAGCACCTTGTAAAGCCTGGAATGGGGCCGCTCAGAGGCAAAAGAAGAGTTCCAGCAGACTTTCAACTGCATGGGGACAGGGCCTGTCACTAGCCCAAGGTCACCCAGCTGGCTTCATGGGGGAAGGCAGAATCGAACCCGGTATTCCCAGATAAGAGTCCAGCTCCCTAGCCACTAACCCAAAGGGCCCAAGAGTAAAATGAGGAAGGGCACAACTGATTTGGCATCATTTCCTTTTCTTCTTTTTTCTTTTTGTAACCTTTAGCATCCTGCCATGCTTAAGAGCTCCTCCCATGCCTTTTAATACCTGCCTCATAGGTAGAAATTCAGCAGGTGAGTTTTTCACACATGCTGCACCTGGTGAATGTCTCTGCATTTCAGCAGGGAATCCAGCAGGGAAAACCTTGCATCATGGCTGGATCTCGGAAGACACCCTGTTTTAGAACATTCTTCATTTTTTACACTGGCTTCCTGTTTGGATTATTAAAACCAGCTGTTTTCTCTTTAAATATCTAAACACACACATATAGATACTCCAGTTCATGGATGGGCTTTGGGCCTAAAGTCACATATGACCAAGTCCTGGTATTCTAGTCCTGAGTGGCCAGGTAGGCCTTTGGGCCATACCATTGTTGCCCAAAGTGCGAGGCCTAGAACATTCCCGACATATTTCTTTGAGCTGAATATTGTGACACCAGATCAGCAGCAAAAGAACCTTTCCTCCCACAATGATGTTCTTGTCATGGATCTCCTAAATGCAGTAATAACCTCCATCCTAGATTATCTAGCTGCAGCAGGGGCACTTCTGCCAATACCCCACCAACCCCCGCTCCTTCTGCCACCTAGGAAAAGCATCTTTAAATTGCTCTTCACATCACAGCTCTATTACCCTGCGGCTGCACAGCAAAGGAAGCTGGGAATTACCTCCCTCATAAATCCTGCCACCTCTGTCTGCCGAAATATTCCCCTACCTCCTCCACCCAGTTCCTGCTGCATCTGCTCCATATTAATTAGCACAATTAGCATTGCTCTGAGCTCCCCTAATGAACATGTCAGGCAGCTGTAGATGCTACTATTTTTGCTCTCATGGATAGTGTCAGCTTTAAGGGGAGGGTACAGTGCTTTAAAATTAGTTTGTTTGGATCATCATCTAGACAAAACTAGGGTGGGGCTTCATCTGTTGCCAAGAAGTGGTGAAATAGCAGCACAGGCCAATGAATAGCAATCCTCAGAGAGAGAAATCTCAAGGCTTCTATGTAAATCTTACTGCTTGTTTTGCTCAGCTTAGTTTTGATACAAACTGTCTTGTGACACTGTGTAGCTCAGGAAGGCAAGTTCTCTGTTTTGGTGCAGTAGTTTGCTATCTCTAGAGCACAGAACAGCAGTAGCAGCACACTGTGGTTAAAGGCAGATCCATTGTTCTTTGTCAGCCTCCAAACCTGAAGTGATAGAGGATTCTGGGACAAGAAGGTCAAACTAATGGTCTGGTAGTGGTGCCATGCACCAGAATGAGCATTTGTTATCAATTATCCTCCCTGCAACATGGTTTCTCCACATGTGGTATTCAGCAGTTGGTTTACTACAATCCCCACCACCCCCAGTATGACCAATGAACAAATATGATAGAAGGTTGTGGTTCATCAGCATCTAAAGGCCCATCACCATCCCTGTGCTTGAAGTCCCCAAATGACCTTCTTTTTGTTCAGAACACTCCTACTATCAAGGAGCATGGAAAGAGATGGAACCTCAATTATCTCCCACCAACTCAGTAGACCATATCATCTCAAAAGGGTATTGGATGAACACAGTTGCCACATAACTCACTGTATCCTCTTCTACTCTAAATACATCTGCCCTCCTCTAAAGTAGAAGGCAACATGGTGAATGCCAACTTCCATCAGTGGTTGATTGGCCATTGGATTTTAGCTTTGATCTGGGTCATGAGGAAAAGCTATAAACACAATATGGCATGCAACACTAAATCTATGGTTTATTTATTTACATTTTTATCCCACCCTATACCCAAAGGTCTCTGGGTGGGTAACAACATCTAAAATCAAACATCATTAAAAGAACAACACTATGTATTAAAACAGTAGAATCTGCAAGTGGGAAGGGAAAGTGTTCCCCATTTAACTAAAGGCCAGGGCAAATAGGTGCATCTTTACTGCCTTCCTAAATTTGTACAGTGAAGGAGATAGATGCATCTCAAGGGGGAGACTATTCCATAGATTAGGGGCCATCACTGAGAAGACCCACTCCCAGGTGTCTACCCCTTTTGCTGCTGAGGGTGGTGGGACATCCAGTAGGGCCTCTCCTCCAGATCTTAAGGTACAGACAGGTCAATATAGGAGAAGGCACCCCTTCAGATATTTGGGGCCCAAGTCATTTAGGGCCTTATAAGTTAAACACCTTGAATTGGTTTGTTTACTCATAGCCTGGACAGCAAAGGGTTACAGGTTCAATCCCCAGCCCCCTTCTCGGAAGCAGGCGATGGCAAACTACTTCTGTATCTCTGCCAAGAAAACTGCATAAAGGTGCCCATGCAGTCATCTGGGAATTGGCCAGGATTCAGAATACCCAACAAGAAGAAAATGCTGAAGGAACTTAGGCCAGAAGTAATCCTGGGTTCAGTTGGATAAAAGTGCTAGGTCCACCTCATTGGCAGGAAAATCAAAGCTCATCATTATCACCAAACACTTGAAGTTCAGGAAACCAAAGTGACATGATGAATGCAAAGATGGAAGAGGACTCAAGTCTCATATAGGCTGTCTGGGTAAAAGGTCAGGCTCAGCTTAGTAACATTGTAACTGAGTCAGATTAGAGATGTCTGATCAGTTGAGTTTCAGACAACTGACTGAAGCCAAGGATGTTGTCACTGTTACTTCCTTTCTCAGCCAGGATATTTTATATCTTACTTTAAAAATGCTGGAAAGCAACTGAAAATGCTTCTTTCCCCTCATCGTTTCTAGGAATTCTCTTCAGTTATCCTACTTCCCTCCATAGACTGTCAGGCTGCGTCCCCATGCACTATACAGTCTGAATCGAATCTGAATTCAGTAAGGAGCATCCCCATGCAAAGCCCCCTAACCAGAATATATACGGACCAGATCACCCAAATCCGCGCTAAATTTAGTCCTCTAGAAAATTGTTCTCAGCACGGTTTGGGAGCCAAGTCCGCATCATTTTGGAGGCTGAGTCCGTGCATGGGGATGCTCCCAGGCTATTTAGGTTGGAAATTGGTGCTTGCATCATTAGCAGGTGGGGCTTCACGTCCTGTGCTCACCGTTCCTGTCCTGTGCATTGGGGATCACAACTGTTCGGGCATTTTGAGGCAATAAATGATGACTGCACAGAAACGAGTCTCTTTCCACAACCATTATTCTACCCCCTTTCCCCGATTGCCAAGCCAGGTGAATGTGCAAGACAAACAGCAGTTTCAGAAACGTGCATACAATAACTAAGTGCCCTAGTTTTACAGTGAAAGATGCAATTGCTATCCCACAAGTCTCTTTCCATGACCATTATTCCACACCCCTCCCTGATTGCGGAGATGCACACCTCTGGTAAGCTGCTGCCAAACCCCATAGCGGCTTTGCAGAATGATCTGGGTTTTTCTTTTCTTTTTTACTCTTATATTTGTATTGCCTTTTGGCCCTATGTGGCATTGAGTGGCATTACTTTGTCATCGCTGCAGTGGGTGGCACTGCACCAAAACCCATAGCGGCTTTGCAAAGTGATCTGGCTTTTTCATATTTTATTATCATATTATTATTGCCTTTCAGCCCTATGTGCCACGATCAGGGAAGGAGGTGTTGGGTGGCATTTCCCTGCCATCACTACAGAGGTCAGCACAGGGGTTGCTGACATCAACCCAACTTCCTATCAGGAGAGAGGGAGCGGAGAGAAAAATATGCTGTTTCCTCATGCAGGGGTTTAGCACAGTTTGCAGGAGGACACCCATATTCAAATTAAGCCCACATTAGCAGCAAACATACGGGGATGGCTCAATTTGAACTCAGTCCCGCATCCAGACTAAAAATAGTCCAATCCGTACTAAACAGAGTGCATGGGGATGCGGCCCCAGTCTTTAGCTCCCTCCCCCTATATAAAGCAGTTATAGAAGTAGAAAAGGAGTAGCCAAATACATCCAGCTAAATGCGGTCAGTCTCCCACTACCCATTGGCCATACTGGCTAGGGTTTATGGGAACTGCAATGCAGTGACATCTGGAAAGCATCACATTGGCTGTCCTGGAATGAGGCATGTGAGAAAGTTAACATTTCTCTATGTTCTTGATGTTAATGAAGTCACAGGACCATTATGAGGTCACAGGGCTCTCAGGTTCTGCCAGGCCATCAAGTAGCAGAGAGGCCAGGATAGACAAGTAAATTGGCAAGGAGAAAATCCTGGGCCATGCTCCCATGTATCCATGCATATCTCCCATACTTATGGCTTCAGGTGGCCGGGAATGAAGCCAAGAGGAACTGGGGATTTGGTGTATCAGCTCCTGTGGAGCTGGATACGAGCAATCCGGTAAGTTATAATGAGGACTCAATGGGGAACTGGAAAAATTGGTCAGTGGAAGATTTGGGACAAAGGAAGGAAAATCCAACTTGCGGTCAACTTATGGAATGCAATAAGACAAGTTGTGGTGGCAGCCAGTGGACTTCTGAAGAACAGTTAGGACATTCCCATGATCACTTTATTGAGTTACTGCATCTAAAGAGATGGTATTTCTAATTATTACCAATTACTGTTTAGAGAACAAGAGCTATTGGCTCCATGTCCTAACTTCTTAAAGAAGACAGGCCATAGCACAGAGGAAGAACATCAGTTCCGAATGGAGGAAGTCCCAGATTCAATACATGCCATCTCCTGGTTGGAGTGAAAAAGGTTACTGTTTCAGAAAACTACTGCCCTCTGCAAAACAATATTAAATTGAATGAACTTATGAACTGATCAGCATAAGGCACTTTCCTATGTCCCTAGATTACTTTATTGTCAAAAATCGTGCAAAAATAATATAACTCAGTTTCTGTAAGGATCTTCATGGGCCTTTAATGGTGCCTTAGGATTGTTCTGATGGTGTAGGAGCTACACATCTGTCCACCTCTGTTTCCAAGGACTCAGGATATGCATGATCCTAAGCCCTGGAAGTGCTCCCTGCTCAGTTAGCACTTGGTAGAGTCTTATCTGAACAAGGTGATGGGAAGAGCTTTCACAGAGCTTCTCTTCCCCCTCTCCCTCTGTGCTGTTTGCACTTACATGCCATAGCATCCCTCATTTTTCAGAGCAAAGGGCAACTTCAATAGCCATTATCCCCAACAGAAACCTCAAACTGGGGAACAGAAGTTCTCTGGTTTCAATGTCCCTGTCATCAAGAACAGCAGCAGGTGTGCAGACAGAATGTTGCACTTTGCTTCCTGCCCAGGTTCTGCCATCATGTAGAACTTGCCTCCGTCATGTAGCTTTCCTCATAAACACATACAGCCAGGTCTTGCACAGTTCTTCATCTTTATCCCTCATCAGAGCTCACCAAATATTTCTGCCTTACAGAGAAACAGTCACGATCCTCTCACAGTTTGCAGAATATCAGGCTCAGTGGCTTCTTCAACAGGTTTCCAGTAACCACCTCCTACGAACTCTGTTCCCATGTCTGAAGCCTTTTCTCAGGTCAGAGCTTTACAAACAGAATGGCGGGGAAGGAAAATAAAAGGGGAATGGTGTGGTGCTTTGTATAAGACTTGAAATATTGAGCAACTCCGAGGCACTGTGGATTCCATCAACAACAAACAAGTCAGCTTAATTATTTCTTTCAAAGATTAATGTCTCTATGAAATAGCAGAGGTAAATTTTACAATTCATTTTAACCAAAATTGGATTTATGGGCGTCAGGTGGGAAAAGGAAAATGCCCAGAGTTTATTATTTATTAATGTACTGTACATGTTTAAGAATGTAGACAAGTATTAAAGATATAGGAAACTTAATTTTGGTTCCAGCTTCAGACTGTGCAGCTTAGTTCATCCTAAGCAAAGCTGTTTCCAGTTCTTGCTAATAAAATAACAACAACAACAACGCAAAGATTGTTTTCCTTCTTCATGGGACAGATACAGAATGACGGTTCAGCTGACCGCAAGCCATAAAAAACACCAAAGAGAGATAGCAGAGAGCAAGCAGAAGAATCCAACTAAACACGAGCACAAGGAAGAGAGCAGGGAAGAGAAGCCATCGCAACCCTCTCAGTCCATCTACAGCTTATTTGACAGCAATGGGAGGTTGGATGTGTTCCGCATGCGCAAATTGGTCTATGAAAGAGGTAGTCAAACAGTACTGTTTACCTCACGAAAGTGCTGGTGGCATACATTAAGGTTGCTTTAGCTATCCTTCACCACTAGTAGGCAGAGTGAACCATGGATTGGGATAGGTAACTACCTTGGCTAGGCACAAGAAAACAGGAACACTTGATTTTGATCAAAGGTCCCATAGATGTCAGACCACTTGATACTATGGCTTTCCCAGCAGCAGCTCCCTTTATGCATCTCAACAGAGGGGTTTGGCAATTTTTAGCCTCTCTCTGGGTATAACAGCCTTGTGTGAGGCAGATTCAGGGGGAGATATATATTCATTTGTATTAGTTCAACTCCAAATGGAACAATCCAATCTTTACTAGATTTGCCAAATGAAATCCAGGTGAGGGAACCTGTGCTTTTATTATGTAAAAGCAGCCCAAGCACTGGAGGTGCTTGCCCTGAAAGTTCCATCCGTTGAAATTGCCTCCTCTACCCAATTATTAAAAATGCAAAACTCAGGGCTGTATTCCCTATGACAGTTTTAACCTCGGCCCATAAACTTTATTCTGACAGCACAACCAAGAAGCTCTTAGACTGCACCTATCCATGTTTAAAAACAGATCAAAAGTGGCCTAGAGGTGGTAGCATGGTGATGCTGGTGTTCCCATCCCACCTCTAAGCTACATTAAGTGGTAGTGATTTTTCTGATGTGCATTTTCTACTAAGGTAGAACAAGGACATTGCCACTTCTAAGGTGTATCTGAGTCACTTTTTTATTACTATGTGTCCAGAAACTACAGATTTTGTATGCGGTGTAGGCTCTTAGAAGATGCAAAATAGGACTGGGATCACACCAGGCGTTTTGGAGACTCCTATTTACTAAGGATTGGCCCGTCTGTGCTCATAGGGGGAGAAAAAACCTGCAACACAGAATTTTTAAAATAAGCGCCTAAATAAGCTGCCTACCTTGCTTTTCACACCTTTCCTGTTTGTCCAAGGGTGATTAAGGTTTGCCAAAGGCTGTAAAGCTCCATATTGGCTACAGCCTCCATAGCCTTGTGCCCCTTTGATGCCTAATATGATTCATCATGGTCCTGGGGTCTGTTTAAGTCTGTGTGACTGTTTTTCACCTTAGGTACACATCCAAATGACAGAAAGATTACCTGGAAGTTCCTCTTTGGTGTATATCCTGAGAAATCCACAAAAGAAGAAAGAAAGGAACTTGATCAGCAAATGGCTTCTCAGTATCACTGGATGAAGCACTCATGGAAACAACGCTTCCCTTGGGCCAGGATAATGAGGGTCGGCTCTGACCGTAAGTGCTTTTCACTTTTATATTATCCTAAGCTCCTCCCACTGGGTGGAACAACAGACCTCCACCTCTTAAAGAAACTATGTAATGGTCTTTAACACTTGCTTATTAATGTAGTGGAGCTTTCTTTGGCCATCCAGAAGTATGAAGAACAATGGAAAGAAATGGAAGAAACCAACATACCAACAGATGCCTATGCTGAGGTAAGAAATTAGGCAAAAATGGATGAGTGGAACTATTTATATAAAGCTTAATCATGCAATCTATTTTCTGAAGTTTTTTTTTTCTTGGCTAGACTTTATGAATGCAGAACAGGCAGAATTTCCCCTTCCCAGTGAGCCTGCCTGCAATCACTCATACCTTAATCCGCCTTTCCTAGCCTGAACCTTCCCAAAAAAGCCAGGTGCGTCAGATAACCTGGCTGATTTTAGCCTAATTTGGCCACCCTACATAGAATGTTCATGAAGGGGGAAGGGGCAGAGTAGCCTATAAATGATCTCACCTGTGAATTGACTTCAAGCCAGCTCAGAGGGCCTTTGTGTGGGGTCACAGCCAACAAACATGGAATCAATGGCTTCAATTTCAGAGGTCACTTCTCTCTAGGGACCAACAGGTGCTTAAATTTAAGTGCATAGAAAAAGTAGTTTTTGCTCACCTGTTTTGGCTCCCAGGGCCAAGGTTAAATAGATTGCAGGAGATCCATGATCTCAAATGTCTCACTATTGGTTTTTTAAAGATTTAATACAGCAGTAGGGAAAGGTAAATCTAATCAGGGTTGTGATGCTGGAGGAAAGTTATTATTTTTTACTCTTTCTGCTCTGTATGTTAGCCACACAGGATAAATAGTAGGTGGATGTAGAATTTACAGCGGGAAAACAAGACAATACTAAGGGGAAAAAATGATTCAGATGCAGTTTTCCACAGCAGTATAACCCAATACATCCCCCCTTCCTATGGTCACATTTAACTCTTAAGAATAAAACTGTATGAAATCCCTCATAAAGGAGAAATGTTAAAAGCTCATGAAGTATGTTTCTTAGGCCCTTTCTTTACTTATCTTAGTTTGGTGCTAAGGGGCCATGAAGCCCATTTCTAGACCTCTTGGTCTGCACGTTAGTGCAGAATTGTGAGACCCTAGCCATCACTGGATGGAACATAATCCTGATGAGGAAAGCTCTGATCGACATTATCAGTAGACCACAACATTGGCATGCAGAAGTTGCATCTCCATCTTCTAGACTACTGGGGGATCCATAGGGTGCATCAAAGTTTATTACTATAATAAGGTCTTTGGTGCTTCCGAGGCTAGGAACTTTCATTCCTAGACCTTTGAAGCACCCAGAACCAGCTCTGAAACTCACATCAACTCCAGGAGCTGATCTGGACCACTACCCTTGTGTAGACAGCACTGTTCCAGACCATGCCTTTCTGTGCTCCAAACCAGTGTGCCTGCATGGTCCAGAACCACTGGTTCAAACCACAGAGAGGTGGTACAGTTCTAAAACTGAAGAACTAATCCTTTCTTAGCTAACCAATATAACCTGTTGTCTTCTATCATTTACCAGCACACCCTGCCCTTCCGGTACATTAATGAGCAACTGTTCCGAAAGGCTCTGCGAGACATTGATGTTGATGTGCCCCGAACAGACCGACACCGAACCTTCTTCCAGTGAGAGACGCTTCTTTCCTAGCCACTTGCCCCCAAACCTGCCCCCCAAACAGTAATGAAATATTTCCCTCCCTTCTGTGATCTGTTTACAGAAATCTGTTTAGAGATGGGGTCATTTTGTTAGGGCTTTTGAATACAGGTGATTCTCAAAAACACAAAATGTGTGCATTTCTTGCAAAAATTGTTACTGAATCACGTGATGTACTTGCACCCTGGGCAGCTGAGCATATTTTGTGTGAATATCATCTGTGCATTGCACAAAAACTGTGCAAAAAGTATGAATTACACCAGTGTGTTAGACATCCAACAAATTTTGCAGAATCAAACAAAGTGCCAATAATTGGTATATCTACAAAGCTTGTGATCCTACCCTACTAAAGCCAAAAGCAACCTAATTGGCAATTCCTCCATTTTCTGTGGTTGCCCCAAAACAAGAAAACAATGAGAGATTTATCAGGGCCTGCAACTCATAATTGGTGGGTTGTGGTTGAGTTGATTTCTAGTACAGACTGAGCTGAATGTTAGAATATATGTGCAGATTTTCATGTCATGGTATAATATATCTCCCCTTCAGAAGGAAAAAAAAAAGATAGTTCTACCTGAGAATATTTGGTTTCTTCTAGAAGATAAATTTGAAAAGGACCACTCCTACCCAAAAACTCAAATTAATACATTATCAAGCATTCACTCAAAATGCTGCTAAACATCATATAAACTGTGAGCTACATGCATTAGTGGTATGCTAATTGCTGCTCCAGGGTGTGATCACAAGTGATTGACTTCTAGAGGGAAAGAATACAGACATCATCATAACGAACAAAATTGCTTGTAATAAACAATTACATGATGGCAGGAGTCAATTAATAACAAGAACTAAACTCATTTTTTACTGTGTGGAAATGGCCACACAGTCTGAGTAAACCTGTTGGGTTGGGATACCTTAACTATGTTCTCTGTAACATTCTGTACACTTCTGTAACAGAAATTCTATTGTTGTTGCATTATATAAACAACCTAGCTGAAATTCTGAAGTTAAACCATCAGCATGCAATATGGGAGAGCTATGATTACAGCTGACACTTTTGTTTAGCTTTGAAGCCCAACTGCAGGTTTTGATTGTACTCCTAGAAATGTGTGAGGAAGTCTAAGTGATCAGCTTGGTATGCACTGAATAATTCCAGCTGGCCTCCACACATCTAATAATAAGCAGCAGCACTTTCAGATCAGAGGGCATGACTCCCAAGAAACCTCAGACTGAGGCGCCTCTTTTTAAACCTTTGAACCCTCCACCACAACTATAATGCCTAGTGTGTGCTTCTTCCCTTTTGTTACAGACGTGACGGGTTGGTAAAGCTGCTTTACCTCCGGGACATTCTCGTCACCTATGTGGCCTTCCACCAAGGTGAGGCAACCATGTACTGTACCTGCTTCCAGGAATTTCAGTCGATGACCTCAGTTCTGTTTGTCATCAGTTTCCTGCTCCATTTTCTCAATTCCTGACACTTTACAGTTCTACAATTCATCATAGTACTTTTAATTTGCCAGACTCTTTTCATTCTAAAGTGTTTCTCAAAGAGGCTTAGGGCTTCTTTCAAGGAAGTCTAGAAACTGAACAGATTGTACTAAAAGGTATCTGCTAAATATTTCTGTCAGAAGCATAACCAATTTGTGTTAGGAGACAGGTACATTTTGCATAACTAGTAAAGTGCCAAGGTAACTAGCCCCTACCTAACAAATTTTTAAAGCTGGAAAACTATAGAAGTTAGAGATGGAGAAAATGAAAAAATGTTTCCTTCATTTTTTCCACCTCTCACTTCTATGGCACTTCTGATCTATCTTCCACCAAATGGTCCCAGACAAGTTACAACATAAAAATATTTTTTTAAAAAAATCAGATTCAGTGTATCCATCTACAAAAGAGATCCAGGCTCATAATACTTTTAATTGTTCCATAGAATATATCAAGAATATAACATAGGTTCTAGCTACACACAAGCCTTACCTCACACTTTGAAATGAATCCCAGATTAAATTGCATGAGTTTCAGATAAGGAAGAGGACAGAACTAATTAAAGTGCAATTAATACACTTTTTTCCAGGACAAGAGCTCTCTTTCTTTGATACAACTTTATTAAGTGGTACCATACAAGTCCTTGGATGCAGGAGTAGGATGAATGAGGACCGACAAATTGAAAATAAATTCAAGATGGAGGCCCTGTGGATAGGGGATTAGATTGTTTTGTTCCATACAAGATCATGTGCCTTCTGAAGTTCATAGTCAGAAAGGGCTCCCTGCTAGAATTCTAAAGCAGCACCTTCCTGCTTTATCTGGTACAATAGTTGCAAACACTCTTGGGCAATGATAACCTGGCCACAGCAGTTACATCGAGAACAGATAACTGTAATAAGCTTCATCTATACCTACCCTTAAGTCTGTCCCAAAAGCTGCAGGCAATACAGAATATAATGTTTTGGCTGATGAATGGAACTCTGTCAAAAGCAGGTTTCTCAAGAAACTGCTGTGAGTTTGCTACCAAGACATATCTGAGGTTTTGGTTTAAAAACCCCTAAAATATTTGGGACCCAGTTATTTTTTAGATAACACATTTTCTATCTGGATCTGTTTTTTCCTTGAGATCTGGGGAAGATGTCCACCCCTTGCAGAAATCCATGTGGCATTAACTAGGAAAGGTTTTTATGTTGTGGCACCAGCGCTCTAGTGAAATATGGGGCACACTACTCCTAACAGTGTAATATCTTCTTAAAATAGCTATGTCCCAACATATAGTTTTCAGCATACGGTTTTTACTTTTTATTGTAGGGTTGTTGCAAATGGCATTGGGGTTCACTGTGAAGGGAAGTATACAAATGTTTTAAAGAAGTGATAGGTGCAAAATGCAGCAATGGAAGGGAAACCGCTTATCCTAGATGTTCAACAGGTGGGCAGAAAAGGAAACACAGATAGCATAACTTCTTATAACAAGCAGACCCTTCTGAAATTTCTTCTACATAACTATTAAAGCTAGAAAAGTCCTATTCTCTTTGACATTTGGCAACAATGCCTTTGTACAGTGCTTCAGTCAGTTTTCTTATCCCCAGTTCTATAAAGCTTGCCACAATAAATATGAGGGCAAATTGCAGGATCCACTTCATCATGAACAGACTCTCGTCCCCGCCTATAACTGAGTTAGACAGCACTTGCATTTTCCCACCATTTCCATTTACCAGATCCTGGTCAAACACTGTTCCTATTTACTCCTGAATCCTAAAGTCAGCACTATTTCCCATAGGTAATGAGAGTACAAGACTTTGGAGGCAGTGTGAGATATAAAAAAGACCCCACAACTCTTGCCACAACCTGCCTGATATAGGCAACAAATCTCATTGTCTTCCCTACATTTCTGGTGAGGTGCTGAGGAAGTCACCTTGCTGGGGACTTTCAGGAGCCAGCTAAGTGCCCCCCATTCCTTTGCGGTTGTTGGCTTGCTGGCTCCCAGAGGTTTCCAGCAATTGCAATTTCATTTGCACCCCACCAGATGTGAAGATAAGCAGAGCTATCCCGGGAAACCTGACGTTGCTGCTGGATTTCCCAATATAGCCTCACAATGCATTTTCTTTATGTTGTAAACAGGATTGCACTACAAATGCCACAGGAAAGAATGGCAAACCCATTGCAACCTTAGGGGGCATGGGGGGGTTGCCTCACCTGCGGAGGCAGCCTTCGGTGCTTCTGCCCCCCAGGGATGCATACATAGAATTGCAAGCTAAACTTTACTAATGTGTATCCACATATAAACACCCAGGATATATGTACTACTCAGCCTATCAGTTTCCACACCTAGCAGAGTAACATTTTGCTTCTGATTCCTTTCCTTCCTTGAAGACATTGGATACTGTCACGGCATGAATGACTTTGCCAGCCGCTTTTTGGAGACCCTGGATAATGAAACTGAGGCTTTCTGGTGTTTTGTGGGCTACATGAGGCGCTCAGCATGGAGCTTCACCACCCTGGGCGTGCGCCGCAAGACACGTGAGAAGAGGCAGGGGGAGGTGAACTGGGGGAAAACATAGTATAGAGAGAGAAACAAGCACTTGTTCAGAGGCAGCTTTGTCTCCATTTATGGCCAATTGGTTCCATCCAGTTTAACAAGAACAAGAACAAAAACCTTTGCAAGTTAGCAGTGACAGTGAATTGTAGGAAGAGCAAATCAGTCTCTGATGTCACTAAAATATCTTCCCCAATTTTCAGAGCAGTATTCTCTCTCTCTCTCTCTCTCTCTCTCTCTTACACACACATATGCTACGCACACTGACCTTTTTATGAAGCAGAAGATGAGCATACAAATGAGCAAATATATATGTGGCATTTCAAGATGAAAAGCTCACATTGAGCAGGGACAGGGAGGCACAACTGATGGATGACTCAGCATTCGGCAGGCTTGAAGGTACATCTGTCATGCAAAATATAAAAAACGAAGAGGCCTCCATAATGAAGATTTTGCGGTGGTTTCTCTTTAAGTATTGTGGAGCTGTCTTGACCCTGGTGGACAGGGGAATCTATGTAGTTGGGGAAAAACATCATTCCTTCAATCACAATGTAAGGCTTGGAGAAAACCTAGAAAGTTAAAAGAATTGAACCAGTTCTGCACTGCAAGACAATAAGGAGCAGGGCAGCTTGCAATTTTTAAGAACAGCTGACTTTTGCATATGAAGAAAAGCTTAATTCTGGAGCCTATATTAAAGGTGTGGTCCAAACATGGGAATACAGTGCTGTTATGGCACTGCTATAGTGAGTTGTCACATGTATCTGTGGCAAACCCCAGCATAGACCCCTTATATGCTTTCCTCATTGCTCCATCCACTGTGCATGCAAGGAGGCTGGAACAGCCACACATGTGTGATGCTGGTAATGCACACTTCCAGGTATTCAGGGCGCATCACTAAAACATCTAGTAAGACATCTAGTAAGTGATCATAGCAGGGGGACAAGAGTCTGCATTACTGCTCGCTAGTGATCTATCCAGCTGCCATCCAGATGATTTGAGCCCTGGTTATCCGAAGGGGTGTCTTTCCCCCATATAGACCTGCCCACGAACTGAGATTACAGGGAGAGGGCCTTCTAGTAGTTTCACTTCTCTCAGGATGCCTTCAAGGCTAAAACCTGTGATTTCCCAGGACTATTTTGCCAGACATAATTGCAACATCCCCAGTACAGTCCCCAGGCAAAGTGATAATCCATAATATTGCTGCGACGGGAAATCCACAAACAACACTGTGTTTCCCATAATAGCAATGTGAACTTCTGTGTCTGCCAGCCTATTTCGTTATAGTTTTGCATGGTGCTACAGGAAGCCAGCAAAGCATACACAAAACAACAAAAGGAAGTTGGTGAGTTTTGGCTGGCTTCCAATGAGATTATAACAAAATGGTAAATCTGGGACTGCTGCTCACATGTGTCAAGGGGCAGAAGAGGCAGTTGCAGGATCTTTTTAGATCCTGCATTGTGCATTGCCTCTTGCAGTCTGGAAGCGGCCTCAAAAGTGCAAGGAGTGCTGACATTCACGAGGGCCTTTTCTGTGATGGCTCCCACACTCTGGTACAGTCTCTCTCTGGAGATTTGCCAAACAGATTGTATGCTTTTTGGTGCCTAGTTAAAACATACCTCTTCACTTACGCTTTTGATGTTAGGTTCTTCTCAATGTTGCCCTTACAGGGAGAGAGTTATATTTTAAATATGTTTTAGATTGTTTTATGTATTTTATCTATTTATTGTTAAGACCCATTCTAGATCTTTGGGTGAAGGATGGGATATACAGCAAATTCATTAAATAAACAAACAAATAACATATGGTTTCCAAAATGTACAATTTATTTGGGAGGGCAAAATATTCATACACTGCTAAAATTTCTAATCACTTTCCACTGGGTCTGCCCAATGCCCCTGCCATTGCCCTTGAGAAATCTTTCATATAAAATAAGTTTTGCTTGAGAATACATATGCCTGTTACAACATGAACAGTCTTATCTGTTGTTTCCTCATTTCCTGCAGAAATCTGTGAGGAGCTTCTAAGACATGTAGACCCAGAACTGTACAACCACATAGAGAATGTGTCTAAGGAAAAACTGCTCTTTTGCCTCAGGTAAAAATCTCTTCAGCCCCAGAGAGAGGAATGACTCTGCAGAAAGAACCTGGAGGAATATTCCTGACACAGCATGGCTTTTAGCCATCATTCAGAGCAACAACAGCCCCCCACCCCCCCAGATTTGGGACCAGTTGTGCCCTTGCTCTCTGCTGTCCCAAAATCCATGGACTGCCAGCCATTTGCTTGGAGTAACTAATTCTGCAACAAGAAAAGTTTGGGCTGTATACATTGCATAAGTCAAGAAAGAGGAATTCATTATCCAAGGCAAGGGGTTGTTCGTGTGTGTGAGTCTATTTACATAATTAAGTAGCACCTGGATTTTTTAAAAAGTAAAATGCCAGTCTTTGTTCCTGCTTTTGAAAACTTACCTTTCAGTCTTATTGTAAGTGTGCCCACATACATTTCTTAAATTTAAAATGCAAATACTACCAACAAGATGTACATGAAAATAAGAGACCTTTGCAGACACCTGGATCTGATTAGGTAATGAAACAACTGAGAAACATCATGGGTTATCTTGGTCATAGCACTCAAAAGATTTGAGGGATTGGGTCTCCACTAAATTACTGGTATCCAGTTTCACCTTGGCCAAGGAGGAATCTGCAGATTAATCTGGAATGGGCTGTTAGGATATGGTGTCACTGTGTCATTGTTGGAGAAAGTTGAAGATGCCTGACTTTTCTTTTTAGTCATCTCTCATATTCCTTGTACTTCTGTGTCAGGTGGCTACTTCTACTTTTCCAGAAAGATTTGGACCACCCAGATGCCGTGAGGGTCTTAGAGATCAGTGCTTTGGAATCTGAGAAGATGAATTTTGGAGCCTGGATATGGCTGACTCGGAGAGAAGGTGAGCACTTTGCTCCTGGGGAAAAGAGCAGGATTCTTTAAAATTTACACATGGCATAGGCTGGGTAAAAACAGGAACTAGGGACAAAGATTTTAAATCAGGTAAAAAGCCTCAAGGTAGTAGTTGTGGGGAAGAGAGGATGAGAGGAGAATTAGGGTGCCTCCAGACAGTATGGAAGCTTTGGTGGAACATTGCGGCTTCCGGTTGCCCACAGTCTCCAAGGAGCATTCCTCCCTCCGAAATAAAAAGCTGCATATTAATCCACAACTTCCAGGGATACTCCTCAGATACTGTGAGTGATCCAAGCTTTCTGCCTGGCTTACAGGAAGCCGCTCTGGAATCCTTGTGCATTTTCCATTTGGTGCATCTGTCCAACCAGAAGCAGCTCCATAGGGACTCCACAGGGACCCTGTAGCTTCTAATCGCCATGCCTGGTGGCTCAGCAGCAGCTGTGGAGGGCTGCCAAAACTTCTATCACATCTAGAGGTACTGTTAGCTAGGCTAGGCAGCAGCTGTGGCTTAAGTAAATGAAGATATATTAAAAACCTGCACTTTGGAGAGACAAGGGCCTTCTCCAGATGGGGAGAATATACTGCCATTATGGCACCACTATTGTTGGGTTGACACATATTTGTGACAACCCCACTATAGCTCCACTATATTCCCTCTAAAAAGCTCAAAAAACTATTGCTAGCCAGGTTTTCCAACAACAGTCATGACAGAACCAACCATCATCACTCAAGTCCACTACACATAAAGACAGTGCTGGTCACAGGGCTGTCAGGCTAGCAAGCAATAATGGTGCAGGGAGATCTTCTGGAGGTGGCCAAATCCTACCTCAGCTTTTTCCTTCATTTACTGGTTTCCTACTTGCATGGTGGTTTTGATACAGGACAATATTTGAAAATCAATGGGTCACATTAAGTAATTTGTACTGTCCTATTTATACTACAAATTAATTTCCACATGCCCTATCAATAGGCAAGGACATGAATAAGTCTGGGCATTCAATGAAAAGGTGGAAAGTTATCCTTTTCCTGCTCTGCACTATCTTTCCTTTTCAAAAAAGCATTTGGCAAGTAGAAAGAATCTTATATTCCCAGTATACCAGCAGCAATTCGCAACTGTTCAACAGTGGGGAAAAGAAGTAAAATGTTGAGATCTTGTCATTTTAAAAAATCTTTATAAATGTTTACTTCAGGCTCTAGTCACAGAACAGAAAGCTGCTTGTTTCCCCAAGGAACAGTCTCTCAGTGCCCTAGTGATTATGCCAGACACCTTCTAGAACTGATCTTGGCATCAGATTCCGGATCCAAAAGTTAACCTGTATTTTCTGCCTGCAGGGGAGGAAGCACCAGGCCCTTTCACATCTGTGGAGCGAGATGAGATCACATTCGAAGTGCTGCTTTGCATTGCTGTCCTGATCCAGAACAGGAGGAAGCTGCTACAGTACACAGACGTCACTGACTTTTTCCTGTTTGCACAGAGGTAGGCAAATGTGGAGCTATGGAGCTGGGCATAGTTCATGTGTTGCTTTTGCTCAATAAAACC
This sequence comes from Aspidoscelis marmoratus, assembly GCA_014337955.1. Taxonomy (NCBI): domain Eukaryota; kingdom Metazoa; phylum Chordata; class Lepidosauria; order Squamata; family Teiidae; genus Aspidoscelis; species Aspidoscelis marmoratus. The sequence continues at coordinate 8,929,174 of MTQE01002208.1, read as the reverse complement.
AATCTTTAGGGAGTAAACCTCCCTATCCCATCCATGAAAAAAAATCTCTATGGGTGTTTTTCCATGGTCACTTAGTACCCATTTTAGCACCCATTA
>MTQE01002208.1:8895255-8908504 GCA_014337955.1 Aspidoscelis marmoratus | reverse complement strand
TCGAAACCATTTCGAAACTGTTTTAAGCTTGTAATGGGAATTCACCCTTACATTCCATCCTGCAACCTCACAGTGCTCTGGGTTAAAGCCTAAAGTTAGAACTGGACTTGCCTATCAGCTTCACAACCCTTTTATAGTCTGCCTTTTTCAGACGATTTAAAGCATGGATAGGAAATGACCATGTAACCAGTATTTATGATAACTTGGGTTGGTAATAAACTGCAGCACTGTTCCCAAACACTATGTTTTAAAAACACACCAGTGTCCCAGATTGAAAATAGCACATCTGCCCTCCAAGCTGAGACAAATTTCCTGTGAGTCTATGTGCTGAGCAGCAAGATGGGTTGTGGGGTTTTTTTTTTTTTTTGGGGGGGGGGAGGTGTCCAGCGGATCAGTGCTTCTCTATTTTAGCAAAAGTGCTGCTCTTCTACACAACCAGTATACAAAACTTAACGTGAGAGCCCTCACCTGGGCTGCATGATGCAGCAACAGAAGGGTTTGTCTTTATTCCAGCATAAAGAAAGCCTGACTACCTCAAGACGTACAGTAAGATCCAGACTGCATTCCGAATATAGTCCACATTTAAGCTGCCAAAACCCAGCCATAACACCAGGCTTCCCATAATAGCAATGCTTACCTTGACATCCATTGGCAGTTTTTGAAATTGGTGTGTCTGGGGCTACTGGAAGCCACTCAAGGGCTCAGAAAGCAACAAAAGAAGTGGCCAGCCACTTCGTTGGCTTCTGGTAGCCCCAGTCACTCCAGTTCTGAAAGCTGCTCGCTAGGTGTTGGGGAAAGCCCAGGATTGCTCCTTGCATGGGGCAGCAAAAGGCAATCACAAGATCTTCTTTAGGTCCCACAGTGCCTCTTGCCTGTATATGCTGGACTTTGGAGAGAAATAGTTTGTGACCTGGAATGTTGTCCAGCACAGGAGGCAAAAACCTACACTGATCTGCTGCACATCATTTGCTTTTGGAAGAATTGATGCTGCTTTACAGATTGCTACTCTCTCTCTTAGAGCATAACTCTTTGCTATGGCCAGCTTATAAACCTTCCAATATGTATTACAAAAAAAAATATTCAGGGACTTCAGGACGGGTCCTCACGAGGACACTCAGGCCCCATCCTGATGGAGGATATACAGCACTTTAACAACAGGGCTATAGTGGGATTGCCACATGTTTCTCTGGCAACCCTACCATAGCCCCACTATATTTCCCCTGAATACTGCTATAGCCTATTTCTGGAAAACCCAACTCTGATGGTGTTGGGTTTTAAGCTGCCTCTCACTATTTTCCCAAAATAGCACTATAACTTACCATGTGGAGGGAGCTGCTATTCTGGACGTGGCCATCATTCACATGCAGGGACCGGAAAAGACAACCATTCATGCACTACACTTCACTACAATGTGCAAAGGTAGCACCAACACCTGTGCTGTCCAGCCAACAAGCAATAATTCCAGAGGTGCTATACTCCAGAGTATCACTTGTTAGCGAGATATTCATCCAAAGTCTGGAGCCAGCCTCAGTCCGTAAAAAACTGCCTTCCACTCTTGAAATGTGAGAACACCAAGCAATGTTGAGAAACTCTTGAAACTCTTTAATCAAGAAAGCAAAGGAGAACTGGGAAGGTTGGGGGGGGGATTTGTTCCCACTCCCCAGACTTTCTCCACACAGCAAAGTTTGCCAGTGTGGCTGGCGCTGACAAGACAACCAGGCCATCAATCCTGACGCACTGTAATTAACATAAAGCAGAAGCAATTAATGGATTGCATTCCTAGTCCATTAAACCTGCGATGGATTTGGAGATCCCAGATCTGACATTTAGTACCTTTTAGCCAGTTAAATACCAATTGCTTATTAAAAACTGCTCACTGGTGTTTAGTGCCTTTTGAGATGAATGTCTGGCAAGCAAACAGGAAATGGTCAACAAGCAGGAGGACTTTTAGAAGTTTAGCTGAAATATAATATATAATATGGCCACAGTCTTTAAGCTGCCTCTCACTGAACTTGTCTCCACAAGAAATGCAGGGCCAGACGTGATTAGTACTTGGGATAGGAGGCAGCTTATAAAGTGTTATAGATTCACCTAGGAAGTTGAAAAATATATGCCGGAAGAAGACAGCGGAAACCCACTATATTTGTATTCTTGCCAAGAATGATGTGTCTGGCGAGTCAGCAGGCATCTAGGCAGAGAAGGGGCACTTTTTGTCTTTACCGCAATGTGCAATAAGAATTAATTATAATTTATAAACAGCTTCAAGAAACAGAAAAAGCTGAATAGAATAAAACAAAGAACACCACCATACAATGGACTTATAACAGCAGATTTAAGAATAAAATGATTGCAAGACCTATAAGCTAAAATAAACTTTGCCACTCCATATTTCGCCTCCAGAGGTAAGCTGATGTAAAACTTGTCAGAACGCCAAGGATAAGAAGGAGAAAGGGGCTGATCAGCTCATTATAGAAGTCTTGATTAATAGACACAATACAAGAGGAGAAGGCTTCTGGATTATCTTATCCCCACGAGCAGAAATGTTAGGGGTTAGAAAGATGTTGATACCTTAATGTGCAGTAGCTGGCCTGCTCCAGGGTTCCTTCCCCCCTGTTCCCTTTTGGTGTGTCTTTAATCCCATTGCCTTATTTCCTACTTCCTTTCCTGTCCTCTCTGTTCTTTTTGGGATCATTAGCATTTTCCCCTGCCTTACTCCCACTGCTGATACCCCTTTCCTTCCTGTGCTGACATGCACAGTGGGACCTTTGGAAGATAGGCATACAGAACCTGAGGGACACGAGGAGAAGGCACGCATCCAAAGGCAACTACATGTACCCAGGATACATAGCTTCCATGATGCACTGAATATTAGTTGGTTGATAGGTTAAGATTTCAATACACAAAGATTTCAATATGCAAAGTTTTCAGTACGCTCTTCAGGTGATTTCTAGAGGGAAATCCATTGAAGTCAAATTTCTGTTGGATAAATTATCATTGCTATCTCTTATTATTCCTGCTTATCAAATGTTACCTGCTGCTATGAAATCCATTTATTTCACTGCTTCACTGCTTGCCTGGGGGCTCCATCCCATAGTAAACACATACCTGCTGCTCCTGCTTTCAGAACCACTGGTTTGACCCTTTCCAAAAGACTGTGATTGGCCAATTGACTCCATTTGACTCCAAATTGTGTGCTATCACAATATCAAAGTGTAAAAAAACAGCATAGCATATGAAGACCACTAAATAAGGAAATAAGGAGGGGGGAAATCTGCCCAATATTTCATAAAACTACACAAAAATATTCAGAATAAGCAGACCAAAAATCTTCAGAGATTAAAAATAGGGATATTTTTGAACAACAACTACTACTTGAGCTCCCTCTTTCCCTGTTTCTAGCACACTTGTTTTATTACAGACCATCTACTGACTTATTTTATTTATTTATATTTACATTTATATACCGCCCCATACCCCCAGGGTCTCTGGGCAGCTCACAACATTTAAAAACAGACATTTAAAATTATATCAACCATAAAATCAGAAACAAGTTTAAAAACACAACTTAAGAAAAATACAAAAATAGTTACTTCAGTTACTGTATTTTACAATTATCCATGCTCTGTTGTTCCAAAAGACAGGATATTTTGTTCTTTTGTTTTGCTTGAGAGGAGGTGCAGAATTCAGGTGCGATCCTGAAACCCATTTTTCTCACTTACACAAGAGGAACCTTGCTTGATCAGGCCCACAGCCCATCTAGTCCAGCAACCTGTCCACACAGTGGCCCACAGTAACTCATGCGCATCTCAAGCAAAAGACGAGGGAAAACCTTAACCTTAACCTGCTCTCAAATCCAAGCAAATGGCCTTCGAGGGATTCTGCCTGTCTCCCCAGCTTGGAAGATGTACCTGGGCATCCATTCTAGTAGCTATTGATACATCTGTCATCCATACATTTGTCTAACACTTTCTTAAAGCGATCTAGGCTGGTTGCTGTTACCACCCCTTCTGGCAGCAAATTCCATAGATTGATAAGCTCTGACTTGAATCTTAGGCAGCAGCAGTGGCCAGGAATGCTTATTGCTATCTAAGGCCAGTTGCACAGATGAAGTTTTTCCTTTGCAGAGAACACCTGGTCATGGTGACCCAGGCTCTTGTGATATTTAGGATGTGTTCTGTATGAAGCTACCCATGAAGACAATTCAGATCTAGAATTAATGCATAAAGACCAATCCATCACAGGCTATCAGTCCCTGAGTTGTTGCACTGACTTATTTTTCACTTCTGGATTCAACTCTAGAGTATAACTGCAGACATTTAAAGCCCTATACAATAAGGGGACCAAATATCAGGAGGAGTCCCTCTTCCAGTATAGACTTGCCCAACAACTGAAATGTTTTGTTGAGAGCCTCCTCGCGATGCCATTATTTGAGGAGGTTCATGAGTTACCGCCCAAGGTAAGAGCATTCTCAGTAGTGGCCCCCAGCCTTTGGAACCATCTCTCTCCAGAGATACACCAGACATCAATAGTGAGCTGTGTTCAACACTGAATTGTGTTTAATTAAGCCTTTGGATATTTAGCTTGACAATATTTCTTGGCAGAGATACAGAAGTGACTTCCTGTTGCCTACTTCTGCAGAGAGTCTGGGGTTGTCCTCCATAATTTTGCTAAAGAGAGAGTTGGTTGGGACTTAGGTTTTGTTGGTGAATAGTGATTATGTGGCGGGGTGAAATAAATGGATCCACTGGTAACAGCAGAATGAGTTCTTTTCTGACAAATAACAGGTGTCAGAGTAGGGAAGAGATACATCAGATCAAAACCACAACGGGATCAAAGAGTTAAAAACTCTCCTACCCAAAGCAGGAACCTGCAGCCACCATTGAATGATGCTAACTGTGCCCAACTTAACAGATTTGTTCCAAACTGGCTTTTCATGTTTATTACATATACAATATATCTTTCTGCATGCCTATTGGATTCCCAGTCTTGCATGCCCACCATAAGACAGCTAAGGGGAAAGGACACAGCTGACATCTAAAGAACAGAAAATCTAGCCAGTTGCATTGACAACATTTTGACACTATGAAAATAAGAACGTAAGAAATGCCCGTTGGATTACATCAATGACCCATCTAGTCCTGCAGCTTGTTCTCACAGTTGCTAACCAGATACCAATGGGAAACCCACAAGCAAAATATGATCACTGCACAACTTTGCTTGTTCATGGACTTCCCAGCAGCTGGTCAGCCCCAGTCCCTGTACCAGAGACAGAATACTGGCCCCAGTACCAGGAGGCATAATATATTATATCCCAGAATAGGGACCTGCTACCTGAATGCCGGTGCAAACTATGGCAGATCCCTCCTGGGACTGGCTGTAATCTGCAGTATCATGCAGACAGCAGGTCACTATCCTAGAATATAATCCAAAGTAAGGTGCAGTGCAGAAAGTTGCCAGAGATTCTCCATGACCCTAAAAGATGGTCTCTGGTAATTAGAAACACAGGGAAAATAGATGAAACAAATGATAAAACAATAAGGAAGAAATGTGTTTTGAGGTGGCCAATCTCCCTCCACCCAATGGATATTTTGGCCTCTAATTCCCATCAGCTGCAGCCAATATGCCTGAAAGAAAAAAATGCCTGAATTTTTTTAAAGGCCATGAAAAGAGCACCATCTGGTTACATGCTGTATCTTTATCTTTAGTCTTTTCTGTTGAGATGCTCCTAATAGGTGTTAACGGGCAACACTCATTTTCCTTTAGTGTTCTCTATCTTTAAACTGTGCTTTATCTTTAAACCAGAAAACTGCAGCTGGCTGTGACAGCGAGGATCAGCAACGGGATGCCCGGAAGCTTCTGGCTGCTTCACCAGTCTGTCTCATGGGCGTGCAGTTCAGCTTCTCAGTCTCCCCATCTCCACTGGTGATGGCTTCAAATAGAAGCACCTTCCAGCTTCAAATCGATCATCTTAGGAGGACTGTCATCTGTGAAGCAAGGTTCTCGGCCACCTAATATATTTGGGAGGGGAAGCAAATGCAAAAAGAGGACCAAACCGCTGTCCTTTTAACAACTATAGACAAAGGTGGTGTTCAGCAGAGATGGTTCAGACATCAGCAGTTGTACCTGACCTGCATCTGTTTCTTTTGTAAAACTAACAGAGCAGTTGTATGCATGTTGAAAATCTCAGTGAGATCAAGCAGAAGCTGTTTTCATATCAGTACAAGAAAGAGTTTTTGTGGCAGAGTAAAGAAGTGTTCTCCAGTCATGGCACTTTTAGGATTGTAGCCATAATGATGTAATAGACATTGCTGAGCCATGCAAAGGATTTTTTTTCCAAGATGGCTTTGCTAATTCCTATCCTATGGACACTCAGGCTTGTAAAAGAGTTAACGAGGCAAATTTTCAGGATATGTGCAGCATAGCTCAAAAGTGTTATACCAAAGCATTACCATAGCAATACCTGCCACCCTAAAAGTGCAGGGATCTTAGCTAGTTTGCTGAGGAGATGGGACACATTGCATAAGCTCTTCCTTGCTGTGTGGAGCCCCAGAACTGAACTGAGACGTTCAAAGATATCTCTATTATGTGCTGTTAAAAATCAATGCATTGCAATTAACTTTAAGAGGGTATCAGTCCCATCAATGGGATAAAAGCAGATGTTAGGCAAATGATCCTTGAATTAATGAGTGTAGATCAAGGAGGCAAGGGTTAACCGAGCAGCAAACTGTTGATTGGGACTGTGAGGAGAAGGCAGAGGGAGGCTTCCATTGAGAGCCTTCCCCCTGATCATCTATGTTTATGTGAGTTAGGGGTGTGCACGAATAATTTTTCTCATTCAAATTTGATTCGATTTGAATATTCGATTCAAAATTCAAAAATCCAGATTTTCAAAAATCCAATTCGAATCTGGATTATCCAGATCTGTACTTTCAGAAATTTGATTCGAACTCAAAAATACGAATGTCAGTAATATTTATATCTGATTTTCGAATCTGCGTGCATCCCGTTTTTATCGTGTTTGCATCCAGTTGGCATCCCATTTGCATCCCATATTATAAGCACAAATCAACATGATATTCGGATGTGATATATGACATTCTATTCAGTCAAATTATTCAAAAATTCATATCGGATTTTCAAAAATCCAAAATCCGTTCAAAATTGAAAATTTGGATTTTTGAAAATTCAAATTTGAATGTGGATAGTTGTCAAATTCTCCACCACCCCACTGGATTGCTTTGCAAGCCACCACTGGTTTTTCCTTTTCATTTTCACTCCACCTTTTCACCCTAAAAAAGATATTCAAGATGGCAAACAAAGTGCAAAACAGAAACAATGCAAAATTGCAAGCACAATATATGAGTATCCAACCATATGACTATATGTGTAGTGCACAGTTACTGATTTGTTTATGCTTCTATCTATATAGCAGATCAGATAAAACAAAACAACAGCCAATGCAAACTACAGAGACTACACATGCATCAGCCACAACCTCAGACTGCATCCACACTAAGGGACCTTCTAGACACAGGAGAAATGCCAGCATCATGGCTGGACTATTGCAGACTATCAGCCCCATAGGTCAAGTAAAAATAGGGCTCAGAGATCTAGCACTATTTTGACTCAGCCAGCTGTCCAACAAAGTTGCTGAACATAGCATCGGAAAGGACTTCTGAGAACTCACCCTGTGCATGCATGCACACACGCACACAGAGAGAGGGAAAGGGCTGAAGACATGAGCTCTGCTCCAGGAAATCTCAACTGATTCTCTGCCAAACAACTTTGCTAGATAACTCACAAGAAGTTTACAACTCTGGGGAGCCCCACACGTTTGTTGGACCACAGCAAAAGGCATGAACCAACTTTGACATTATATCCAGTTTTCCCCTCACTGTCTGGAGGATTCCGCAGTAAAACAAAAACAAAACAAAGCAGATCAAAATTGGCTTAGAGCAGGTAGCTGTCACATGCACCAGGGTTCCCATTCCACTTTTAATCCACATAACTGCATTTTCTGGCCTTTAATGTGGATTAGATGTTGAATGGAAATGCCACCTGTCACATGTTGCCTCTCTTTTGAGCGGCTTTTTGAACTCAAGTTTGGTCTAGTGAGCCAGTTTGGTCTAGTGGTTAGGGAGCCGAACTCTTTTCTGGGAATACCAGGTTTGACTCCACACTCCCCCATGAAGCCAGCTGGGTGACCTTGAGCTAGTCACAGCTCTTTTCTGAGCTCTCACAGCCCCTCCTACCTAACAGGGTGTTTTGTTGTGTGGAGAAGAATAGAAAACTTTGTCAGCTGCTTTGAGTTCCCTTAAATGGGTGAGAAAAGCGGGGTAGTAAAACCAACTCTTCTTCTAACATATGTGGATACAGCCGTAATGAATCAATAAGCCATTTTTAAAAAATCTGCCTGTTGGTTGGAGACAGACAACCAGAAAAGAAAGTGAACAAATCTCCCATAAAAAGGTGTCCTATAACATGGGTGTAGCTATACAAAAGACCCTCTTTCTCAACCCCACCGAATGTGTTCCAGATAGTGACGGGGCAGAGAAAAGGACAAGTGAACACCCAGGTAGGTTAATTCCTCTCCAGAACATCTGTAGGAAACAGAAGATTGAGATGGGAGCCCTGGGTGCCATGTTCTAGTAGGTGCTAGTAGGGAGTAGGGAGAGGGAGAAAATGACAGCAAGCAAGTTGATCAGGGCAGATCTCTATAAAACAGGCAATTTTTCCTTGAAAACAGTGGACATAAAGTATTTCTGAAAATATTAAGGACTGTTGGGTCTTTTCTGCACTGGCCCTTATTCCGGATTATATCCCAGAATAAGGATATAATCTGAGGTTTGTTGTAGCCTGCACTAGTGTGCAGATGGCACGTCCATATTCCGGGATATAATCCAGAATTAAAGGTCAGCAGCCAAACTTGTTCAAGAATAGGCTGCATGCAGACAGGCAAATATATACGGTAGCCATTACGGCACTGCTATGATGAGATCATCCGACATATCGCCCTGCTTTTTTGCCTCTAAAAAATGCTTTTAATTGTTTCTGCAAAACCCAGCACCGGTCACAGGATTTCTAGCAGTAGTGCCTCTTTGATCTCTCTTTTTTATACTTACCTTCCTGGACAGAGCAGCAACCCTCGCTCAGTAGAGCATGTACTGTACGCGTTGAGGTTGAAAACAGCTGACTACCCATGAACGAAGGTGGTAATGCGCCCATCCGGGAACTTGATGGTGGCCAAATTGCCTGGATTGTGTGTCACCAAAACACTTCCAGACTAGCAGATAAAAATCTGCAGTAGTTAATAAATTCACAGCTTTCCTGGCTGCGAACTCATGATGCATTGTCCCCACTCAAAATGGAGGCCCGCAGCTTTCTCCTTGGCAGTTGTGAGACTTCCGTGGTGTGTGCAGTGAGTTACATATCACATGGGGTCAGGCAGCCAATGGGAGCCTCTCGTTGGCTGTTTCTCGTCATCCTGTCAGGATGGCGGGAAACTCTGAAATTACCTGATACTGTGGAGCGAGTGTTGAATGTTCCGCAGCACATAAATCCTCAGTTTCGGCAGCATAATGCACCACTGCTATGAAGTATCGGGTGCTTGATGTGATGCCCACACACCAACTGAGCATCAGAATGTGCAGTATCCCCCAGTCTGGATACACCTATAGAAAGCAATAATAGCTGTGGTGTAATACCTTGCTATCATTACTTCCTACTGCTATATCTGGCTGCTGTCTGGAGGCAGCGATAGTTATCCCTTGATAAACAATCAACTACCTGGAAAAAGTGTTTCTTATTTTTTCCCCCACCTGCCTGAAAACGGTACAAGAGAAGGGCCCACGCTGTCATTTGTTTTGTACCCATACACGCTGCTGGACAGTTCTGTTCATGCAGTATAAAGAAAGGAGATCCCCTGGTACCTCTCATCCAATTCCAGCAAGTGGCCCAAAGGATACATTTTACTATGCTAGTAAAATTCTGGCTAGGAGGCAATTGTAAATGTAAGAGTCAAGAAAGACACAGTACACTGATTCCTTCTCGCTCATCGGAAGATAAATGTACATCCAGGGCCAGCCCAAGGGCTTTTGGTGCCCTGGGCAAAGTATGACTTTGACAGCCCTCCCCACAAACCTCCATTCAGTATAAAGAAAAATCACAGCTGATGTGAAGGGAATTGGGGCTTCCTTCACACTCCAATCACACACTATAATGCCAGATTCGTCCTTGTCTTTGTAATGTGTGCTTCAGATAACAGAGCAAAGGTGCATAATAATAATCTACAGGCACCATGATTTCAAGTTTATTTTCACCTATACATATTAAAAACAAAGGGAAAGTCATTTCCATCTAAAATGGCTCCTCTTAAGAACAGGCCCTAAGTGACACACACACACACACACACACACACACACACACACACACACACACTTTTTCTGTATGGCTGACCTGGTGTTGAGTACTTCATCTTACTTGTGAGTTTGCATGGAGAGCTCCCCACCCACATTCCTAGGGTTGTGACACCAGAGAAATGTGCTCCTTTGTGTTATAGCACATTGTGCACTGATGTTTTACTGCTTGTGTAAAAATAATAAAGAAACCACATAAATAGGCACAAACACGGACAGAGAGACTAGCTCAAACAACCCCAAGCTGTGCTTAACAACTGGCTGATCTTTGCAGGAGCCAAGACTCTACCTTCCCCTCCTTTACAAACACCCATTCCAAATTTTAAAGAGACAGCAAGCCAGAGGTCAAAAACTGAAAATAATTTGCTGAACAAGGACTTCACTAGGTACGCAAAGCCCTTGGGGAGTGGGAGAGGGGTGAAAAGAAAGAAAACACTAGAAAGCCTGAACTTTTTTTGTTCCTTAAGATTATAGCTATGCTGTCTGAAAATTTCCCACAGATGCAAAACTCAAGGCTGATTTAAAACGGGTTAGTTCATCTTTTTACCTTTTACTATGCCCATTTTAAATAGAAGGGTTTCCCTCCCCTTGTCCACACTGCATTGCAAAGCTGTACCAGCATCTTAATTTCTGCAGTGCGTGCTGTTGTCAAAACACAGGTCCTCTCTTAAGCAAATGAGAGGGAGCTGGCAATCCAAACAGAAGAAAGCTCCTTTTATCTACCACCACCTGATGCATAACAATTCAGGAAGCAGGGCCTACCCTGCTAATTATCACCCTGCTGGGAGAACTGTCACTAGGTTAATTCCTCTGGGTCAAGGCAACTGATAAAAGCCCCGGCACCAAGCCTATTATTTTAAAAAACAGAAGTGGCAACTGAGCAGACTGTTTCTGTGTTTCTCTACTTGTCAGTTCTTGCTGTGGCCTTCATCCTCCATCTGGACCGTTCCTCTCTCTGTGCCAGTCCTCCAGGAAACCTCTGCTGCATAAACAGGGGAAGCACCCCACTGCCTTTTAATTGAAATGGCGGCTGCACGGCAGTGTGCAAGGGAAGCAATGATTGGTGTAACGGCCTCCCTTGGCACAGCTCCCCTGTGACAGATCTCTTCCCTTTATCCAGTTAAAGCCTCAAGTGCTTTGGCCAGCTCCACACACAGAGAGACCTAATAATTCCAGTGCTTTAAACAGGCACTTTAAACAGTGGCACGTCATAAACAAGTCTGGGCCTTTGCCAGCGCCGAGCCAGCTTGTCCAAGTACGACATGCGCGCAACAGATTCCAGGAGCTTCAGCTGACAGATGAGCCCTGCCACTTGTTGGCTTTCAGCTCTTGGGAATAAAAACCACTTCATACAGAGATTTTATTGTTAATAGTATTCTCTTTCTCTCTCTCTCTCTCACACACACACACACAAAGGGATCAACGTCTCTTTGAATTTGTCTTTTTAAAGCATATCCAGGCAGATTACAAGATTGCTGACCTCTCTATATCATGCCATCCCAGCCTATTGGATGAAAACCCATTAAAGGAGTTGTTTAGCTAGGTTCTGGCACTAAACTGTTTATTTTATTACATTTATAGTCCATCTCCTCTCCTGACAGTTCAAAGGGACCCCCCATAGGTCTATCAATCTCCTTACCCTCACAGCAACCCTGTGAGGCAGGACAGGCTATGAGAAGGTTATGGGGGAAGCAAAGTTGGTGCTCACTTGGCAACCTGCAGATCCGGACAATGCGTACAGCGCTGAAACTTCCCTTTTATTTCCCCAATCTGCATTATGATATGCTTCATGTACCACAAAAATGATGAGGCTGCATTCTGACATGGCATTTAATCGGCTTAGAGGCTGTCTGCAATTACCAGTGTCCCAACAAAATACTGGCTTCTGTTATCTTTTGGGGACTAAATTGGCTAAATCAAGAATAGTTTGCATTTGGATTTTCAGCCTCCTTTAGATAATTGGTCCATTTATTTTGGAAAGTGAGGATGAGCAAGCTGACTATTTGGGAAGAGAAGTGTACTTTTTTCGGTGTGCTCCCCATTTCCTCCCATCCAATGACAGGCATCACTGTGGGTGCTCTTCTGGAGAAGGTGGATCTAACACTCTTCTAGGACACTGTCTGCACCATGAGGATCCAGGGACAAGCAATCATGGCTCCATAACAGTGTCATGCAAACACAAGGTGTGATCAGACACAGCAAGAAAAAGCATCTCTGAAGCACTGCAGGTGGGACTGTTCACACAACAGTTTGCCCTCCCCTCCTCTCAACAATCGAGGCAAGAAAAGGGCAATTAGACAAAGCTTGGGAACATGAGGGCCATCTCTCTGAAGTGTCCCTTTGTTATGTCAGAACAGCCATAGTTAAACATAGGGTGTTTTTCCACTGCAGCCCTTAGATCCGGATCTAAGAAGATCCGGAGAGGATCTAAGGAATGGGTACATGCCTTAATTCAGATCTAGTCGATCCGGATTAAGGGAAGCACCCAATGTGTTTCCACAGGAGGTGTTGCACCCATTACCAATGGGTTCTAACACCCCTGCTGTGGAAACAGCTTTGCACCCATGTGGGGAATCCGGATTGACCCCCATTGGGTCGGTCCGTTACCCCAAGTGTTTCAGAGGGCAGGGGGGTGCAGTCTTCGAAGCCACTTCAAATTGACTTCAAAGTCATTTCGAAGTCATCTCGAAGTCTGTGCAAAATAGCTCCGGAGTGCCTTTGAAGTCTGTGCTAATCTTCGGAGTGAACTTTGAAATGACTTTGGAGTCACTTCAAAGTCACTTTGGAGTCACTTCGAAGTCACTCTGAAGTTCACTCCAAAGATCAGCACAGAC
>MTQE01002208.1:8858087-8886675 GCA_014337955.1 Aspidoscelis marmoratus | reverse complement strand
GGGGGGGGGGGGTGTAGGAGGGAATGACAACGATACTGTCCTTCTCCCATATGATACAGACTAAGAGATCAGCAGCCCTTAGCAAACACTGGTGTTGCCCAATGGTGGCTATGACTCTTGAAAATACCCTTCTTTAAAAAAAAAAAAATCATTTCTGGCATCTTCATCTACTCCCCTCAGTCCCTGAGAGTATTCAGAAGTGGAAGATCTTAAAATATTTTCAGGGTAATTTGTTCTGGCATTCCTATCCTACGTTTAAAAAAAAAGCCAGGACAATTTACAACAATATAATTTGAAATCCACTGCAATCACCAAAGAAAAGCAACATCAAAGAAAAGCAGAAGCAAAAACCTTGGAATCTCCCATGTGAAAGGGAGAATCAACAGTAGCTGAATGAATAAACCGAAGATAAACTGCGGTACAAAACAAAAGTGTATTCTTGTATTTCTCAGAAAAGCCAGTGGAAAAGAACATATCTGATCTTTATTCAGTTTTTGAGCCATTTTAGGTGCTTGGGATTGGAGCCTTCTAAATGCACCTCCCTTTCTCTGGATGTGACCACTCAGAGATTTCCCTAACACACTGTAATTGTTGAAAGCCAATCTGCAGCAGTTCCATGGAGGCTCCATTTTATGCCTGCCAAAATTCCAGCCTCTTTAGACACTTAGTTTTTTCTAGTCTCAATCAATTTAATATAAAAACAATAATCCAGCTTGTAACTTGGGTATTGCTTGTTGGGGATGCTACCAAGACTTTGACCCTATGTCATTTGGGGAAAATATAACGCCATTATGGCATATCTATGGCAATCCAAACATAGCTCTACTATTTCTCCCCTAAAAAACATGATAACCTACTGCTGGAAAACCCAGCACTTGTGGCAGATTTTCCTACCAGCCTTTGCAGAGAGAGCCATCACCATTTCTGTCCACTATGCATATGAAGGGCCTAAAACAGACAACGTGCATACATGGTAGTGACAATGCATGCTTCTGGGTATTCTGCACTGGCTGAACATCTGGATGTACATGTCACTAAAATGCAAAAAGAAACCTCTGTCTAGTTAGCAAGCAATAATGCCAGAGGGGCAATACTCTGGGTTATCACTTGCCATGGGATATTTTGCCAGTGTCTGGAGGAAGAGTGGCACAGTAGGGGTAACCATGGGCTCTGTCTTGCATTGCATACAGAACACAGCTCCATTGTTACCTTCTGTACTTGTGTTGGGGGGGGGGGGCTCCAAGTATGTGCATGCATGTGAGCACCAGAGTCAATTTCGTTACAGTTGTGCAAGAACCTTCCTGCACCTTCTTTGCTTCGTTTAGTTTGTGCCTCATGCATGTGTTGAAAAGACCTCTTTTGTGCTGGTTACATTTCTGCATTATTTCTACTTATTTCCTTAACCGTCTCTGGGTCATTCACATAAGGCCATTCACAGTGCACACTGCGCTGGTGTTTTCCTTTGCCTTTGCGCTGATTCCTGTTGATATTGACTGTTGCCCTTTGTGGTGATTTTAGATGTTCTGCTCATTGAATTTGCCATTGAGAAAGATGACAGTCAAAATGTGTTTGGCTGTGCGACAGGACTGGATGAGAAGCTGATTATAGGCCCACAAAACTCTTTTTCATCTAATATTGACATCTCATCTTGAGACAAGAGGAATAGCATCATTAAGCTTCCCAAGTGAGGGGCAAACCACCAACAGTAGCAGGTGGAAATGGACAATGATTCCTCCTCTGTGACGGCTTATTTGTACTGACTTCTTTTTACTACTCTTTCTTTGTCTGCAACACATACCAGTGCAGTTTTACATTGTTGTTAACTACCTTGTTAAATATTGTTATATTTGGTACTAATTTTATTTTATAATAAATTTATTTTTCATCTACATTTTCCTGGAACCTCTGAGCTTTGCCTCCTTCGCTTTGTTTTGGAGATACAGACTGTTTAATTTGCTCCCCCTTCCATCTCCTTTGGTGGAATATGGGTCACTAACTCCTTGAGCATTGTTGCATGTGCGTGTACATTTCTTCCCCTTGGCTTCCCTGCTATTCCTCCTTATTGAGGAGCCCCAAATCACTTGAGGGGGCATAATAAAAAAGAAGTTGAATTCTCCAGAATGAAAACTAGCATGAATGCTACAAGGGGATGCAGAGAAGCCATTGAGCTCTGGCTTCTGTGTCACAAGTAGAAATTAAGAACTCCATTTCTTTCCTTCCTTTTCCCTTCTGGCTTTTGCCATTCGTGTCCAGGCACTCTCTTCCTCTGCACCCCATAGCAGCAATGAGGCATGGGCTTAGGCTTCATGTAGGGAAAGTATGGATTGCACAACTGTGGTGTAAATGGGTCCCTGCATGTATGCACACACATGTGTTGGCTGTTGTGCATGCTTAGAAGGGCCCTTTCTTATCTCTTCCAGGCAGTGTTGAGGCTCTGGCATGAAGAACAAGTTTTGCAGTTGTTGTTTTTCTTATCTCTATGACATAAAGCCACAGGTTAACTGCTTCAGCACTTATAATTGCCCTGACCGTATGTTCCGGCCCAGTGGCAAGTCAGTGATGAACAGTTTGGTGAAGCAGCCCTTTGCAGCCCACCCTGAGCTGTGTCTGTTTCCCCCCAAAAAGCCACAGACCAAAGGAGATCAGAGGCTAGATCACACATATGAGCCATTTCCCTCCTGTTCTATCTCCCAAATCAGTCAGCCCATGGGGAAAATCTCTCCTCCTTTCCCCCTTCCTGACCAACACCTGAGGAATTTGCCTTAGGCTGCACAGCTGACAGCTCCCAGATGCCACCCCAACACAGCCGGCACATTTACAGCGAGCAACCAAGGGTCACGTATCATAAACCCAGGCAGCGCTACAGATGTCTTCATAATATTTTACAAGGGCTATGCGCAGCATTACCCATAATTCAGCTGGGAGGGTGTGAGAGGAGCAGGAAAAAAGCTAAAGTTTGCTTAGAGCCCACTGTTGGGGAAGAAAAAAGCAGGAAATGTCAGATTTGAGAAGCTTTTAAAAAACATTAGAGCAGGAAACAAAAGCCTTTTTCCAAATCTTGTTCTTGACATTGCTGAATCCTCCTCTGCCTTTCTCCCTTGACCCCACTTTTTTTGCTTCAGGATGGCATCCAACTTCCTAAAGGCACAATTTGGCATCTGCACACAAATCTAGTCACAAGGAAAGTAAAACAAAGCTGCATCTTTAGGGTGGGGAAGGGGGCTCTCAAAGCATGATTTATGTTTAGATTATACAGTTTGTGCTGATCTTGCAACCGTTGCCACCTGCAACGCAGAGCGGCAGAGACAGATGCAAGATGAAAGGGAAGGAGCCACAGCACAATGTGTGTGGCTCGAAAGATAAAATCACAGGTTCGGCCTCCTATCACAGGATTCTGAGGAACAGGGGTGGCGGACAGAAGATTGCTACTATCCCATAACAGTCCTAGTCCAAAATAGGAAAGAGCTGCAGCTCAGCAAAAAAAGGACATGTCCTGTTTGCAGAATATTTAAGATTTTTGTCGTTTCATTCTCAAAGCAAGTTTAAAAATGCTTCCATCTGTAACTCTGGATACTCATCATCACTCTGCAAAATGAACCTACTGCTCTGAACTAAGGACCACAGAGCCCTCGGGTTAATAGAAGTTCTGTTTTTATTCTACCATAGGTTATAGACCCTGACACATACCATGTCTTGTCAAGTGGCAAAAGTCTGCAGCAAGTTATAATTCATTCATTTTCAGACTGATGCTTCTGGATACCAAATAGAATTTAAAACTGTAATCTGAAATGTGGAACTTCAGAGATTCCCATTTAATTCAGGTTCTAGAGTTGTGAGAAAATAATGCTCATGTTACAAGGGAGAAACACCATCTTGATTTGCACTTTGTTATTAGGAAATCTTCAAAGCCTTATTTTTCTCTTCAAAACTCCCTTTTTTGTTGCTAGGTTCTGGTATGAATTCTGTCACAAATGTCCACACTTTGGCTTACTACTCTTGGTATGTATGTGCATTTCTGATGTTCAAATTAACAAAAATAAAAGCAATGATAAAATACTGTAATATCTTGTCATAAAAATTAAGATACTTGTATTCATGTTTGGATTACCAATAAAAATAAAAAAGTTGAATGGAGCATGATGAGTGAACCGCAATTCAAAATACCAGATAAGGTGGGATATAGTACCTCCTTCACACTAAACGGCTTTTCAAGTTAGTCTAACACTTTCTCATATCTCTATCAGCTTGAGATATTAGGCTGTTCCAAATTCAAGTTTGAAAAACATAAATCCTATTAGAAGCAACAAGATCAGTTGATCAAGACCCCCAGTTTTTAGTGGTCACTAAGTTATATTGATATAGTCTGGTATAGATCTGGTAGGGATTCACTCTGCTGCAGAGCTCCCCAATTTTGTGAACACATGGATTTTTAAGAAACTGCTGTGGACACAAGGTACAAAAAAGGCTATTAGTAGGCATGAAAAAGGTGCCTCTCACTCATATCTAGCTAGGAAAACTAAGAAATGTATTCCTAGCTAGATATGAGGAGCAAAAGCTTCAATCTGTGTGCAAGT
The DNA here is from genome assembly GCA_014337955.1 of Aspidoscelis marmoratus. Lineage (NCBI taxonomy): Eukaryota > Metazoa > Chordata > Lepidosauria > Squamata > Teiidae > Aspidoscelis > Aspidoscelis marmoratus. The sequence continues at coordinate 8,882,101 of MTQE01002208.1, read as the reverse complement.
ATAGTGGGGATAGAGATAAATGCTGCTTCCAGACGTGAATAAAAACCCATGATTCTCCCACAACCAGACTAGGAATGCCGCCCATATTCATGGTGTTCCCAATATAGTCCCAGGTTAGCTGATCAAAAAGTCAATATAATGGTATTATAGGAAATTCAGCCACACTGCTGGATTTCTTATAATATCACTTCCTTACTTTGCTGCCAGTTCTTTGCATTACTGTTGTTGTGTTCCAAAATAACCAGATGCTAGCAAGTGCATAAAGGTGGGGTGGGTTGTGTGCAAAGGGAACTGGGCAGCTGCTTGCTAACATCTGGGTATTTGGGAACAGGAACAATAATGCTCAGAGCCAGCAGACAAGGGCTGCATCCAGACAGGTGTTACAACATGCAGTTATGGTGTGGCCACACTGGGAATGGCCTTGCCTCCTACTCAGCTGTTTAAGCATTGAAAACCAGGGTTTGCATCCATCTCAGCTCCAAGGTGGTGCTGTCTGGAGGGCTTCTGGTTGGAAAATGTTAAACTGTTCAACAACCAGCCATTTCACTCACCTTGCTTTCTGTGAGCCTGAATCTCTTGTGCTTGCCCTGGATCTGCATACAGCCATTGCAGCCCCATGATGCTCTGTTCATCATTAGCCCCTTGTTGCCCTCTTCTCTCTGTCCCACCACTGCAGCTGTCATTCTTCCCTCAGGATCTTCTGGGTTTCCCCTGTACTGCTTTTCTGGTTCTTAATTGGAAAGGAGTGAAGCTGGAGGACCTCCTAGGTACAAAGGGCACCTAGAACACAAGGACATAAGAGGAGCCCTGCTGGATCAGGCCACAGCCCATCTAGGCCAGCATCTCGTCTCACACAGTGGCCCACCAACTGCTTTTGGGCATCTCAAGCTGATGCTCTCAAATCCCAGCAAATGGCCCTAGAGGCACCCTGCCTGTACCCCCAGCCTGAAAGATGTACTTAGGCATCCATTCTAGTAGCCATGGATGCATCTGTCATCCATAGATTTGTCTAACCCTACCTTAAAGCCATCTAGGCTGGTTGCTGCAACCACCTCTTCTGGCAGCAAATTCCATAGACTGATGACCCTCTGGGTGAAGAAATACTTCCCTTTGTCCGATCTGATTCTCCTACCCATCAGCTTAGAATCTTAGAATCTCCAGATACGAGTTTCTTCCACACAGTACAGTATTACTTTGCAAGGATAGGAAAGGTGTTTCAGCAGGACCTTGAAACTACAGATTGCCTCATTCCTAATCAGGCCAATGGAAAGGAAAGCTGGGAGATGCAATCCAATACTAGGAGGCTCACTCAGTCAAGTTAGCCATCTCTACACTACTGCTGCTATTGAGAAGAGGATGTCCTGTAAAGAAAAGGATTAATACAGCATTTATTTAAGGACAAATAACTTGTTTTTCTTCTCTACCAATAAATTATCTAGAGCTCACTTCCATGCCAGCTATAGCGATTGACTATTTTATTCAAGTAGCGCTGCAAAACCATTTCCTGGAATAGTTAGGCGTGGTCATTCCCTGACAGCTTCGCAATGGCTACGCCTGCACCGGGAGAGGCAGAAGCAAGCAATACTGTAGCGCGAACTATACAACCTCAACCGTGGGAATTCCCTTGTTTCCGTCAGGCATAAGCGCCATCTGGTGGCGGTTTGGAGCTAAGTATCTCCAGTCTGTTGACGGAGCCACGTCAAAATGATTAATATCTGACAATTAATAAATATGCACGGTAAATTCATAAAGTTTCCATGTACTATAAAGTAGCAATAAATCCCAAGCAACTATGGGGTAGCTTAACAGAGTACAAATACAAAGGACATAAAATGTTGCTGGTAGTAAAAGAGTTTGTTATATTCCAATTATGTTTCCGACTTCCACTCCATCACTGTATCTATCTTACCGGCGTGTTTGTGTCGACATACACGTGTTTCCTGGAATACCTGACCGCAGCAGAACGTGCCCAGATTTCTGGGGGGGGGGGGAACTAGCAATATTCTAAATTATTTTGGAAAATGAACGTTATAACTTGCTATTTTTATTTATAACATCGGGACGGCCATACTGTATGAAAATACTGCGCAACTGCTGAGCTTGTTTCCTGTGGAAAAACTCGGTAAATTCAACAGGAATTAACACAAAAAAAATATGTATCAAGTTGGTTGCAGCCTTCAAGAAGTGCTGCTTCCAATTGCCCTTCCTTTCCTTCAAATATTAACACTTATCTTGCAACAGAGTAGAGTTAGAAGGTGAAAATGGATTAATGTATAGCGCCTGCATCATTTATTCACAGCACTTGCAATTCTAGCCAGACACTCTGCTTACTTTGTCTTTTCTGTACAATTATTAAAGGCATAGCAGCTATGCCTTCCCTTCCATGAGGCAACCCTACAATAGAGAGAACTTGGGGAAGATGGAAGAGAGAGAAATGAGACCAGGGCAATTAGACACTTGCTGGTGGACTGGACCACCATTTTAGAAGCCTCCCCTCTGCATGGTGATGCTGCTTAAGGGAGGCCCTACGCATAGACCGGACCAGGAGGGCCCAAATGGCGGCTGATTCAGTCTACCAGCATACTAGGGGATGACTACGGAGGTGTGGGGACAGCATGTCTATGTGGTCCTGTATACCATGAGACCCCACTGCACCTGTGCAACAAGGCCCCTACTACAATTGCAACCCCTTAAATTCATTAAAATATTTTAAATGGAATAAATTAGAAATAAAGTAATTGAAGACAATAAATGGGAAATGACTATATGTACTGGGAAGGCCTGGGTGAAGAAAAAAATATTCAATAGGCACCTGAAAGTTGGTAATGTAAACACCTCACAGATATTGAGGGAAGAGCATGTCAAATAATAAGTGTTACCACCAATCACGTTTTTTTTTTCCACTAGCACTAAGTACCCATTAAGTACCCATTAGGGACCCATTAGGCTCAGAGCAGGAAGACCCCATTTCCACTGCAGACCCCATTAGAGCCACATTTGTTTCCACCAGTTCTAGGGAAATCCAGATTGAATGGGTCCTTCTGGAGTATCTACAGAGATTGCACCCCATCCCCCCAAAAAACCTGGGGTTGCAGACGGGCCCCATGTGGGTTGATCTGGATTCGCTACATGGATGCTCAGGCATTTCCATTACAGGCAGGCTAGGACCCATTGCTATTGGGCGCTGCACTGCCCGTGGGGATGCATCGGGTACCTCCTTTAATCCGGATCTACTAGATCCGGATTAGTGGAAGGACCCATTCTTTAGATCCAGATAATTGGAGGTCAGTGGAAAAAACCCCACAAAGTGACACTCATTAACTTGAGCCCACACAAAAACTCTCTACTGATCTTAGTTAAGAATTACAGTCCATGTCTGATACCTGAAAAGGATTTGTGACATTAATTTGCTTGTTCTCTTTTGTTTTCCAGCAACTTTTATTTCTTCTGAGAGTTACTCTGTTTTGAACCAAACATAAGAGTATAAGCTGCACGCTGTGTGTGCATTACTTTACTTCTGTATTCTATTCTTTTTAAAAGAAAACAAGCTTAGATACGTCCAGTTATGCTAAGTGGCAAAGAATATTACCAGCACATACTAATTTCATTATCATGACCATAAATTACATCTTATTGATTTTTAAACTGTGCTAAAATGGATATTTTTACTCTTTTAAAATTCTTGCCAGTATAGGTGAACAGTTTTGCAGTCTCTGGATGGCTGAATTGTTTTATATTCCACTTTCAATCCCTGCAGCTAAACCACAGCCAGAACCTTTGTGCAAGGCAGCTTCCTCCCATAAGTTTTACAATTTAGGAAAATCTCATCAAACCACCGAATATGATGTAGTCCGCCAGCAGTGTGTGTGTGCCCATGCACACAAGTATGTGGGCAGACAAACAATGAGGGCATTGCACACGCATCATGCAAATTTCCTCAGAAAGGAAGAACATTGTGGTTGTCCATACGGATCAGAGAGCAGATGAAGAGGGGAGCGTGAGGTGGTTTTTCCCCTTCCCTTGGTGTGCACCCCACATCTTCACACGTCCACCACTTTCAGATGTTGCAAGCCCTGGCAGGTGAAAGGTGCCATGGCTTCACCTATCTGCTGAAGGAGAGAGGGGGGGAGGCTTAGGGGGTACACTGCATGTTGGCGCAAAGAAGGTGGCTACAGGAGCGCCACCCGCAAGGGAAGATAGGAAGGAGGCATGACTGCAGCCTTCAGAGGAGGCCCATAGCTAGGGGGGAGAGGGGGGCACAAATGTTTTTGGGTCCCTCCTCAACATTTTTAATCCACCAATGTAATTAACTCTAGTATGTTACGGGCAAGATTAGATGTAACATATTACTCATTTACATCCAATTTGGGATGCCTCCTCCCTCTATATTGAGCTGGCTATGGATCTGCTTCAGAGAGGGGAGTCACTGCCGCCACCACCACAAGACCTCCATGGATGTGGAAGAAGATTGAGGCCAAGACGGTGGCCTGTTTCTCTTGAGCTCTCTGCCCTCCTGGGCTAAGATCTTTTCTTTTTTAATAAACCCCAGCGCCGCAAGGGCAATTCTGCACCTTCAAAGGATAAGCCCCACACATCTGCTCTATTTGGGGACAAGGGCACCTTCTTAATGCCTCATGAGTAGCCAGCTCAATGAGGAGGCTTGTCTCTGGCTGTGACTGGCATGCTCTGAAATCACCAGTCCCAATCAGAGGGGTGAGATCTGGGAGGAGCGCCTCGCAGTGACTCCCAGATCCAAGGAGCTGTGCTGTCTAAAGCAAAAGGCTGCCAGTGGCAGCAAGACCTGAAGAAGAGAGCATTTCTAAGGGAAAAAAAGAAAGCTGTACCTTTGGGAAATGTAGCTATTGCTTCAAAATCAAGTAGAGAAGTGGGTGACCTATGTGGCACTGGAAAGTGGAAGGAGGCCCTGGCAGGTTGAAGCACAAGACACCCTGTAGCTCCTGATGATCCTCAGAGCTCCTTGGCATGCCCCGCAGTGCTATAAGCTCTGACCCCAAGTTTATCTGTCACAACTAGTCCCAAGAGCCTTTGAATGTGCAAGGTACCATATGTTTGCAGATTGCATTGGTATATTGAAAAAATAAACAAATATCACAGTCAAAGAAGGCACTCGGGAGCAAATGGGCAAAAACAGGCAAAGGCAGACAGATGAGCAGAACAGGAAAAACTGGCTGCAGCACTCTTGCAAAGTTCAATGCTTGTGCAGATCATAAACATTTTTTTTTTTAAGAGAGCCAGATGGCACTGCTCCACTAAATGCATTCAAACTGTACCCTTGGTCAAAGAGGAGAATTAAAACTCTCCCTCTGCCCAGCAAAGTTTGGTCACCACCATCAATAGTTCTGAAAATATGACCAGCCTATGGAATTCAAATGGTTTGAGAGCTGGGATAGTCTAAACACTGATTTGGGAAGCTGTCTCTGATAAAAATAAAAATTAGAAGGACATTCTGTCATGTGACCTTTGCGAACCAAGGACTGCTTGAGGCCATTTTAGATATCAGGTGTGGGACTACAATATTATTGTTGTTCAAATTTCTGCACTACTTTATTCCTCTTTAGGCCCTTAGCATTTGGACACATTTTAAAGAATTCAACACAAAAAGTGGGAAATATATAAAAATGTGTCCCATTCCATAGTCTAGTTTCCTTGGTTTTGTAACCTATTTATTCTTATTTTTGCTACGTAATGGCTAAGTGCAACCCACTCTTCACAGAAAATTAGGGTATTCATATGATCATGGAGTATACCCTGAACTGCAGAAATCTCCTTTGTCCATGAGGTGGCAATATAGGAAAAGCTCAAAGAACCACACTTGCTCCATCAATGGGACTAAAACCCAAAGTTTACTGCCAAATCTTTCTCTGCCCAGTAACAGAAAAAGGTGGCAGACTTTTTACTGGAAAACTAAAAAAAAAAAAGAAAGAAAGAAAAGAAAAGAAAAAGAAAAAGAAAAGACAAAATAAATCATAGTGCTTGTTCCATTCACCAGTGTAAAAACAGCTCTGACAATCTATATTCAAGGAGCAAACAAAACTTATTCCCATCATCCTTCACAGATTGGAATGGTTCCCACCACCACTACTACCACCCCAATTCCACACACAGAGGATAATTGGACTCTGTAGCAAAACTCCTTCAACTGTAGTGATGGATCTTCCACTCTACCTGCAGGGACTACAGGCTAAGGGTTGCAGAACAGGCCAACAATGCATAGGACTGGCAAGTGAAATCCAGGACAGAGTGTGTTGCGGAAATTTCAGCTGGTGTTGTTTGCATATAGAGCTACATCTACTGAAATTTCTGTTTCTGTACAACCATTCAAACCTTAGGAACCCTAATCTAGGATCCATATGGCAGCCCTAAGCCTATACAGCTTTTTTTCCTTAGAAAGGTGGAAGGAGAAACCTAATGATGTCGTTACTACTTTCAGTATCTGTGCAATAAGGTTGACACTTCCTGTTGCCTAAATGTCTTCTCTGGGGCCCAAGGCTGATCCATTAATTGTCTTAAAATAGACTCCCAAAATGATTTGATGATAGACACAGTCCAGAGTTTACTAGGGTGTAGATAATGCTGATATCCTTCAAACAGCCTGAGAATAGAGGGGGAAAGTGAATGAAGTCACAATGTAAATTAAGATTCCTTTGTTTGAAAGCTATTTTACCTGTACAAAACATTCTGGATTTTTGCCTTTTAGTAGGATGGACTCAAGCCGAGCTTCTCTCCAACAGCAGAGATGTAATGGAACATTTTGCTAACCATTTTCTTCTTTCATGCTATCACAAGCATGCATTAATATATATTTTCTCAAGTCCCTAGCCTCAGTGCTAATATCACTCCTAGTTTCACATCAACAATATACAACAGTTCTTCTTAACTTGACTGCCATTAGGAGTGTACTTTGTTATATAAATGTCTCTAGTCTTCAGTTTGCTAGAAAATATCCATCATAGTAACATAAAGCATCAGTAGAATACACAACATCAAGATTATGTGGCTATGTGTATGTATATATAACATGATGTGGAAATCCCAGCTAAAAGTACAGAATACATAACCAGGGCTAGAGGCAATTAATTGCCCAGCTCAGATTTGGTCTCACACATTGAAATACTAAGTCCAAAGCAAAGGTGCCGTTTCTTGCAGACAATGAAGCGCAGATGTTACTCTATGTTTCCACTAGTTTTTGAGAGAAGAGTACAAAATTCAGTCTCTGGCTAGGCTGCAAGCATCACCGCCCACCTGTTCTAATCCATGTTCATGTACTTTTGCATTTTTTTAAAAAATAGATGCTGCTCAGTTCTTTACCTGAAATCATGCTTTTGTTGTGTTTGCAGTAACTGTAGAATAGGCACAGTTATTACTTTGTTACACCTACCACAGCTATATACTTGTGTCATTGCGTGCTCTTCACAAAGGAAGCACGGAGATCATTTCTTAAAAGGTACAGCACTGCCCTATCAATGAAAAGGGAGCCTAGCACCTTGACTCCTTTCCACTGAGCATTGATGCTTTTTCCTCTGGATCATCTATACAGTTACACACAACCATGGGAAGTTGGCATAGTAAGTGGGTTGCTCCCGCCCAAGGATCCATTGGTATAAACAAGCATTTAATTACTGTTTTTAATGTAGAAACCCCATTCTTGAACTTTTCATTTACTTGGTTTTTAATTTATTTTGTGTAAAAGCTTTTTTTTTTTTAATGACGTTTCCACAGGACATGTAGCCAGATATATTGCTAGCAAATGATAATGATAATCTCTGCCATTATCACTGTGCTTTGCACGTTTTAGCAGAGTACACATCTAGGTATTTGGTTGGCATCAAATACCCAGATGTGCGTGTTGCTATCAATGCCACACATGCATGGCCATCGGTGTTAGCCTCAGTGCATGAGTGATGAACAGAGTGATGATGGTGGCTCTGTTCAGAAGGTATGTAAATGTGCTATTGCTGGAAAAGCTGTCACCAATCCTTGGTTGTCCAGCAATAGGTTTTAGCAGATATGGGGAGGGGGGTATAGAAGTTGCTTCCCAGTCAGTAGTTATGGCAATTGTGAATTACCATGCATCAGCTTTTCTGGTGTAAAAAAAAATTGTTTCATAACTATTATATGTGGTATGGGATACTGGCATGCAGGACCATAATGTCTGGAAGCATGAGAGACCATGATTAAACATTAAACATAGGCCTCTGTTGCTAGGCTAAGAAGAAACCATGAGCAGAAAAATTTGAATAGTGGTTTGTCTTCTCCCTCCCCCTCCCCCCTTTCCTGTTTGCCTTGTATCATTGGGTTGCAAAACAAAGCAATAGAAGAAAAAGTTGAGTAAGGTTTGGCTAGGGAATAGAGCCTAATGGAAACACTGTACCTCTAGTAATTCAACAATCACGGCCTTTGTGATTCAATCAAAGGATTAAACACCTAGAGCAAGTCAAGGCTTGGACTCAATGCAAAATACTTTATCAGCATGAGACATTCTGATTCAAATTTGCTTTAACAATGAGAGCTCCAATCTCAAAACCAGTTGAGTCTGGTACCTACAGCTGGCACCAGGGAAACTATCAAAATTGACTTTGACAGTCTGCAGGTGTGATTCTGGGTGACTGCATACTTGATTGCCCCATTGTCTGGCATATCAATGTGTCACCTTTTCACTACACATGACCCCTTTTGTGTCTCTTTTGGCTCAGGAAAGTTTCCTGCCTTTGAAAATGTGCCCCCTTTCATCCTTCCCCTTTTGTAGTCCCTCCCACTGCCAGAATTTCCCCATTTCAATTGGGTTTTGAGTCTTGAGGAAATTCTGTCTCTTGCCCCCTCGCTGCTGCAAATCTCCTGCCATCTTAGTGAATACTCTGTTCCTGCTTCTTCCATCTGAAGATCTGCCATCCTGACAGAACATTTGCATGTTTACTTGCTGCTGAGTTGTGCTACCTGGATATATAATCTATAATTGCTGCTATAAGGAGAAAAGTAGTCACAGTTGCTACGTTTCTTACTTAATGACCATTATGTTTTAAATTTAGTTATTAGAAAGGAATGAGCAATTTCTGCCAAAGGGAACCCAAAATAAAGTGCCTCGTAGGAGAAGCAGTCTCCACTTGATAGCAGATGGCTGGGATAATATAGGCAGGATTCCTGCAGTAGATTAAGCTTTATTAATCAGTAGGTCCAGTCAAATGTCAACATTCAATGTATTATTGGCCTACAACTCCAAATATTCCTCACTAACATCCATACTGTCTGCAGCTGATAAGAGCAAGAACCCAATATGCCTTCTGGAAGGCTAGATGCTCATCAGTGCTTTAATAAGCTTCGGGTCAAGATGCACACACACAAAGCCCATATAAACATCTACTACATACTTCACACCTACCTGCTGCACTAAGAACATCAGAAGCCTTGTTCTGAATGACCCCACCGAACAAAGTAGCATGGGCAGTTACTAGGGACTGAGCCTCCTTTGCTGGTGGTATCTGAGAGGCTTTGCTGGGCCTCCTGTTCTCTTCGTAACAGTCTCCTGAGCCTTTTAGCATTATCAGGCTTATCTGACTTTATTCTTACCTGGACTGAAAGACTTTCTTTATAATAATGTATGTTTCTTTTCTTTTATAATTATATATCCTAGACAATAATGTTATCATAGGGTTTCTACCAGTATATTAAAATAACCATATTTTAGCCATGGATGGACAAAGCGCACAAGACTGCTGATTGTACAAGAGTGGACTGTTATTTAATATAGGGATACTTCCTCCTAAAAACTTCCAGTCCTTTCATACAAATGTGCCACTGCCTAGAAACATGCTAAGATTAAGGAGGCAATCCCTAGAACATTACCACAAACCGACTTAAAACTAAACACATTATGACTGGTTAATTGCTGTGGGTGAGACAATTCTACTAGGAAAGAGCAACACTTTCACCAAATTACGTTGCTTATGCAGGAAAGACTTAGCATCAAGAATACCTCCACAACTCCCTTATGGTTGGTAGTTTAAAAATCATCTGGAAAATTCAAGCAGTTGCACTGATACTAAGCGTTTTAAAACAATCTCAGCTGTGATGGTGGAAGCAGCCCACAGTACTATGTTCCTGTTGTTGATTGATTTCTCAATTGTGTAGCTTCAGCTCTAGATCAATATAGTAACTGGATTCAAAAAAGACACCAAGAAAAAGAACAGCAGCCTGTACTGAAAAGTAACCATTTATTAGAACCAATACAAGAAATATGAAAGAGGGAGATGAGGAATACAAGGTAGAGAAGAGAGGTTTGTTCATAACATGTCAAATCGTACAACAAATAGTTCAGTATTTTAAAAATCACACTTTAAAAACCAGCATAACATAGAGAGTCAAATGGCCTGGATAAAATGTCGCCAAAGAGGGAGGGCTAATACAAATGCACGCACACACTCCTAAGTTCATCTGCAATCCCTATGGTAGCATGCCACTGGGACTGAATGAGGGAGAGCTGATACATTATTCCAGCAATGCCTCACTCCACTTTTCAAGAGACTTCAGATTTTGTTGCATTTCAGAATATTTCCTTGCTCAGTATCAGTGTCTTAACTGCAAACCCTATGGTTCTTTCATACCACTCTGTGTTCATTTTTCTGCCAGAATCCAACCAAAGGGTTTGTGTCATCCACACTGTTTGCCTCAAGGAGAAGCTGTAACTTTACACACCATTAAAAGGCTTTAGTGAGATTTAGGTGGTCTTGTCTGCCCAATGAGCTTGGTCCACAGTGTGAGTGGTAGGGCGGGTCAAGACTCTGATTTGAAGCCCCTGTCCACCTCTGGCCCTCTTCCTCTGCCCATGTGGTCTAGGCCAGTGGCAAGGGAAGGTAGCTATCTAAGGTAGATTTTTAAAAACATTGGGCCTTTGGACTTTGATGCAATGAAGTGAGGTATCATCTCTGATGTCTCTTTTTAACAATTAAAACCATTAATAAATGAAGTGCCCCCTCATTTTTTCAAAACAGGAACATAGGAACTACTATTAGATATCAACGTTCAGTGATTAAAAGCCTTTTTAAAAGTTTTTTTTAATAATCAGCTAACAGAAATTCCTAAAGCCAAAAAAGGCTAAAATAGACAAGTTGCAGGAAAATTTAAAATACATTAAGCTACACTTGAAACAAGAAGTCATCTCTATGAGAAAATTAATATCCTGCCTGAAAAAAATGCATGGCTTCTCTCCTCCTCCTCCTCTTCTCTGACTGATGGGAGGAGACATGAGTGTCATTACAGGTTGTACCACAAAGGAAAGATTTAGATGCCACCCCAGGTAAAATTAGACTGTTAATCAAAAAATTAATGAGTTTAATTAAAGCAAAATTAATTTTCTCTCTCTCTCTGAATTTTATTTCATTCTCCTAGGCAACTAAGGGTAACTATTCATTTTTTTGACAGCATGCTAAGAACAGATTGTGTCAGAAGACAGCACCTGCAAACTAAATGTCTCATGGTGGACTTAATCCATGATGAATACAAAAGGAAGTACTTTTTTTAAAAAAAAATCCAAATAAAACACACAAAACAGTTTACAAACCTCTGGTGACACCTCAGATCTGTGACTAAACCTATAGCCCCCATCCCCACAATTTCCAAATAACACCAATAATCTAACATCAAAATGCTTTGTTTTGCCATTGAAAACATTGAGACCAGGAGCCAAAGAATTCAGGAGCCATCTAAATGTGGCATGGAGTGGCTTAAGAGATCCTGGATATTTTAAATCAACTTTCTAGTTCTACTGCACTAAGAGACATGCAATTTAAAGGATCTTGAAATGTCTGAAGAAGAGGAACTAGGGAAAATAACACCCTTGTCTGATACTTGGAAATCCAGCCACACCATTTAGAAAATAATCAACATTCTCCTTGAGAAAGCATCTTTTTAAGCAGCATTGCAATACGGCACCAGTTTACATTACTGTTGACACAAAATGTATGCTTCTATGGGAGGCTGAAATTATTTTCTGTTTCCTGATGTTAACAGTTCTTCCACAAGTCCTGCTCACTCAGCTTTGAGAACCTTTGACTTCTATCAAAGCTGGTCAACTAGGAAGGGGTGTACGTGCTATTTCAAATCAGTGGGACTTCTGCCCTGTTCAGCTAAAGGTGGGAGGGGAATATGACATTCTTTAACTGCACTCCCTGGGAAAAAGTCACTCTCACACATTCACTCATGCAATGAATCTGCACTATATGAGAAATTTCATTTTAAATACACACACGAGAGAGCGAGAGAGCACAAATGCCTGTAAGGAAGGAAAGTGCCTTTGCATGCTGCCAAAGGTGGTTTTAACATTAAGAATTTTTTCCTTGGACCCAACAGTTGTCTCTAGTTTCCTTTCAGCCTGACACACAATTGCTTATGACCACTAGAAATCTTTCTCTGCTCTACACACAAATCTGCATTAGCTGCAGATATTAAAAAAAGGGCAGTGTTTATGCTATAATAGGGATGTGCATGCTAGATGAAGAAGAGTGGATGTTTACTCAGCACTCTCAGCTCTGCTTTCTTCTCTTAGGTATAGTAAACAGAATAAAAAGTACTGTCTGGACTGGTGAACCTTTTAAGAGTGCATCTCTGTGAAAGGAAACCTCTCCTATTTACCCTGCCTACTGGCAGAGTGAGAACACCCCTAGCTCAGTGCTAGAGCATCTGCTTTGTATGCAAAGGTTCCAGGTTCACTTCTTGGCATGTCCCCAGAAGGCAACAAGAAATCACTTTGGTATAAACTGCACTGATGTGTTCATACAGTCACCGTGAGTCAAGCTCAACCCATGGGTATCTTCACTATCATGGGAAGGGTGGTCAGTTGCAAAGAGCACAGAGGGGATTTCAGCAGCTATTGCTTGTCACAAGATTCCTTCTAAATCGGACTTTACTCTGCAGGACTATGCACAAAGTGGACTCAGACCCCACGTCCCAGACATCTCTTCTTTAGTTATTTTGTCTATTTCTCCAAACGCTAAGTAAAAAGGAGGTAACTTATGACAAATGATGAGGATTGTTCTAAAAATCAGAGGAAAGCCAATATAGGGCACTCTGCCGTCCAGGGAGAGAAGACAAGGCAACAGGATGTTGGGAGGGATCTTAAATAAAGGCTGCTTCTGCATTCAGTCAGTAGCTTAGACTGAGTCACATTAGGTAATAGATTTTTTGGTGGTAAATATACTGTGATTTGTTTTGTTGCTCAATAAGATTTTAAAAAGTAGACCAGACCAAGTAGCTGGCTAGTGCATTTTGTCTGCATGGGACTAGTGCTATTCTTGCTCAGAATTGTTCTAAATATTCCAGATTAGCCATGGACCTGTTTGAAGAACTCTACGATGGTACTAATGTTGTCTGTTCCTGCCCAAGCATTCATGTTTGTGCACCAGGTCCAGAAGAAGGAAAATGCTGCACCCCATCACTGAAGTTTATGCAAGCTTTGAAAATTATTTTTGAAACCCCACCACAGATGTAAGAAGTCTACCTTCCAAGATTGTTCTGTTCAACCCTTTTCTTGTGCACCAGATTATGATACATGAGTGATGGGGCCCGGGCCAGTCATGGGAGTGGGATGTGCCTTGGGCAGGGAGTCAGTTGTGTGGATCCGAACAGCTACAGGATCTCTGCACTGCTGTTGGTATTGGCCCAGATGGCAGTGTCCCCAATCTTGTGATGCGGACAGAACCTGTGTGCTTTGTCCAGAACAAACTGGACCAGAATACTTAAACTGCTCCAAGCAAGGTGAGTGCAGAAATTGCCAAAATGTGGTTTACTGGAGAGCAGCTCACTGGCTGACCAAGGGCAGATTTTTCTTTTCCATCCTATTAGCTCTGTTGTTGGCAATTGAACACATTCAGTGCTTTTTATCCCATAACCTATGAAAAATCACAACTGGGCTTGCAAACCCAATATACGAAACACTTTTAGACACACTACTTAGATACAGGCATTCAAAGGCTTTATTTTCCCTACAGCTTCAACTGAATCAAGCGACTAATAATTATGATTATAATCATAGTGAAAAATAAAGGTTTTATATCTTTAAGCTGCTTGCTCTACCATTCAAGAATGTGATGCAAATCTAATAGCTATACCTATAGAATGGGGGACTGGGTAAGAAAAGAGAAAAAGAAAACTCTGGCTATCTCTGGACAAGTAAAAGATACCAAAAAAGGGGGGAGGGGAGCTGTTAGGGTTTTTTTCTCTCCATACAAAAATCAGACCTGGGGCATCTTTTTGAAAGTACCCTCAAAAGGTCTATTTGTTCACAGTTTATAATGATACAGACCAGACCAAAAAAAAAAAAAAAAACTACACAAACTTTTCCTTACCAATTCAGTTTAGCAGCTATTATTGTTTCTTAGTTCAGCATGAATGAATGAATATGGGAAGGATGGAAGTGAAAAGAAATAAACACAAAGGCTAATGAAGTTAGAGGGTTTTTTCTTAAAAAAAGAATGACCTAGACTCATAAATCAAATGGGACTCTAGAGCAGTACAACACATCAAATGACTGCAGACACGTGCCAGGGTCTAGGAAGTGGGGGCATGCAATAGTTCCTTTTATTTATGTTGTGCTTTAACAGAATTTAGGAAGTACAGGCCTGTAAGCCTAGCACTTACGTACTCTTAAATCCTAGATCTAAATGAGCACCTACACCCTTTTCTCAGTCCAGCTCTTTTTAAGGTAACTATCTGTGCCAAGAAAGAAATCCAAGAAATAGAAAAGCATATGCCTAGTGTCTACCTGTCTTGGATACATATTCTGTCTTGAAACAAATACCACCACCAAAATGCAGATCACTGTCCTCATACATGCTGAAAAATAATGGTGTGATCTTTTCAGAATAAGAAAGGCAAAAGCATAGCTATTCATCCACACCAGAATATAGAGGTATGTTTGTTGAATTTGCAAAGGATGTAGAATCTCAAAAATTTCTAAAAGACAGACTAGAAGAATAAAGATCTGGGGGTTTTCTAAGCATCTATTCAAATGAAACACACTTCTAAGTTCTGCTGTGGCTGATGTGACTCCATCTAGTAAACAACTAGAATGGAATTTGACATTAATTGTACTAGAGGTGGGAACATGGCTTGGTAATACAAAAATCAATTGTGGTACCACTAACTCACCTCGTACTGTTACAACATATCCATAAAAGCCACAAATAACAATCCTGTCAAAAGTAACAGGTTGTTGAATACAAAGAAAGGCACAGGATGGAATGATGGAGAACTACTCTTACTGCTATACGAACAAAGAGAAGGCTTAAGTTTGCAATGCAAAACAGAAACACACAATGGCTTCAATTGGCATATGCTAACAAACTTGGGTAGAAACTCAGTTTGTCCTCCAAACCCTATGAAAAAGCAAAGAAAGCAGGGTAGTGTTGTGAGGTGCTCAAGAACAAAAGAATGAGTTGCAAACCCTGAAAGGAAAACCTGACAGAAATGCAGTGACAAACAATATTTCAATTCTACAGTTAAACAGTTTAGTTCACGTCAAATTGATTCCTGCAGGCTCCCATGAAGTCTATTACCAATACAGGTAATACTTATTTGCCACTGGGACTGGGGGTGAAAGGCTCACACCGATCAATGTTAATACTGTCAGCTTTGTCTTTTATTGTCGAAGAAATACAGAAAAATCCACCCATGATGAGAGTGAAGATGGAAATATTAGCTCCAAAGTCCCACCTATCCTACACAATACCATCATTACATGTTTTAAAAAATGCATGAGCAACTGACTTGGGGAAGGGCATTACCATTACCAAGGGGATTCCTTTGCCTGCTTTCTATGTCATGATCCTCCAGCCCCTCACCAAAAAGGGCAAATGGAAACTGTTGAAATAACTTCTTATTGTTGATGACTCCCATGGAATAATGCAACAGCTATATTTTATCAAGTAGCAGCCAAAAAAGAATTAAAAATACCAGTTGAGAATAATTCTTGCACCCATTGAGGTCTTTTCAGACTGGTGTGCTACAGATAGGCCAGGTGTTTGCAAGCAGAGTGGGCTCTCCAAGAAGGTTAACTTTAAAAATAAATGCTTGAAGAAACTGCTAGAAACAAGACAATGCCATGATCAAACGTACTTATTTCAGGAAATCCAGCCATATGCAAAGAGATTCAAACCTGACATAGAAAGGTCATGGCAATGACACAAAAGTTCAACTGGACCCCTTCACCTCTGCCTGAGCCAGTTTAGTCTAGGGTTTAAGGAGCTGGACTCTTATCTGGGAATACTGGGTTTGATTCCACACTCCCCCACGAAGCCAGCTAGGTGTCCCTAGGCTACTCACAGCTCTCTTCTTAGCTCTCAAAGCCCCACCTACCTCATAGGGTGTTCTGTTGTGGGGAGAAGAACAGAGAGCATTGTCAGCCACTTTGAGTCTCCTTAAATGGGTGAGAAAAGCAGGGCAGAAAAGCCAACTCTTCTTCTTAATGCAAGGTAAGAAATACAAAGTGCTAGGTAAGTGGAAGAATACTGGATTTATTTGCATGAGGGGATTGGCTGAAGGGGAAGGAGGCATCCTCATCAGATAGTGTTTCCTTTCCCAAATTACCTGCTCTGCAGTTACAAAGTAGAGTGCCAAACAGGAAAGAACAAGGCTGTGTAAGTGATACTGGTATTTGGGAGTTATGAGGAGAGCTGCTACCTGGTACCCTGAAACCCAAGGAGCAGCTCCATGAAGACCTGGCTTCAAAGTTTTTTGGGTAAACTTTAAAGCCCCCTCTTATGAGAGATAAGAACCATTGATGCGTAACAAGATGAAGATGCAGAATTGAACAATCAGGCAGGAGGAGGGAAATGCCTCAAGGTTCAGAGGGGGCTTTTAAAGCGAGAACCATTTTTTAGATTTTCAGATGAGGGGAGAGAGGAACACACAAAGCATCTCAGTATCTTAGAGTGAAACCAAATGTGATTCACAACATTTATGTTATGACTAAACAAACCAGTATCAATGTTTGTCCTGTGGGCACAGTAATAAGCACATTTTCATGGATGCAGAGGGGAAAGGAGGGTGGATATGTACAACTATGGATGGATGAAGGACCCTGGCCACTTTAACTTTTCACTGATTCCCGCTCTTTGTTTTCGGCGTCTTCTGGGTATGCATGCCAGGTCAGTCTCTCTTCATAAAAAGCTATCACAATTTGAGGACACTTGACATTGGCTTCTTTTGCTAGAACCAGGTCAGCCTCATCTGTGTCTTTCCTGAAGAGATAAGTAAAAATAACAAAAGAGAAACTCATTACTAGTTGAACAAAATCCAAGCAATTCTGTCCAAGAACATGAAGAACAATGAGATTTTGACTCATTATCAGAGTGAAGAAAGTGGCACAACCAGAGAACAAACAAAACATGCATATAAGCTGCAAATAGGCAATAACATGGGTTTCTCAATCCATTTATTATAAATCTTTTACATTTAAACACAAAAAGGAACTTTCAAAATGAAATTGCATTATAACAATTTCAAAAAAGGGGGGAGAAATAAAGGAAGATAAATGTAAGAAGAAAAAAGATATTTATAAAAAAGCAAACAAGGATTCGTCAGCTAGTATATACATGATTAGTAAATGTTTGTTTAATTCTAATTCCTTGATTTTGCTTTAGCATATCCTACAGACTAACCATCAGTTCAGTCTTTTGATCAAGTACAATGCAGTTGGACTCCAACTATGGCTGGTGCATCAACTGGAGCCTTTTCTGGACAGCGATGATTTGGGCACAGTTATCCATGCTCTGGTAATCTCTAAATTGGACTATTGAAAGGTGCTCTACATGGGGCTGTCCTTGAAGATAGTTCGGAAGCTGCAGCCAGTGCAGAACGCAGCTGCCAGGTTGCTGACTTGAACAGCTAGCCGGATGCACATCAAACCGGTTCTAAAAGAGTTGCATTGGCTGCCAATCCATGGCTGAGCTCAATTCAAGGTGTTAACTCTGACTTACAAGGCCCTAAAGGAATGCCTTCTCCCATACCGACCTGACCGTGCCTTAAGATCTGGTGGGGAGGCCCTCCTAGTTGTCCCACCACTCTCAGCAGTGAAACAAGTGGGCACCCAGGAGAGGGTCTTCTCATTAATGCCCCTCAGGCTATGGAATAGTCTCCCCCTCGAGGTGCATCAAGCTCCTTCTCTGTACGTGGTCAGGAAGGTAGTAAAGACGCACCTCTTTGCCCTGGCCTTCGGCTAAATGTGGTTACATTCCCCCATCCCCACTTTCAAGTAATACTGTTTTTACTATATATCTGGTTTAACGTTCCAGATTTTAAATGTTGTTGTAGATATTACAGTTTTAAATATATTGTTTGTTTTAATATGCGGAATTTTTAAGCACTGTTACCCGCTCTGGGACCTCTGGGTATTGGGTGGGATAGAAATATAAATAATAAATAAATAAAACTATAGACCTTTTAACTGAATAACACAGGCAATAATCGTGGATGAGTGGAGGGCTCAATTCTGGCTACACTTGGACTACCATATTTAAATAAGTGATCATCCTGGGTGTCCCCAGATTGGAGGGGCTTCCTGTATCTCACTTTCTCATCTTACTTTATGGGGCAGGGACAAAAAGCTACCCAATTTTTCTGAATTTCTGGCAACAGAATCTGGTTACTGTAGCCATCACCACTATACCTTGTGGATGACAGGTTCCACTGTATGAGTCCATAGAGTGGCCTACCTTGAAAATCTACTGTAGTAGTGTAGGCAAACTCAGCAGGAGATAGAAGGCAGTGCTCAAAAGTATGCCTCCATTTTTTCTCTTCTGCCATTTTCTTTTTTTTAAGTCAGAACATATTTCCCGACCATTCTTAGAACATATCTAACATTATTCTAAAATATCTAGGGAACAGCAAAGGCACGATTAAGAAATCATACATGAATTATGGACAAGATAAAATATGTGACTGCCCTTCTTTGTGCCACAAGAACCACCACTTAGCATAATCACAAGAACTGCAATGGGAATTGACCTGAACATCCATGGCTTTTTTTAGGCTTTAGAGTTCCAGGTGGTAGCTATTCCACTTTTTATGCCTACACAAAGAACATTACAAAGCTGCTGATGCAGGGACAGAGTCTCAGCCAGCTTATAACCTGTGTTTGCTGCATGGACAATGGAGATAGCCCACTGTCCCAGTTACACAGCCAACCACATTTATAGTTAAGACATGGCATATCAGCTAGTAATTATCAATAAAGGCCACCATTAATAATTGGGGCAATCAATCAACTAAAGATTTCATTAACTCCACTCATGCATGTACATGAAAATCAAAATAGCCCAGTGACAGAGAATCTTCTCTGCACATAGCAGGTCAAAGGATCAATCCTAGCAACTCTCCCTTCTGGAATTGCTAAGAATTAAGCTGAGCTCAAGGTAGGTATGTGCAACAGATTTGGACCCCACCCTCCAAGCAGTTAGTTATTCTACTCCCCAGGTGTGGTCCACTTTGGGACCTTCTTGTTGAGTCAAGCCACCATCTCTCCACCTTTGCTTCCTGACATAGTCCACCCTAGGGCAGCAGAACGATGAAGCAATTCATGGGGCTGAATGGAACCAAAACACATGATGATGCAAGGGCATCTATACCGGGCATATACACAATGAATGAGAAGATATGAAAAACTGTCTTTTACTCCATTGTTCCATAAATATAAAAGGAGTAAAGTCTTGCAATAGTCTGAAAATGGCTCTTCCTTCGAAGTTTTTATCCAAACATAAAAAATACTTATGCTGAGGAATGCAAAGGTCCTCACTAATAAGAGCTTTGTTTATTTACAGCAAGCACAGAAATCTTTTTTAAAGCCAAAATTCTATACTCATGGGTCTTGAATTTGCTTTTTGTTTCTCATTATTAAGCAACAAAGATATCCTCCCAACTCTAAAATTAAAGCCTCTCTATAACAAATAACAGCATTATTAAATTGGAAAAACTGACAAAAACTTCATAAAATATAAATTTTGCAATCCAAAATGTACCACTACAAAAAATGAGTTCTTATATATAAGAACTTTTATATAAGTAAATAAGATATAGCACTGCAGGCTTAATAAATCAGTATGAAAAGTCAGCCAGCTAACAATTATATTAATATAAAATCAAAAAGTAAGTTAATGAGCAGTTTAGAGTTGACCATTTGTTTCTGTAACATAGGGATTCTTCCCACTGTTTAGAAAGTACTAAAGCTCTTTTGAAGTGGTCAATTTATCTGAATGAGAGCAAGCATGGTCCAGGAGGTGTGGAAATAAAAACTCTGGATTCAGGCCAAAGCCTTGGCTAAGCCTTGACTTCTCAGCTTTCCTATGTAAAAGAGCAGCAGCAGGAACAACCCTTGCTTGTAAAATGGCAGCAGCAGCAGCAATCCCAGAAGGCTGTGGAACATTAAGAATCACATAGAATTCTTGTACTAAACTCCATGTTAAATATCATCAGGCTAATCTACTGGGTCTTAGTCTCACTTAAAAGAGTTCCTTCCCTTCAGAATTCAGGGTAGCTTGGAGACCAGCAGGGTGTTAAATCACTGAACATTTGAAGATTTAGGCCTGGTATATTCACCTGTGTTTTGAATAGTGCTGTTAGCACACACAATACAACACAGCTGAAGTTCTTTCCACCTGGGGATTGCAAGGAGGTTTCCATGGCCCAGTGCTGCAAAACAGCTCTGGAGGTGCCCCCCCTTACATATAAGGCATGTGGTACATAGGAAAGGGCAGCGCAACGCCCCCAGGTCTCCTCAGGTCCCCGCGTCCTGCTCTCTTTAACCCCTCCTCCAAGGCGCTGTGTGCAGCTGGCTCCCCTCCCCCACTCTGCCTCGTGAGCAGCAGCAGCAGCACCACGCCATCCATCTCTAGGCAGCCAGGCAGGCAGGCAGGCAACCTTCGGCAAACGCAAAGCTCAGGACAACGGGAGCTTTTTATCTTCTCTGGGGCCCGCCAGGAGGGGAGGGAGACTCCTGCTCCCCCAGCAGGGCGACCCGCTGCGGATGGGGAGCGGCGGGAGACAATGGCGCAAAAGGCAGCTCCCCGCAGCCTCACGGGCAGCGGGCGGATAAGCTTGGCTTACGGCTCTTTGTCTCGGCTTGGGGTGGGGGTGGGGCCCCGCGGCACATGCAGCCCAGCAGCCATCCTCGTCCCCCCCCCCATCCTGCCCGCGCGCGGAGGGGCTTCCAGCGGAGATAAGCCCAGGAGCAAATGCAAGAGGCAAGTGGAAACCTTTCCAGAAGGATTTCCTGCGCTCCCTGCCTGGTCGGAGGGGCAGAACGGGGATGGCGACAGGGCAGAGTTCGTGTTGTCGCCCAGCCGAGGCCGCCTTTCCCCAAAGTGGTAGCGAGGCTTAGAATAACCCCCTCGCCAATGAGAACAAAGCTGCTGCAGAGGACAAACACGCTGCCCTTGGGCCATTTAACTCTGGCATCGCACCCAAGACGATTAATTTAATGGCTGATTTAAAGAAGGCACACACACACACGTATAGAATAGTCTTAATTTTTAAGCATATATATTTTTTAAAGGACACTCACCATTTCATTAGGAACATTAAATCGCCGCAGGAGTCTGTAGCTCCGATGATCTTTTCAGGCTCCAATCCTCTTTCAAACCCTCTGGCAATGTCGGTGCTCTGAGAGAAAGAAAAGGGGGAGAGTTAAGCATTTTCCTCCCGTTCCATTTGTTAGTCTCCCTCAAGCATGAACGAGGGGCTCCAAAGGGCACCAAGAACCAGGTAATAAACAGATGTGGTGCACGGCTTGATGCTAATTAGCAGAGGAGGGAGAGGCCTTTGTATCCATCCCCCCCCTCATTATTTCTTTACAAAATGGAGGGGGAAGCTAGCAAATCTAAAGGGAAAAAAAGACAGACTCGCCATTAAAAAAAGACTAGCAAAGTGACAAAACACATCTAGGGAATGAACTTATCTTGCCTTTGCAGCTGCTGCAGCAGCAGTAGCAGCAGCCATTCGTGATTTCCAAGGCTCCCCATCCCTGCTACGCCTCCCCCGCTCCAGAGCGCACAACCTCTATGGGCTCTCACGGTCCTCGAGGTCTTTGTGCCGGTGCCGTCAATGGGTGTGTCCTATTCATGCAGTTGCTTTTTGTTGCTTTTTTTTTTGGTTGCTTTTTTTTTCTTTTTTGCAATCGGGAGCTTAAACTGCCAGGGCCCCAGATAAGGGTCGGTCAGCTCCCTCTGCACATACCATCTGAAGGCTGGTAACAGCTTTCAGTCACTGCAAGCAAGCCTGGAGTGAGCGTGTTCTCTCCTTGCTTTGCAGGAGCGGCAGCAGCAGCACACGCTATTCTGCTGGAGATCCACACATTTGTTGCTAACGCATACTGTCTAGCAGATGTGGCTATGTAGACCAAGCATTCAACAAGAAGGCAGGCGGCTTAGCTTTTTAAGGCATTAAAGCCAGTTGCCAAACGGGAAAATAAAATATATCTATAGCCGTGAATATATCCAGCAAGGTAACAGGGAGAGTAGAGACTGCGGTAGGACTACGCCAACTTGCTTAGCAACTAGGGGAGCCCGTGGGAATTAATGAATTCATAAATCGCGTAATATAATGCTGTATTTCATTTCTTGGCTTTGTAATATTACATAGAAAGTCTCGACCAAACTCAGGACACAACTGCCTTTAAGCTAAAGAAAATTTTGCAATAAACTCATAAAAACGGGACAAGAATGATTTAATCTGTACAACCATTTTTTAAGTATGAGATAGTCCTCCCCTTCAAATGAAGTTTAAAAGTATGAATTTGGGTATTTTAATAACCATCTGACTCTTGTCACTCAAATCTGAAGCTATTCCATCTCCAACTGATCAGTAGAAAAGGGCAAGCATTTTAAAGGAAATCTATTTTGCATAAATTTATTCTTCTCTGCAAAGCAGCAGCTAGATAGTGTGTGGCATCTGAAATTTGTTTGGAAAATAGTTGTTGCTGTTTGCAACAGTCTTTAACACAACCACTGTACCAGGCATTGGCTTTGCTGATACAACCAGCAGATGGCTCAGCACAAGGGCCAAGTTACCAGCAGAGACCATGTCTTTATGCAGATCTGCCTACAATCAAGTGAAAAACAAGGACAGGACACGTGAGTTATGTCCACTGGGCTTGTGCAAGAAGTCTTAACTTCCAAGCCTTGTAACCAGTTTTGCTGCAACAGAATTCCAGTATTAAAAATAAATTCAGCTATAAAAGCAAGTAACAAATGAAAGAGTTGTTGTCTCCCCTGCTCCTTTTGTACTTCACGTTTTAACCCTTCTACATGTGTCTAGAGGATAACCATCTTTAAATGGTTAGGCTACATCCATTCATCAGGTAGTCTTTCATATTTCTAAAAAGTATATTTCAAAAGAGCAGTGGCAGCTAGAACAGAGACTGAACCTCAGTCTTTCAGATTTCAATGGCAACCATAGAAAATTATTTTACAGCCACCTTTTATTACAGGCTTGTTTACAAGTAACAACAACAAATGCCATCAACAGCATGTTATTCCAAGAATCTGCATTCTGCAGAATCTTTATCTGGTTTTCATCTCTCAACCCTTCTGTTAATCTCTCACATGCACATTTACATTTCTATCCCTGTGTAAGAATTCTGTGGGCCCAAGTGTATATGTACCCATCTCTGCACCAAGCATAATCAACCAATAATATAGAAAGGCACAGCAAAATTTTCATGTCATCATAGATAACGTTTCTGTGACAGCCTTTCAATGGTTCAGCCAAGGTAAAAGAGATTTTCATGAGGCATAGCTTATACTATAGATAAACCAAAATAATACACTATTTCCCCACCCTTTAATTCTGCTCATATAGGTCTGGGGCAAAAGAGGTGGGAGAGAGACCTTCATATAATTTTTATTGCTTCTGTTCTTCTTCTAAAGGATGTTCATTTTGTTCACTGAAACATGCCACTGAACCTGAGGACGAGTAAACAAGCTAAAGAAATTTGAAATTTAATTATGCATTTT
>MTQE01002208.1:8830526-8848573 GCA_014337955.1 Aspidoscelis marmoratus | reverse complement strand
GCGGCTTCATATAGATGTTAAATAACATGGGAGATAAGATTGACCCCTGGAGAAAGCTAGAAAGCCTATCATAATCAGAAGCCAAAAACTGATGTTCCCAAGATGAACCAGACCACGCCCTTTTTCCTGATGAGGGAATCTGCCCCTTTTCAGCAGCTGTCTCAGGGATAAGAAGGGACAGAAGTCCAAATTGCTTATACAGCCATAAAGACGTTTCTTCTGCTTGTGTCTTGAAGGTATTGGGGTGAGGCTGGGTGCTTGCAAGGCTAGGATGAAAAACCTCTTGAGATTCATCAAAATGACCTACAATTGTCGGATTAGAGCTTGATCAAAAATCCCTAAAGTCCTCTTGTTGAGAAGACCCTGGCAACAGGAGGCCACTGAGGAAAAAAGCTCCTAAATTCATCCTCCAAAGAAAAATTTGCATCCCAAGGCTAAAGGAAAAGAGGGATAGAGACAGTGCCCAGAAGTTGAGAAGAGAGCAATCAGCATGCACAGCAGTTGCCAGATGTGACTAGCTGACTAGGTATGGTGGGATGCCATGAAAGACAGTGCCAGGGAGAAAGACAGAAAAGACACAAAAATGCTGGCAAAGAAAAGGGGAAAAAAGCAAACTAGTCAGGGGTCAAAGATCCTTCATAGTTGGGTTCTTGGTGAATAAAGAATCCCAAGCCCACTCAGTGGACAGATGCTCAGATACCAAGCTGAAGCACATACCGTTGCCTACCTGCCTTTATTTACATACTAAATTTCTCTAGCTGCTTGCTAACTGCAGATTCTCTGAATGATCCACAATAAAAATAAATTAGAACATATACAAGCCCTCTCCCATAAGTTTATATAAACAAAATTCAGGAGCAGGGAGAGCAAAGCTCACTCCAGACTACAAAATGTGCATGTGGAGAGTGAGCTGCTGAGTTTCAACAATGGTCACCAACTCAAAATTTCACCAAAATCATGTCCATAAAAGGAGGCCCCCGATGGAAGTACAAGGCTGTGGCCTAGGCTGTGGCATGGCATACAAGAAGCTCCAAATACAGGGGAACATAAGTATTCAAGGCAGAAGGGAGGGCCCAGAGTGCCCACCAAGTCTTAGCTGAGTCTCCAAGGATATGGCTGTGACTAGTGGAATGAGGAGAAATGAATCACCACTCATGCCAAGAGAAAACTCAGATCTCAGCCCTGGAATGCAAAAACAAAAGCTGATCTGCCTCAAGCCACTACTTCAGAAACAGAAGTCATCAACAAGTGAGTGTTAAAGATGGTTTGCCATAGGAATCCACTGCAGAGGAGGAACAGGTAGCCAAGAGGGATATATTTATAGTCTTAGTCCTTTTTTCTCTGCCAAAGAAACCCCATCTGTCTTCTGAGGCCTCCAGCATTTAAGTCCACCAAAAACACCCAGTGTCTGGCTGAACTGAGTGAACTGGGCTGAGCATAGACAATAAACAGCCCAACTTACTATTGCCATCCAGTATATAGAAATTTTGTCCCACTGACTACAACTTGGGAGGAAAATCACAACCAAACTGTATCAAGTACTGAGGAAGCAGCCGCAAGACTAGGACTCTTGGCTTTCATTTTGTGAAACCAGCACAGCACACAGGAGTATTCACAACTTCTTTTGTCTCTTGGTACTTTATTTATTTTTATGGTGTAACAGATATCTTTCAGAGAATGTGTAGTTGCGAATGCTACAAAAGCCCATAATCTCAGTTGCTTCTGATCAAAGATGTGCTCTTTCCAGTCCTTGGTCGCAGCAGATTTCTGATTATAGTAAGTGCTGTTCAAATGTTTAAAATAAGCATTGAATTTTAACTACTATTAAGACTGTAGACTGTTATTAAGATTTGGATCTTAAGGACAAACCTTGAAAAACACAATGCACCATTACCAAGAGAAATCATGAGAAGTTTAAATGCTAGAGGAGACAAGATGCTTTGGCAGGGAAAAATCCCCACTCATTTTCACAATGGACAGTTTTACTTCTCAAACTTTAAGGGAAATACATAATGGGTTATAAAACTGTAATCCAAACGCACTAAGGATAACCTGCTGGATATGAAATATACGACCTTATTACCCCTTATGATTTCATTAAAGGCCGACAGTAACTGTACAGGTTTGAATGTCTAGTGACTTAGCCATAATTTTGTACAGACACAGCTGTAAAGGGCAGGGCATTTCTTCAAATAAGGTTATAAAAAAATAACGAACATATAGAACTGCAGAAGATCTTTCTTTTCCAGAAAGAAAAAGACAAGGCATAAAATGCAACTCAACAGATCCTCATTTATAAAGAATTTCATATGTTCCCACTCTCCTATAAAGACATGTTTTAATAACCCATTTTCTCAGGCCTCGTCATGCACTGTTTAGTGAGTATGACAAATTTTAAAAATGCAGAGGGAAAATGACATTAAGTTTCAACCAAGGTGATACATATGACCTTTATGTTTACAGTTATCCATAACTAAGCTTGCAAGATCACTGTCTTTTAGCTTCACACGTGTGCTTTGTTTGGTGATCCTGCTATAAGAACATGAAGGTACCCAGAAATCAACATGCTTATTTTCTCAGAAAATCTCAGAAACAAGAATACTGGAGGAAGCAACATTTTAATATCCTGAAAGTCTTTTTGCACCCATATTATTAGAATTATTTCATAAAAATGTGGCTGCCATTTATACAAGTCACAGTCTGCATCTGCTCCAGTGCTGTGCAAGCAGAAGGCAGCTCCACTGAAGTAACCACCCCTTTCTTCACCATCCTGCAGTTCCCTGTACTCTCCAATGAGCCTTTCCAGTTTCTGTCTACCCATTTGCAACCTCCTAAATTGCTGCAGCCACAGTTCAAAACAATGAAGAGAATATCTGGGGTGGTGAGAATGGTAAAGGGGACATGAGCCACCTTTTGCTTTTTCAAGCTTAAATACAACAGTCACAAGCTTGATTTCTCTTAGTAAGAAATATATGTAGCCTTTGTTTTCTTCTCATTTAACTGCAAGGATCAATCCTTCAAATCCATCTGCCTCGGCATAGTGTGGCACAGCCCAGCATGGCAGGCTTAGCTACAGGTGTGAGGCTTTTGACACCTGAAGTAATACCTCTGAAGTATGACTGCATTTACTGTGTCTGCTTAAAACAGAACTGGAAATAAATATCGGCAATATTTTGAATGAATAAAATAAATTTTCAGTCTTGAAAGGAATTTTCTGTTACTTAGGAAGAGACCAATGGCTGCTTTCTTCATATTTTTATTCATTCCATATAAAATCATAAATGACCAACAGTTATATTAAAGTGTTTTAAAAATGCAAGCAATTCCATGAGCATAAATCCCTATTAATACAAAGTTTCAGTAATTCACCACTGTATTTCTTTAGTACCATCATCAAACACCACCTTATCTAATAGATTATTATCACAAAGTCAACTGACAGCTGTGGTCACACCTAAGGTCTAATCCAGTTTCAGTCCACCTTCAGAGCAAGAGAACACATCAGCAATGTGACAAGTAATTTATTTCCACATTATCTATCCCAAAGGTTAATTTTCCAAGATATTTAACACTGAAAGAAAACGGTTGGTCACTTTGCTGATGTATTCTGACTCTGAAAGTGGACTGAAGCAGGATTAAATCTTAAGTGTGACCACAGCCTAAATTACAAATATTGTACCTTTCTCATCATTGAAAATACAGATCCATTCTGCCTCACTTAGTTCAGGATCTGCCTTAGAATACCTATGTTATCTTCAAAATAAGCTTTCTCTTCCCTTTCTGCATTGGCACTTCTCTGAGCATCCATCCTATAACTGAAGAATCAAGGAACAACCATTTGAAAAGTAGTTGTTTAACAGAGGCTTTTAAAACAACAAACAAATAGATAATTCCCCAATCTACAGAACACACTATTCTGATGTGGGTCTGTTTACTGTCCTTGTTAGAAGACTGCTTGAAAAGGAATTGTCCTTTAGCCAATTTTCGAAGAGTAAATTGCATTTCGTAGTATCTTAATCAGCTCTAGATAGCACTGAAAGGGGCCTCTACTTGATTGTTAATTTTTATTATATTTTAAAGGCCATAATTATTTTACTGTGTCTTTTTCTTTAATATGAGTGGTGACAATTAGCTCATCTAGTTTTACAGAATAGTATTCCTCAAGAGGGGTGTAAAAATTAGCACAGTGAAGCACGGTCTGAGGTTTAGCTTTGGGAAGAAACAATATTGGCCTTTTGGTGTTGAAAACATAAAAATCCTAAAGTTTTCACTGATTAATTTTAAAGTAAAGGAACAAATACCATAAGCAGGGGAAACCCATTTAGCTGGGGCTCAAAGACTAGTCAGTGGGACAGTAAAAGTCTTCTGGTAGTGTAGATGGCAAAAAAAGGAAGAAACAAAGAAAACTCACCTCTCTCTTCTTTTTGGCTTTGATATCCTCAGAGTTGTTGGCAAGGCTTGACTTCCGCTTGGCACTCTCTGATTTCTCCCGGGGTTTGTTTTCACCCTCCTTCATTTTTTTGTATTTTTTCATAAACTCAGAAATCAGTTCAGGGCAGTCAAGATTCTTCTCAGGTTCCCAAGTATTGTGTTCCCTGGAACAGTAAAAAGGGCAACAACAGGGGGGGAAATAACAAACAGAAAAAGTTTGTAAAAGCTTACATCCAGCGGTCCCAGAAATCAACCGACTAATGAGAGAAATATTATTACCCACAAAGATTTGATGGAAACTCTGCTTCTGATCCCTAGGGGAACCAGGAACGGTACATTGAAAAACTGGTTGGGTGTTATGGATTCTTACTCTGAGTAAAATTTGACTGAATCTTTGAATGCCTGAACAAAATTCAGTGGCAAATTGGTGGTGGCTGTAGCCAAAACAGAGCATTCCAAACACCTTGCTGTCCTAATCGGATCAGTTTTTGATACTTTGTATTTAAAGGCCTAGACCCAGATTGCATACTGTAAAAGTGATTCCTCAAATGTAATACCAGAAACAGTGTTAACAGTACAAAATTTAGAGAGATGGATAGTAAATAAACATACTGCCATTTATGAATAGGGGACTTTCTGCATTCCAAAGTTGAAAGAATTCTTAAAATTTATAAAAATTCATTCCAGAAATTATGGTCTTATGCAAAATCTGTGGGATTCTTACCCACTTTACTAAATGGGAGAGTATAATACCATAGAAGAGAACTGAGTTTAAAATTTCAAGAATTCTTTCTCAGACTAATATTAACCTGTTTTTATCTCCATTACTTGCCCTGGGACCATATGGTGAAAGACAATGTATAAGTGCAAAAAAGCCCCACCCATAAACAGAAACACATTTAAATATTTGTTATTCTCCTCCCTGCCATGGAGGGAAAAGAAAAAGCTCTCTGCAAAATAGTGCTACTTTGTGCCTATATAGAAAATCAGCAAGGTATGCTGGAGCATAGAAGCCACTTTGCAGTTAATACTAAGCTATGGTTTAGTACTATAGGGACAAGGTCTACAAAACACAATGGTAGGGTAGTGCTCTTCCACCCCTTCTTTTATATAGTCAGAGATGTGACTTCAAACATATTGGTTTAGAAAGAAGCAGTTAAACAAACCAGCTTGATAACCCATAGTGTGAAGTCAGATTGTTTAACAGACCAGAAGTCTTTAGACTGGGACCACAGCAAAAAGGGAGGGGCAAGGCTTCAACTGAGAATTTCTCCCTCTTCACAGCCCTGTGACCCTGATCTACAGGCTACCATGCCAACTAATTATTGTCTCTTGTGAGCCGGGATCCCTGATCTTTATGCAAAACCAAGATTCTTAGAAAATTAGACTAAATTGTACAGAAAATGAGAAACTGAAACCTTTGTGGGGGTTCCATAGCATTTATCTATAGGTACTGTAATCACAGTTAAGTACTACAGACCAATGTCTAGTCCAGTGATGGCAAACCTTTTGAGTTTGGTGTGTCAAAATTCGCAAGAAAACCTAGCTTAACTTGGGTGCTGTGTCACATCTAGAAATATCCATAATTTTGTGATATTCGTAGGTCTAGTAAAAAAAGTTATATTTTTGATATATGTATTTTATTAAAAGCAAAATCAAATAATTCTTTACATTAGTGACTTTTGTTGCTAAATCTTCAATTGAAAGTTGGTATTTCGTACACTTCAAGAACAAGCAAGCACTACATGCCCAGGTGCCAGGGTGACCATGTGTGTCACCCAAAAGGGCTTGGTGTGTCACCTGTGATACGCGTGTCATAGGTTGGCCATCACTGGTCTAGTCTCTCCTTCATATTATAAAATAGCTCCCTCTCAAGCATGACTTCAGGACCCAGTATGGGCAGAAGCCCAAGAGTGAGGGAGCTCCTCCGTTAGGCTGCATTTCAATTGTTGTACAGCAGCTTCAGTTGTCTGATACCTTGCCATCCCAGAATCAAATAGTGTGCATCCATTTAAATAGCTTCAAAGCTGGATTGTGTTGATACCATGAATCATGAGTGTGCATCCTAAAACTGAAGTCTGCCAGAACTCAGGACA
Source organism: Aspidoscelis marmoratus (assembly GCA_014337955.1). NCBI lineage: Eukaryota > Metazoa > Chordata > Lepidosauria > Squamata > Teiidae > Aspidoscelis > Aspidoscelis marmoratus. The sequence continues at coordinate 8,842,046 of MTQE01002208.1, read as the reverse complement.
AATCAGCAGGTCACATATACATGCAAACACACACTACTACAAAATTCATTTTGAAAATAGCTATTTTGAACTGGGGCACACACAAAAAAGGCTGTCTTATTCTGGCTAGAAAAGTGAATGAATTAAAGAAAAACATCACACTTGAGTTAAACTCTAAACTCTTTGAAAAATCTGCATATATTTGCCTTTCATAGCTTATTCAATTTGCCTCTTATAACTTGTAGAGAGGACAAAGCATGCTTGATTCCTGGAAATTTTAATTGATTTCACTGGTTTTGACCCACAGCTTTCAATCTGATTTTATTTGCCTTAAGGGCTATTAAAGGTGATTTTTTGTTTGTTTGTTTTAAACAAAGAAAAAGTATGGATAATCAGAATTCCCAATTTCACACACACTACCGAATTCTGTGCTTATACAACAAAGCACTACATAGACGGGATGGGATGAGCATCCTTTTTTCCTAAACAGCAGCTTAAAGCAGCCCACAAAAGGGCCTCCAGATAATTTGACGGAAGCTCCACCCAACCCCAATAGAAAACATAAAATGAGGAGAAAGGATTATTTAGGCAATAGTGCTGGTGAATAACTCAAGTGGAACTACCAACTCTGTGAAGTGAGAGAGGGGACGCAGATGCCAGTATTTCCAAAGCCCACTTTAAGCTCCCAGGCCCTCGCCTCGTGACCCACTTATTTAAATGGATGCACGCCACTCTGCTCTGGAGTGAGGAAAACAAGCTCGCACCTGATTTCAGAAAGTATGAATGAGGGCAACAGAAGTTAAATTTAAAGCACCCGCCTAGAGCTCTGCAAACAAGAAAGCTCAAAGCCCACGTCAAAAGGAAAGTTGGACTTACTCAGAGAATCCTTTCCACTTGAGAAGATACTCCACTTGACCCTTCACAACACGCCTGTCTAGAACCTTCTCCACAACATATTCCTCCTCATCTTCAGAGGACGAACTATCTGCTGTCCTCCTGTTCCTTTTTCCCATAGCGCAGAAGTTGCACCTAATGCACAAAGGCTACCCAATTCCTGCAAATCGGAAGTGAAATGTTAATTGGTGATAACTGAAGATGGGCTTGTCTTTCAGAAATCTTGCACTGTATCACCCACCCAGTATACATAAACATCTTTTTGCTTGCTAACATTTGAAAACCATCTACGGGGAGGGAACAAAACAATTCCTTAATCACAAATCAAAGAGATATACAAATAAAACACAGACTTTTTCTTCCACATACAAAGATAATTTTTTAAGGGGTTCGATACAAATGTTTTCGTTCCATTATGCCAGTACTGTATCTCAGCCACCCAGGTTAGCTGAAATATCAATGGTATGAGGTATTACTTATTAAATTGTCTTTTGTGTAAACTAACTGTGATGCTCAGTAATATCAAGTAGCTCTATATATTCCCCACCCCAAACTGAACAAGACAGAATTATTCCACAGAGCACAAATACCTGCATACAGCACTGCAGATCAGACTGGAGCTAAAGAACTGTTTGACATCTCATTTTTATCGTGATACTAGCACTGACTGAGTTATAACTGCATGCTTCAAAATTCCAATCTATAGCATTTTAAACATATTATATGAATTACTTCTTCTTATGGTAGACAACAGAGTCTAAAAGAAGTAGAACATCCACTCACATTTTAAATATTTTATATTCAGCTTTTCAGAAGTAAAATTATTTGCCACTATTGTTTTGTTTTGCATTTACAACTTCCTATTCAACATTCTTACTTACTGCTGTAAAGACAGAGAAAACCTATGCAATAAGCACATGGGAAAATAGAGGCATCACCAACACAGGTATCTAAGGTGGAATAGGCAAATACTTCTGCCCCAACCCCTGCTTGAAGCCATGTCATCCCAATCTAGTTTTAAATACTCCGTTGCATTGTTTGTTGTACAAAGACAGCCTCCATTTCCATTTTTCTCCAATTCCTAGGCAGAATATCCAAATTTTTAATAACTGGAAGTGCTGCCAAATTTTGTGCCAGTACCATCACTAGAGAACAACTGATTCAAGCAATGTTATCCTTGTGTGTCACTTTAGTTTTAGAACTCTCATGTTTTATCCCTTATGGAAGTATTTATTTATTTTATTTATTTATTATGCATATTTATATCACATCCTATACCCGTAGGTCTCAGGGCGGGTTATAAGTCTAAAACAGCAGGTTAAAACAGTAATATCCATAAAAACATTTTTAAAACAAACAAGCAGACAACAAACAAAAAAGTCTACAGTTGGAGGGAAAAAATGGTCACATTAGCCAAAGGCCAGGGCAAAGAGATGCGTCTTTACCGCCTTCCTAAATGTAAACAGAGGAGGGGTGTGACACACCTCAAGGGGGAGACTATTCCATCACCTGGGAGCCATTACCGAAAAGGCCCTTTCCCAGGTGCCCACCCACCTCACTATTGAGGGTGGTGGGACAACCAGGAGGGCCTCGCCTCCAGATCTCAAGGCACAAGCAGGTCGGTATAAAGTACGTAAGCTTTAAAATTCATTTTAAACTCTGTGTTTTGTTTTGGTCCTGGTTTGTAAGTATTCTGGCCCTTTTGGGGGTTGGGAAATCATCTCTTCCCTCTGTGGATGAACAGAGGAGGGAGTGGGTGATTGAAGGATTCCACATAAATTATAATTCAAGAGGACTAAAGGGAATCCCAGTAGAATCCTCATTAATGTAAGGAAATTCCTGCTCCATAGTGGCTTCTGTACTGGGATGCAGAGCCATGAAGATGATGCCTGAACCAAACAGTGAACTTGGATTCAACACCGGATCCAACACCAAAGTGAACCATGGAAACTCCAGCTATTTCGAGATACACAAAACTGATGTTTTGAATCAATATGAACTTAAGCAACAATAGTTCATAATATAGCAGGCATAAGATCCAGGTGGCAACAGGCAGATAACCTGACTAAGCAATAATATCTCATTTTATCTTTCCTAACCAAAGACACAAGTTAAGTTGCAATCCTAGCCATTTGTTCACAATGGACCAAGAATCACCCTGTTCTGAGAAAACATTTAAATGCTGCTTTCATTTTGAGCATAAAAAGCAGCTATGATCTAATTACTGATGACGTGGTTATGTTCCTACTTGCCATCAGCTTGAGTTACCATAGCTTAATTTTACTAAGACCCAAATATGAAGTGAGCAAGGCTTTACTCAAAGGCAAAACATTTGCTGTGCATGAAGAAGGTTCTAAATTCAACCCTCAACATCTTCAGATAAGGTTAAAGAAGATCCTCATCTAAAATGTTCGCTATCCTGACCTAAACAGACTTATGTCCTTTTAATATATGTGATCTTCCTATAAAGCTAACATACCACCAACACCAAAAAACCCTTTGTTCTGATGCAGCTCCTTGCCACTATGTACTGTTGTACATTAAAAAATAATCAAAATAAAAAATGAATTGTAATAGTAAAAGCACTAGAAGAAACAGGTGAAAAATCCAGGTGAAGAATAAAGAAATAAATGTTTAATTTTTACTCTTATTGCATGGTGTGTTTAACATTCTGTCCCATCTCCGAATTGCAATGCTTTTTTAAAGCAATGGTTTTAAAACATTATCTTCCCCCTATAACCAGTATACATGTGCTCGTAATAGTTGCATAGATAGTTTGTTTCTGGAGCATGTAATATTGAATTTGGATGTATGATATCAGTAATTGTAGAGTGATAAAATGGCTCCGAAGCTCCACACAAACAAAAGAAAGCTTGATTAAAAACCAGACTTGAAATAAGTAAAAGTGAAATACATATACACTGAATCTTGCAGTAGACTAGTGCCTCACCGCTACAACTACAATAAACTGGACTGGTGCCATGCTGGTATTCATGGATCAGTAGTTAAAAGTTCTGTCACAGCTAGTTATGAAAAGGCATATTTTTCCAGGGATTTATAACTTGGCTATAAAAATTCATTGCAGCTTAAAATACAAGCTTATGAGGTCTCAGACCCCGAGTGAAGTTTAATACACCACCCCAAAAGGTATGCGTCTGTGGAAGAGAAATCAATTACGCCATTGGACTTACAAGATTTTTTAAAAAACAAAAAGTAGTTACAGTTGCTTTGTGTTCCTATAAATTACACAACTTCCAATTTTAACAAGTTTGAATTTAGCAGATGATGAGTCCATGAACACTGTGTGGTCCAGCTGTATTTAGAAGAGAACTTTTATTTAAGTTTTACTTGCAGATTGCACCCACATGGCCCTACCCTTACTGCAATTCTTTGCCACCATAATACACGTAACCCTATCACAAATAATTACTCGCTCCACATGCAGACGAAACTAGGTGTTACAATTTTGAATGAAACGCGGTACAGTATGAGAGCTTATAAATAGGAGTCCTTAATAATTTTCAAATGGAGAGATGTAATAAGTTCTCTGGAAATGTTTTCAAACAGTTATTAATGGTGTTTTAAAAAGAAATTAACACAAAACAACAACAAAGAGGGTTATTTTGACGGAAACCAGGAAATTCCAGGTTTCAGCAGACTCCTATATCTTAACTGGAGTTTCCTGACTTGTGTCCATTTAGGTCAGACAGCCAACAATTTAAATACGGTAGTTATTGTAACACATTCTTTACCTATACAAGCTTTCCTAAGTAAGCTTGATTGTGGGTTAAAGTAGCATAACAACTAATGAGTTAATTGTGCAATTTTAGGGAGCCTGGACCTCAACTGCAGTTATGTGCTTGGCATTATTAACTGTACTAATTATACAGCATATATTAATTAAAAGCATATGGCAGTAACAAATCAAAGCAGCATAAAAGTAATGTTACTGTACTCGGTTTTGCTTTTCTGTCAGAAATCTACTAGTTTTCCTTTGCAATAAGCAATATAATGCACTTTATTCCTACTAGACTTCTAGCAGAAGATGGCAACAGTGTGTGGAGATGTAGTGGCACAATCTGATAGGTAACAGAAGTACCCTACTGTGGCTTCCACTTGTGCTGGCATTTCACAGAAAATGTTAGCAGCATGCTGGGAGCCATTTTGGTTGCTATTGCACTTGCAAAGAGCTGGAGCACTTCACCTGGAACCACTTCGTGAAGTGGACCATCTGGTCTGGAACAACATCAGCTACACTATGATGGGACGCATACTTCACTGCCCCAAAGCTTTTTGCTTTGGAGCCTGCTGCAAGGGCCTTGAATCCATTTTGGAAGTTCAATTTGGTGCCATCAAAATAGATTTCCTCCCCCACTACACTGACCCACAGAGGCAAGGACCTTTCTGCATGCTTTCTTGGGCCACCGTTTTGGCGGCCCAGATTAGGCTATGCTACATCCACTGTGGATGCACAGTCTACAGGGATGGAACCTCTCTTGCACTGGAGTGTGGAAGAGAAAAGGCTAGAAGAGGGCTAGGTCTCATACTGGTCAGGTCTATGTATAAATATGGGAAAAGGCTACTGTCTATAACAGAAGCATTTGACAGTGGCATGTATCACACTCAAACCAAAAGAATTAACTGTGGCAGCAATGTTATGATATTTGCTCCTTAAAATATGAATTTATGCACACTCCCCATGAATGAGGACAGGAGCAGCCTTGTGCAGGGACATGCAAATGGTTATGAAATGTGATATGTGGCAAGCACAAGGAATAGAGCAAAATGCCCAGGAACCTTGTGCTATATAGAGATTCCATTTTGGATAAAAGTTAGGCCTCAGGGTAAAAGGCCACTTGGAACTTTTTTTTCTTTTCCCCACTCTCTGTGTCTCTGCAAGCAGAGGCATAAACTAATCAAGAAAGGTAATCAGTACTAAGTCTTGCTTCTTACAGAATAACAACCTCTGCAAAAGTAACTGGATCTGATGCACTCTGTTTATAGTATTAAAAGATATAAAATATGTGTTTTGAGACACTGTTGTCACCTTCACCAATCTTACTGTTTAATCAAATCCAGGTGTGAAAACAGGAAAGCAGCTATCAAGAATGTTAGTCAACCCTGGTGCATTCAGAAGGGAGGGCAATGTCATCCTGATGACTGGCTTTGTTTTCTGTTTGCTTCCCCTTTGATTTTGTTCCACCAAGTGATCAAGAGGGCATTTACACGTTCCAGAAGTACACAGCTGGAGTCACACACTTCACCAAATGAGTTTGCAATAAGTACCACATCTGCTGAAAGTGTGCAAGTCTCTTTTGGCCTGCCTTTCCAGGTGGTCCCCGAGTTTAGGTTACTGTCCCATTGTTTGAATTAGTAATAAAAACGGTCCCTGGGTAGACCCCAGCACAAACGGGTTCTCTATCCACTCTGCACCTGACACACAATCTTCACCACTAGAACCACTTCCTAGGCAGAGACTGAAGCTTCACTCCACCAGAGGGTGAGATATGATCCATGTGGTCTTCTGTTAGTCTAGGGTCCCCTTCTAATTGTTAGGATCAATTTCCCCATTAGTTTCCTTGCAAAGTTCCCTTTGTTACCTAAAACCAAGATCCACCCTACTTGACTTTTGTTCATTCAGAGCATGGTGCATGTGCAGTAAAGTCTGGGAAACCTCCTGCACTACACCTACTTTTATTGCTGCCTGTGTATATTTGACATTGACAAACAGCTGATTTTGACAGTTATCCCCTTTTTCTTGGTTTTTTAAACCTTTCTGCTGTTGATGTTTTTTACTTAAAGTCTTTACTGAAGAATCTTTAGTTCTGGAGTTTCTACAATGGAGTATTATCTGGAGTTGGAGTTTATATAACATTCCCATGGCATTTACAATTTTCTAGACAAGCAGCAATTATCAATGCAACAGTTCTGCATAACTTCCCAGAGCAATTGTCATATGTGGTGAACAGCAGCAAAGACCATGAAATCAAAAGAATTGAAACATCTAGCAATCACCTGTAGAAGGATGGTTGCTGACTGGCAAACTGAAGCTGATCAGCCAACTAGATGCACCAAGTACTTGTAAGACTGAACTTCATCTATGGGGATTTAGTTCACACTATTATCCTGGTGTTTTTCTGTCAACACTTCAGGCAAAACAATTCATTTAAAAATTGGAGAAATGTGTTTGGGTGATGCCAAACTTTAGAACTACATGAGAAGCTATTCTGTTTGGGTCGGTCAGTTGTGACAACAGTTAATCTTGGTGGCTTTGGGATTCTAACATTTCCTATTTTTTCCCACTTGATTTATTTTACTTTAGCTATTTGAAGTTTTTCTGAAGTAATATTAAAGAGTCTATAACAAATTACATAAAATGTAATTCAACAAATTAACTTCTAACTGTAACTTTTGATTGCCCATAGACCAGTAAAATAAGCTAAATTACACGTCTACATATAGGCACGCATGCCTATCCACACAAAGGTGCATGTCCAGTTCCAGATTAACAGTAATATTATTATTACTGAAGAAGATTGAGGCCTACTGCTGAAACAATAAACATAAGACTTAGGTCCAGATAAACAAAAATCAAAATTTTACAGGATGCTTTCTATGTGCTGTTGAAAGATCAGACAATAAACTTTAGTCTTTATTCCCCCAGTTCCCCATTACCTATGCATTTTCACAGGAAGTGATAATGGCAGAAAAATATATATAATTTTGTATGTTTTATAAAAGGCTCTACCATCTGTTATTTGCAAGCCATATGGAGCTGGTGTTTACAATATTCTAGTAATACTGTAAAGTAATCTCTATAACAGAGCACTTTTAAGATTTCAACATTTAGTTACAACAACATAATCAAGATACAGATTTCCCAACACCAGTCCATAAAGTTTTGTTACGCTTCCAGCACTGTTCATAATGTGCTGTTTAATGAAAAAAAACAATTGTATGTCTCACACTCAGGTTTTAAATGTTAGCATAACCCCTCCAATGTATTCAAAGAACATCACCGTTAATCCTGCCCATATAGGAGAAAGGTAATATGTTTTGCTTGGAGAAAATGTAAAACTATGTAAAGGCCCAAATAAATAACAAAAACAATAAATACAAAGCTAGGATGCTGTAGTTTTTAATTCACTTTACAATATTTAAACATACAGAAAACAGCATTTTGTTGCCAGTACTATATACATAACTGGAGCAGCTTATGCTTAACATTATAACATAGGAAATAGATCGAAGATCATATACTCAATCTGGATTATGTACAGTATTTTACAAATACATTTTATACTTTGCTCATCTAGCTCGGCCAGAGTATGTGACTATTGCTCATTTAATAATTAAAATGCATAAATTGTTTTATTTTATTTACCTGTAATTTTATCTTGCCTATACCCAAAAGTCTCAGAGTGGGTCACAACAGTAGAAACTTACAAAAACTCAATACTGAGTTCAGGTTAGACTGAAACAGGAGAATCTTAATATGAAGGGAACAATTTGCTCTCTTTCACTAAATCACAGATCTAACATTTGTCTTTATGAAGCTTTTATGTATAATTTGTAGCCACAACAGCTGTTTTCTAGTATTTGTCCAGCTTCAATGCAGGATATATTTGGAACCTCAAAGGAAAGGTTACTTCTTTCATTCTTTTAAAAACCAAAATCACTGTGCTCAAGAACAAAACTAAGTCACAAGGAAGCCTACCTTCTTTTGCTTCTGAAAGGGGGTGGGGTTGTGGAAACAGGGAAACGCTACCTTCAGTTTTTGTAGTAATTTTTTTTAACCAAGTTTGTTTTGCAAAACAAATATATAATGTATTTTACAAATACATTATATTTATATAACGCTTGGTAACAAGAGACATCTACATTTGAAGTCCTAGCCAACAAATAAGCTCACTAGCTATTGTCAGGTTAAGACTATGTTTCGAAGACAAAAACAGGGTGGCCAAAGCTTTCTTATTTAGGGCAAGAAACTTATTATAATGAATTATCTAATTAAGTTAATTATCCTCTTTTCAAAAACTTGGTAGGCTCTTAGGATACTCTTCTAGTGTGACAAATCCACAAAGAGATAACTGGCAGACAGTACTTGAAGGAAAAAAGCTACAGTGACTTTCCAATTTTGCCTTGTTTCCTGGGTAAACCCACAAAACATTTGTGCGCTTGACAAAGACAGAAGAAATTCCAACCATATATTCAGAAAACTAAGATCGCAGCTGAAGTTTAATCTTCTACCAAAAATTTGATGAAGGATTTTGGCAGTACCTCTTTTAACGCTCAGTATAGTTTTGTACTCCAGCATCACTTCAATGCATTTGTCAAACAAATTACATTTAAGCTATATAGCCTAGAACTTAGACACATAAAACCAAAATAGTATTGAACTTTCATCCACCCCGTGCAAGGGTACCCTTGGCAGCCTCTTAACCATCCATTATAATCCAAAGCAATTTCTCTCTGTAGCAATTTAAAAGCTGTAAAAAATATAATGGCCGATGACAGGAGAAACAAACCACACCAGAAGTTATTGAACCTTGCAGGTTCTCTCAAGTGTCTCTATTGACATTTAAGTGTGAGTTATTGCACCACAATATCATAAAATGTGCTCAGTGTTGCAGATATATTGTTATTTAAATGGCATCAAAAATTCAGCTTCAAAGAAGAAGTAGCTACTTCTTATAGAAATAGAATGCTTTCTTATAACCTTGCTGCTCTAGAATAGGAATTTCAGTTACTTAATTTAGAGAACTGGAATAGTCACACACATGACATTGTTCACCTAGTTCACAATTACAAAATCCAGATTCTGACTCTTGCCTATTCATAAAAGGTATAGTATAGAATGGATGATAGTTTTTAATACACTGCAGGATGATTTTTCTATAATCTATTTTTACACTTGCCTATATCTTGGTTCGCATACCAACTAAGGCAAGCATCTCACCTTATTTCCTGCCATCTCCTCTCTTTTTACTGAAGTAGTTACTACTAGTAATCAGAGTAAACAGCACTGACCAAGGTCAAGCAATTTGAGTCAATACAACCAAACCCTTCCACAGCATATACTATCCCAATGAATGGCAAGGCAACCTTGAGATGAACTAACACTAGTATCACATGCCTGCAACATTTATTTATTTATTATTTACATTTATATCCCGCCATATACTCATAGGTCTCAGGACAGGTTACAAGTTTTAAAACAGCAGGTTAAAACAATAATATCCATAAAAACACTTAAAAGCAAACAAGAAGACATACAAATGAAAAATCAATCATATTTTAAAAAACCATATTCCAAGTATTAAAATACTAATATCTACAGTTGGTGGTGGTGGGGGTCACATTAGCCAATGGCCAGGGCAAAGACATACATCTTTACCGCTTTCCTAAATGTATACAGAGAAGTGGTGTGCACACACCTCGAGGGAGAGATTATTCCATAACCTGGGGGCCATTACTGAAATGCCCTTCCCTGGGTGTCCACCCACCTCACTATTGAGGGTGGTGGGACAACCAGGAGGGCCTCGCCTCCAGATCTAAAGGCACGGGCAGGTTGGTATGGGAGAAGGCGTTACTTTAGATATTTGGGGCCCAAGTCATTTAGGGCTTTGTAAGTCAGAGTTAACACCTTCAATTGGGCTCGGTAGCGAATTGGCTGTCAGTGCAACTCTTTGAAGACCCGCATGGCAAGAGATGCTCCTTTTCTTCCTCAGTCCCAAATACAGCCTACAGTTTCTTCAACATTTTAATAATTTAAGTGACCTTTTGATAAGACCTGGATTTTCTCATTCCCCCTACCACTGTATTATTGAAATAGCCCACAACCAAGACTGAAAAAATGTTCAAAATTCAAATTTTTAGGTTCCAAGAAAAAATATATATTCCTTTCCCCTGTCTTTCCTGTGTAGTAGAATGAAGTGTGTTTACCCTGCCTAGGACTGTGCTGGGCAGGGGACTTTCTGCTTCCTACACAACTCCTGGACAGGAAACAGTCTTCCTTTTCACAGCCACTGATGGTGCAAAAAACAAGCAACAAGGACCAAACAATGTTGGTTATTGCTTTTGGTTTGCAGAAAGATAAAGGACCGAGCAACTGCCAGCTGCTGCTACTCATGAAACTGAATATGGTTCAAGGTTCTAGAACTGCAGGTGGAGTGGAGGTCAGAATGGTGGTGGCAACAGCAGGAGTAGCTGGCATATTAACCACATCAGTTTAATGCTCTGCTTGGCCCAATTCTTGCCTTTCCTGAGCTGTATTGCTTTTCTTGCTATTTCTGCCTAAAACAAATTCATTCTTTTTTAACAACAGCAACAATCACAGTTTTTCTTGGAAGGAATCCTTCCAAGGGCTTGAAGATATCAGCAGTCAGAGGGTTTGTTCTCACTCAAGGAATAAAACACTATTTACAAGGCTATTTACAATGTTATTTACAACGCTATTAAATGCGCTTCGAAATGAAGCAAACGAGCCTCTGGCAATCGGAGTTAACCCAGAAATCTGTCCCCACAGGAAAAGGATTAAAACTACTTCCAAAAAACCCACTGGGGAAAGCAAATCTTTTTTCTTCCCACCCTTTGCCCATCCTGGGCCCAGTTATGTTTAATGTTTTTATAAACGATCTGGACGAG
>MTQE01002208.1:8812546-8829714 GCA_014337955.1 Aspidoscelis marmoratus | reverse complement strand
GGGGGGGGAATCCCAGCCCCCTCCCCCCTGCTTTTGCTGGCCCTGTTTGATTCTCATGGAATCATGATTTATATATTAAAAAAGTGGGAGACGGAGCCCCCTCCTTCCTCCTGATCACAGACTTGCTTAGAAGGAAAAATAAAAATCACACACACACAGCGAGTGGTGGGGAGGAGCTGGAGCAAGCCCTGCTGCAGCAGCACCACTGTTGGAAGGAAGGGGGCTGGGGAAGGCTGCTGGCTGGCAGAGGGAGAGTGAATGGCTGGCTGGGGGCATCCAGGCAGACTCGTGCCGAGGGAGGACACCGCGTCCTGGTGGCAGTGGCGGCTTCTGCCTCCTTCTTCCCCTCCACCAGCAATGCTCAGACCCCCGGGAAGCGCCACCCCTGCGCACCCAGGGGGTATGGCGGCGGTGGCAACTCAAGCCCATTCGCCTGCTCCACCTCCACCTCTACCCTCACCATCGCCAGCAGGGGTTTCCCCTGAAAAAAGCACCCTGGCTGGCTGGCTTGTCAGGGGAGAGAGAGAAGGAGGAGAGAGGGAGGCCCGCTTGCTTCACTGGACCCACCCTCTGGATGGTTGAGAGACTAGCTGGTTAGAAAGACTGAGCAAAGGCTGGGTGACCTCCTCCTTCTCTCTGCCCAGGCGAAGTGAGGCGAGGCTCCCCCGGATCACGCAGCACTCACTCTGTTGCTGCTGCCTGCGCGCGCACACACATACACACTTGCACATTCTCCCATGGGAGCTGGGCAAGTGAGCGAGCAAGCAAGCAGTGCTGCCGCCACGGCAGACAGATAAGAGAGAGGGATGGACTGAGGGCTGCTTTTAAAGATCAAGGAAGGAGGCTGGGAGGAAAACAGGCAGAAATGCACAGGATTGCTTGTGAAGGACAAGAATCCTCCTCGCCGCTTTCCTTGATCTTTAGGCTTGCGTGTGCATGAGGGGAAGCATGGGTGGGATAGGAAACATTGTTATGAGGTATGAAGTGGGTGAATTGTTACAATGAACCGGCTGCTGTAGAGGGGAAACCTGGCATTTTAACTGAAGTTTTTTAAAAGCAAAAATGGAAAAACACTGGAAAAAAGGTGTTTATTTATTCTGTTTTTAAGCCAAATAATCCTCAAAATACCCCTGAAACTGATTGGGAATGGAGATGAAGAGGATCCAAACGATTTCTAAGCTGCTTTAATTCATTGGGGCGTGGGGACTAAGAGGATCCAAACCGTTTTTAAACCGCTTTAAAGTGGCAATGGGAACACACTGGCTACTGGGTAACTACATTTATTGAGCCCTGTCTATAGTGTCAGAAAACCCTCCTCAACAAATCCACTAAAATCCAAAACCTTTGTAAGACTCATAATGCTCTTAAGAATGAATTTAATAAATGAACTTCTTAGCCCCAATTAGTCTTTCATGAACTAAGATTCCTTCCACTGAGGAACTGAACTGAGTCCTACAGGAAAATCCTGTGAATGTTTTGCATATGCAACCCATGTGTGTATGTGTGAAGAAAAATTAGAATTCTACATCAGGGTAAATTTACTGGTGAGGTGGCACAAGGAGCTGTGGGAGAATGAAATACTGCTCAGAAGACCCACCCACCAATGAACGTGAATTCAGGTCTCTAGCTAGCTTAATATAATGAGATCACTAAAAGTATTATTGGCCAAAAATATTGAACATTCTGGCCACAAAAGCAGTACGTTTAAAGCAGAGGTATCGGGTAAATGATATCTATGGAAATGATAAGGAACAGTCAAGAAAATCTCTACTCAGATCCCTTCTTATCCTTTGATTGTCCAGATTTTGGATTTACCAAACAGATTAACAAAACACCAGTATAAGATCTGAAATGTCTATAACATTGCTGGCACAAGATACTAAATTTTCTTTGAAGGTTACCAGCTTAAGTATATCATGCTTGGTGAGCTCTCTCAGGTCTGTGTCTTTCATAATACAGTGCCATTTTTGACAATGATGCTGGAAATGAAAGTGGGGAAAGCTGATAAAGAGTTTCACCACTTTTCCATGAATACAGGCAAAAAGAGTTTGAAGACTGTTGCTCAAAGTTATAACCTTAACCCTGCAGTTCTGCTTTATGAAAACTACTCCAGGCTGGATATGTTTAGCCAAAATGATGCAACTCTAGCCACGTTTTTGTTCTAATGTAGAAGTGTAATTGTTGCTTTTATATCAATCAGTTTAAGAAGTTCATAGCAAAATCTCCAGCAGATGACTTAGGGCCACAAGGCAATGCTTCTAGATTGGCCACTGTATTTAGACCATTAGTATTTAAATTGTGACAATTACACCTTACCATTAGCACTCTATTGAGATAAATAAGGGAAATTTACACCCCATTCGGATGCAATTTCCATGCATATGGTTATAAATACCAGACACAAAAGGTGATATTTTTGCCCAAAAGCCTTGTCTTAACCACCCCTATCTCTTCCCCACACTTTTGCCCAGTATTTCATATATCTGCTTGTCTTGCTACTTTTGATGCATCCAATATCAGCTTGTAAGTGCTGGCCCCAGTAAATTTGTCACTGGAAAAAATCCTATTCCAACTTTTTTTTTTTTGTAAAGCAGTGTAATAAGAAACAGAAAACTCACAGATATTTAAGATTACATCTTTATGAATTTAGGAGTTATTTTGGATAGCAGAAGGGGGAGGGAAATCTAATGGATCCTGTATGCAAAGGGGCAACTCGCAAACAAAAATGGAAACAAAAACTGTAAATGTTCTATCAGCATTCACTTAAGAGGCTGAGAGGGCAAAACCCCAGGAATCCATGTGCATGTGTTCCAAAGAAGCAGCAGGAAGAGGGCAGGCACATACACAGAGATCCTCAGTGTGTAAGGGAGGGACTGAGTAGTAGATCCATTTGATTCTTTTTAAATGCATGCACGAGGGAAGCAACCATACAGCCACCAGATGAACCCAGGGTTCATATGCTATGTAAGAGACACCACACCACCTGCTGGTTGGGTCAGACTTAGTCCTGAGATGAAGGTGGGTGTGACATGAATAGTGCAAGACTCACAGGCCCTGTGGGAATGGTTCTCTGTCTCCTGGGCTGGGCTCAGGTCCTCATAGGAAAGCCAGGAGCAGGCTGGCCATCAGACAGCTCCAAGACTCACATACCATGCCAACAGCTTAAAACATCACTTGGAACCCAGGCTCTTCAGAAAAAAAGCACCTTAATATTTTAGGTCTCCACATTGCCTCTGGCCTCCCCCACCCCATGAATCCCTACACTGCCACATGTGCCCACTAAGGATCCAAACAAGTGAGTTCCCCAGTTCATGGTTTTCCTTGCATGTACATGAGGTAAGCTGAAAGGGGCCAGGGTTATAGGGAGAACACCTAACAGTCCTTGAACATTAACTCCTTTTTTTGTATAATAAAACTCTAGTGTAGCACATGTCTGTCACTGACTAAAGAAAGTGCCTTCCTTCTTAGCGTCACCAAGAAAAGCCTTTCTTGTGGTCTGACAGAGCACAACCAAGCCTTCACTATGCTATTTTATTCTACTGCTGATTATTTTGAGTTCATTTAATATTTTAAAAAAACATTATGCACTGTAAGTCCTCAGTATCCCTGATGCTTCTGTCCTCTGAAACCCTTATGGATGGCAAAGACCATGAATGCAAAGATCAACATTTTATCACCCCATCCCCATGAGCACTATCAAAATGCCAGCCTCCGATAGAGTGTTACAGATAATCGAGAACTTTCCTCATGAACAGTTGCAATAGTTCTTATGCTCTCATTCAGGGTTAAGCGAGACTCGGAAACAGGGAAATCACAAAGGATCAGGGCCAAAAACTGCATTTATACTTTACAGTGGAGAATATGAAATAAAATTAAAAAGCAATTTCTCATAATGGCCACTATTGCTGCTAGGGATGGCTGGGGAGGATGAACAACTGGCACTGATCTAAAGTCTACAAATAAGCTATATAATTAGAAATAATTAATGCTGTCCAACTATCTGCATCATTAAAGACAATTAAAGTACTACATCTCTTACTGATTTTTCCATAGTTGATTTTAACTTCAAGCAGTATTTGCCTGTCTAAGCAATATCCCCTGTGTTGAATAAATTAGGAGATAAAGAAAATATATTATCCCATAATAAGGAGAAAGAGTGTGCTGTATTTATTGTGATCAATTTCTGTAGTTTTCATTAAGTCCAAGGGAGAATACAGATCTGTAAATGTCTGAGAACAAACATCTGTGCTTCCTTTCATACATGTACTTTTGATTTAACAGAAAAAGTACATAGGATTTAATAACCACAAGCCAATTATGAGGCTTAATAAGAAAGTCATTTTTCCTTCTTAAAATCAAACAAGGCAATGTGCAAACCCAGAACACATTTAATCTGTGTTCCCAGGATGACAAAAAAAGTAAACATGCTTTTCTTTCTCAGAATATTATTTCAGGCATCCGCTGAAGTAAACTCTAATCAATCAAAACACACACTATAACATTAGACTTTAAGATGCCATGACACCATCATTTTAAACTAAAAAAGACAGATTTGACTACACTTTTAGAAATTTAAGAGCTCTCTCATTTTGTGGGCATAGAAACACACACAAAATTTGCATCTGAGTGGCAAACTGAGTGGTACGCAAAAATCCTTTTAAAATTCAGCTCAATATGATAAGATGTCTCAATAGGTGGCAGCACCTAGCTAACTTTGAATGATCTTGCAATGTTAAGCAAGGTAAGAGCTGATTAATACTTGGATGGGAGAACAATTGTAAATTCCAAGGGCAGCCTTTGAACTTAAAAGCACACACACACACCAGAAGAAGCACAGAGTTGTCAGGAAACCTATGAGTTCATGCATGCATATTAAAAAGTCTTTTATTACAACCAAAAGGAGAAACCTTCCCTGAATCATCCAGGAGCATGCAGCCTCTCTTCTAAACCACTAGTGTATTAAACCTCTTGGTTTACCCTGTTTTCCATGTTAACCAATGTGTACACCCTGCCACATTTTCAATGTATAAATCTGATGTGCTACTGCTTTCTAGGCAATAACACATCACTACCAGGCCACATGCCCTTAAAATCCTTTTCTCTGATAGTCTTTTCTGGCAGCCTACAGACTAGGACCAGAATGACAAGAAAACGTGACAGCTAGAAGCTATATTTTGACTTTCCCAAACTGCACTTTGGTCCACTGTGGCCTGAAAAGCAGTTTAAGAACATCAGAGTGAGACTTCCAAATGGAGTCTCGCCTCACTCTGCTGTTATTGCCCTCATGGGAGTGCTTGGTAAACTGCTGCTGATTCTTATTACCATTTCATAAAAGCTAGGCTTAAATTTAAAAACAGAAAAACGCCAAGCTTGCAATATTATTTTATGTTACCTTTCTTGCTGCACTATTTCTGAACTACTTCAAGTCTCGCTTTGTGAAAGAAGAATTGCATCTCCTTAGCACAGATGGGCACTGAGAAGATGACTCCTTTATCCCAGCCCACCAAACAATATTCCCTTTATCGCCCTGATTCTGAAGCTGGGGGCATATGAGGATTGGACTGATAAAAAAAAATCTAATAAAAAAATAATTATTGTATGAGTAAAATTATCACAAGCTATATTTTATGAAACAAATAAATCACCAAATACACAATAAAATGCAAATGGATACCAATATAATCAATAAAAAATGAAGGAAAATCAAAAGGGGGTGCATCTTGTCAAAATGCTTGGGCACTTCTTGCTTCAGCATTAATGGAGACCTGCAGTAAAACCTATATATTCCCATTTTACTCCCTTCTCAATTATGTACACATTCTTCCTGGCAACATTAACAAAATGATTTATAACTGATCTATGACCTCTGTAGTAGCTGAACTAGACATCCGATAAACCCGTCATTTTGGCCAATGACAAGGAACAAAAGAAGAAGAAAATTGGCTTATACCCCGCTTTTCTCACCCTGACAAACCTTCTGTTCTTCTCCACACAAGACACCTTGTGAGGTAGGTGAGGCTGTGACCTACCCCAAGGTCACCCACTCATGCAGGAGTGCAGAACTGCAGGAGACTACCAGATCAGAGTCCAACACTCTAACCACAAGACCAAACAGTTATTGCAAGAGGTGGAAGTTCATCAAGCTATGGAGGGCCAAAGTTTGGCTATGGTTGATTTAGAGATCTTCACTTGCTGGTAGAGCAGTGATCTTTTTTTTTTTTTGCTTGGCAGCCCACTTCCATAAATTGTACACCTTCAAAAATTTGTAATTAATATAGTTGCTGTATGCCATTCTTTTTTACCATTATTCAATTTTAGCTACCCATGGCACTGCTGCAAGAGTTTTGCATGAAGATGTAGAGGTACATTATCCAACCCAGATCTATATCTTTGCAAGTTAATCACTAAAATCCTACCTTTTAAGACTGTTGCTTGAAATTTCCATAATTATGTACATTTATGCAGACCAAACGTCAAGTTTCAAACAAATTTACTTTATCTATTGATGGCGTTCTCTTCCAAGCTACTTTTTATTACAGGAATATTAACAACAATGCTCCTTTTAATTCTGTCTAAAGCTAAAACATAAAATACTCACATACACTTCCACAGTGAGCTAAAGTGTCAGACTCTGGCCTAATGCATAAATTCCCCACAGACATTATCCACAGAGTTTGCTTCTACAGTGATGCTCTTACTGAGATCAAGATCAAGCAAGATTTTAGATTATTATAACAGACTGTTCAAAAATTTAAAGAATATATGCTATTCGTTAATTTTGTTAGTTATTTTAGTTTATTTATTACATTTGTATTCCACCCTTCACCCAAAGGTCCCAAGGTGAGTCACAACGCACAATATAAATACAAGTTATGACTTTATTGTTATGGAATCTCAGTCTCTTTAAAACACACTGTATTTATGCTGGCATTTCATCAAGCAATAATGTTTCTTCACTCCTAAATTTCACTTGGCTTTCATACAGCTTGGAAACTGCTGTGGTATCTTAGCAAGATGGATGCTCTGAAACAATTTAATTATAAAATAAGCATCAAAAATAAAGTTTATACATGGTCATGTTTAATGCAGTTTGTTTCAAGTTTATTATTGTAGATAACATCAGAATAGCATTTGTGGAAAAAATACTCACCTTCAGATATGCTTTTAAATTTGCTATTATGACTCTTTTTCTGACTTAAAAAGCATGTGTTGTGCCAAGGCATATTATTCCTCTTTTGGTGCCCTGCTCTTACTGTTAGGCACCATAAAGTAGTCCACCCATGCAATTTTCTTGGCAAAGGTTTTTGGCTTCGCTGAGAAACAGTACTTTTGTAACAGGACTATGCTTTGACCTAGCATTAACGTGAGGATTCCCTTGGAGCTTTGACCATTCCCCACTGTCCTACAGTCCTATCTGCAAGATATGCCTGAGGAGAAAGAGGCATCAGCAGGAATAACAGACTCCTCCTCGTTAGATTTTCATGAAGCTTTATTCAGGCTTTTCTCTGCTTCCAAAATTATTCAGGCCCTGAATTTTTTATGGACTTCCAAAAAAGAGGCAACTTTTAATCCCAGAAGCAGCTATTTAAAAGACTGTTTTCTATCTTAGTCTAATTTTAGCCTTATTACAAAATAATAATAATAAAAAAATAAACCAACTTACACATTCAGGACTGAACCAAAATGATGTTGTCAGCATGGATACTGCACTGGTATCTTTGAAGCTCTGTGATACCAGGCTGTGCCTGCTTGCATATTTCACTGACCCTGCTTTTCGTTTGTTGTAGAGATAAGCCTATAACTGCTCGGAGATAATTGGAATCAGCGTTGTCTCAAGGCCACTTGATGCCTCAGAGAAAAAGGGAGTGAACTCGTGTGTTTGATCTAAGGGCCACACTTGCCAATATGGGTGGGAAAGTGTTGAGGGATATTTTTTTGTGTGATTTTATATCAATAAATGCTGACACGCTGCTATGAAGGCAAGTTCTCTCCTTGTTGTTGAATCTGGACCTGAGAATGGTGATCTTGACAGGTGCTCATCCTTTAAAATATATGTTGTTTAAGATTAAACAAGAAAGAGATCCTAAACAGAGACACAGGGTGTTTTTCCACTGTCACTTAAAGAACCCATTAACGGGTACTTAATGGGTACTTCTAGTGACAGTGGAAAAACACCCACAAAGTCTTTCATTATTGTTATCAGCATATTTTCCTATTTAAACTGAGAAAAAGGAAATCACTGACAGTAATGTCTGTCCAATTTCAGTTGTTTCATGAACCTCCAATCTCTTTAACTCAAAAATGGGCAACTTCAGGGCCAGGAGCAGATAGCAAATTGTGAGAGTGGGCAAAATGCATGCTTCCCGTCTTTTCCAGCAAGCCCTTGAGACTCTCTCATGGCTCTGCTATCCCTAGACACCTCAATCTACTCCTTTCCAAAAGGTTTCTGTCTGTTTTAAGTATACCCTTGCATGGTATAGTAATTGCTTTGGAGGTAGAGAGAGAAGTATGAGAAGACAAATGATGAGGCAGAGCAAAGAACCCCGTGTAAAGGGTTCCTATGTTTTTCTTCTGGTCCAGAACACGTGTGGGCACCCTGGGACAGGCTGGGGCAGTTCCGAACAGAACCATCTGCCCAGCAGAGCAAATACTCCGTCCCAGGGTACCCTACACACATTCTGTCAGCCCTCGTGTGAATAGGCCTCAGATTGGGTTGGGTTGGAGAAATTAGCTTGAACCCAGATACAAGGACTACAGAGAGATCAAACAGATGAGCAGGGTTCAAAAACAGAAAATTACCCGTTGTGGCAAAAGAACAACTACTTAAGAGGGGCAAAAACACAACAGGATCAAAAGTTCTTTGAAAACAAATAAATAGCTTTATTGAGAATATAGCAAATGGCTCAGGAAGACTAAAATGGCAGTGTTATGAAATCCAGAAGCAACAGGCTGGCTGCTGTTGTTTGAGGTACAAACACAGACAGGGACAAACAGAATATAAAATACAAAAAAAGACAAGCAAGAACTCCAAATGGTGTATGTGTTGTGAAATGAGCAGGGAGAAATAGCCAAGTGACTACCAAGGTGAATGCTAAACTGACACAAGACCATATGGAATCTCATTCTTTGCCATGAAAATGTATCAAGAAGGATTCAGTGCCATAGCTCCTGGCCTCCTAGAAACTTCAAATAGTGAAAAAAGAGGAAAGTACTACTCTGCTTAAAATACTTTGCATTTTGCTTGTTCTTTTTACTTTGTTTCCCCAAAGGACTGTAACTTTGTGGCAGCTGAGTTGCAAAGTTCCCAGAGTAGCAGATGGAAGCAGGAAACAGAAATGGAAAGTGGCAGTTTAAACGCTTGTTGAGATCTTCTGTTGTGAATGAAGCTTAGTGGCACAGAGCAATGGATCTTGGTGGCAGGAACGAACCATTCACAGAGTGAGGTAGGCAAACTGTGCTGTATGCTATGTGGGGGCATTTTTATTACGTCATCTGTCCAGAGGGACCGTGACCCAATCTCTGGACCTTCCCAATGACTGACCCACATGTGAGAACAATACTTTCCTATGGGGGCAGGGACAGATTACACATGAGGAAGCATGTTGTGTGCAGAGGCAGACTTCTGCACTCCTCACCTTGTTGGGGGGCGGTGATTCCAGCTGTTTACAAGCAAGGCTGTTTCATTGCCCCTCTAGCAATGCAGATGTGTGACTTGATGGCTGAACAGTGATAAACCAATGAGTTCCTCACATAAAAGAATAAGTCAATCAGTGGATAAGTATCATTCTTCCTGCAATATTGTCCAAACTCCTGTTGGAAGCATTCCAGATATTCACACTTACACAATACAATAAGGTGAAAAAAGATTACATATACTTGAGATCCTTTGGGTTGTCAAAAGAATATACCAGAAAATGGATTAGGTGAGTTGGTCATCTCCAGGGTAAGCCATTAGCATTCTGACTGTGTCCAGATGGCTCATCGTTCTGGAAGAAAGGAGGCTAGTCTTTTTTTAAAAAGATGGAGTAGGCTTGCCCAAGTCTCAGGATTTCTCTGGTCATCTTTGGCTTTGCCATACCAGTGCTAATTGTTGCTGTATACCATTGCACCAAGCATGCATACAGAAATAGCTGGCATTTTATAGAAAAGGGGTCGTTACAAAGGAATAAATCCCCTTAACTTCAGTCTGCTGAATATGAGGGCTCAGTGCATTAAATCTGTTTCAGACAATTGGTTTCATTATGAAATACATCATTCTGCTGTGCTGCTAATTCATGGACTCGGCCATTGTTCCTACTCCTGCTATCAACTTCCTCTGGCCTTCAGATCTAAACATCCTCCTATTATTTACTCTGATTAACTCTTACCTCACCACCATCAACCTCACCAGGAATGCCCCCTAAAAGGCAATGTAAAGTTTTACTGTACCTCCCGTTATATAAGACAATGAAGTGTCACAACAAGGATTTCTGGGAGTTGCAGTTCACAACTGTGTGGCTGATACAGACCCTTGTGGATTTCTGAAGGTCCCTCTCATGGTATGCTAGGTAATCTTGCTTGATATGATAAATGAAAGACAAGTGTTTGCAATTACATAGCAATAATTATTACTGAAGAGGTATGTTCTGAAGTAAGGGCCACACTCACTGAGTGATCTTTTTCTATTTCTCTATTAGGGCTGCTATGCCTAGTTTGCTCACATAACAGATATCAACTTGGCCAGCGCACAAAGCCTGCTTGTACATTCTTGGAGCATTATCTATTATAGAGAACAACATACCAAGGCTAAAGAGATAAGTGGAAATACATAATTGGTACCTGCTTGAATGTGGTTATGCTGGACAAAGTGGATAAGAAATACATGTAGAATTCTCAAAGTACCTTCTGCATATAGTTCTCTAGAATGCGAAGGATTGCGAAAATATAAAATGCGGGATAATTTTATCTCTTCTGGCACAGGAAGCTTCTGCTCCCTGAGTGTGTTAGCTTGCATTCCAGGCTGTATGACAATGATCATGCAAGGTAAACCCTGCTTCCATGTATTGATAGTTGCTTCTGTAAGTACTCTGTATTTCCGTTCACTAAACTGTCCCTACCCCAGACCCCTTTCTCATGACAATATGCACAGCAGACGTTCCTGTGAATGGTATCATTTAATTATGTTGCAAACATACACAGCTTAAATGCTCCTGTGATTGTGCTGATATTGATACAGTGGGTTTTTCCAGCCAGTCAGTTGTCTTGATGGATGAAAATACAGTAAATATTTTCCTCTATTGCTTTTTTTTCAGGATAAATCTATGTACACTTGCTAGTTTGGCAGTGCAAGTTATCTCCAATCTCTGTAAGGTTAGTGTCTTGAGGTTTCAGACGAATTCATGGAGGTCAGATGTATCAATGGGTACTAGAACAGATGCCTCAGTACTGCCTCCAGGTTGGAAGGACAGACAGAAGAAGAGTTGGCTTTTCTATCCTGCTTTTCTCACCCATTTAAGGGGACTCAAAGCAGCTGACAAAGCTTTCTATTCTTCTCCCCACAACAGAACACCCTGTGAGGTAGGTGGGGCTGTGAGAGCTCAGAAGAGAGCTGTGAATAACCCAAGGTCACCCCGCTGGCTTCAAGGGGGAGTGCAGAATCAAACCCAGTATTCCCAGATATGAGTCTGGCTCCCTAACCACTAGACCAAACTGAATGCCTCTAAAGGCCATCTGCAGACAACTGATGACAAGAAGTAAAAGTTTTGCCTTTGTCTTCTGCTTCAGAATGCCAAGAAGATATTGGCAGGTCATTGTGTAAGACAGGATGCTGGACTAAGTGGGCTATGAACTGAACCAACAGGGGTCCTTTTCAGTTAATATATTTTGCTCCCTCACTCAGTCTGTTCCCCACTCTGGGATTTATCTGTGGGACTCACAGAAGTGAAAATGATACTAGAAATGTACATACACTCGTGCATGCCACTTATATTAGCAGAAGCCCAATTCAGTAGCAGAGTAATTCTTAGTGTTTCTCAGATGGCAAATCTGTGGTTTTGGATTGGTGTGTTCAGGATCCAACTTAAATATGAGACATAAAGCAGTCTGCAAAACAGGACATAACTTAACTTCTTATGCATTTGTTTTATTTTGCCAGATGCAGTAATTTAAACAAAAATATCACTAACTATTTGCAACTCAATCACTTAAATTACTGAATTACTTCTGTATAGGATATGAAAGGGTTTTATTAGACCAGCAAATCAGGAATGTAGATGATATGTTACATATTTCATATTGCTCTCCCTGTTGTTCAGGAAGTGCTCAGAGTACATGCTGAGGAAGAAAATATTCAATAACTAACACTTAGAATGTAAAATGAAATAGTACAATAAGTGATGGTCGCCAATTGCTTGTCATAACTTAATTGCTTCCTATTTTAACTTGGTTTAAAAATTTCATTAAGAAATATAAGTTTACTGTTGCCAAACATTTGATCATTTTTCCAACAGTGATACTACACAAAGTAGTAGGAAAAAATCTGTTTACTAAGTTCTGGAGTACTTTATCAATGCTATCTGGGCAAGTGTCTAAGAAGAGGTATACAACTACAGAATGATATACAGTGACATACAGACAGAACTGACAGAGCAACAGCTATGAAAGTTTCCTTTATATACAGTTTCTTTTTGATATTACTGTGAGAATCAAAGGTAAAAAATTGAAATGTATATGTGAACTTGCAATTATGCAAGTAAAAGAAAAAACTTGATATTCTTCAAGATCAAAATTTCACAACTGCCAGTCTAGAAGCTGGGATATAGCTGCACTAAATATAGAGCCCAGGTGTGAGTGTGTGTGAGAGAGAGATAAGTTTGTTAGAAATTCAGATCTTTCTAAAATGTTGGTAGAGAGTATCAGGATATTGTTCTATATAGTCAGGTTTGGGAGAAATTTTTAAAAGTCCTTAAAATTCAGTTTAAAAATATCTAAATTTAACTGAAACCCTTAAAGACTACTAATAGCTTCCTAAACCTACATCACAATTTTCAAAATGTGTGTGGCTTTACTAAGTATAAATGTTTAAATGCGGCAGTAACTCACACCTTACTGAGCCTTACTGCAACCAGCAAAATAATCCAGGAGAGATTATATGCTCTATTAACCACATGGGACTAATTTAGCAAACCACTTTGGTTTTGGCATCACACTCCAAGACAATTCATGAGAATTAAAGAGGAGATGCTAGGAGGAAAACTACAACAATTATGATCTTTCAAGTCATAAAGAAATACCAGGATTCCCTTTGGGGAGGGCAGAACATGAAATGTGTATTGTGCCCAACAAAAGCAACCAACCCTTTTTCCTAGCACTGCGGATGACTATTCAGAAGTAAATCATAGCTCTATCAAACAAATATTTAGATATTTGTCTCCATGCATATTATCAAAGAACAATTCTGCTTTGAACTGGGTATGGGGAAGGGATCCAGTTTGAGAAGTTTAAATCATTCAGAAACCTTCCTTTCAAGCTGATCTTAGGGACTAGCAGATTTCACAATTAGATCCCTAACAAGAGGTTTTTTTTCCCTCTTGAGGACTGGTAAATTCAAAACACTTCAGCTCCCAAGCTGACAACAAACTCCAATGTACACAGATTATTATTCATCAGTTAGGTTTATGGTGGATACTCTTGTTGCTCAAAATGTGTCTCTTCTGATTTAAACAAACAGCAAGTATGCAAAAAAAATCCACTCTGGGTTCCTCACAGCAGACGATCACATCTACATGTAAAGCATTCATATTATTTTGGCTACTAACTGGCAACAACTAAATACTGTACTGAATCTATGCTTGGATACACTTCAGAATATGACATACAGCTTTGTTAAGCTTCCTGTTTTAATCAGCCTCTACATGTAAACTAAATATAATTTTCTTAGCATTCCAGGTATGCATCCAATTTGTATCACATCACCATTTTAAATTATAATTATTTACCTGAAGTTGGATAGCCTAATTTCCCCCTGCCCTGTAAAGGTCCAATCTGCAAGCCACAGATTGGGGGGCACTATCCAAGACTGGAGCAGTAACCCCTAGATTGCTTCAGGGATGGGAACTCCTTTACGGAAAATATAGGTTAGTCTTAGCAGGTCTCCTGGGCAGTCTTTAGGGCTCACATAAAGTGTAATTTCAAGCTACACTTGGGCAATTTGCCATATATTTGCACACTGAATCAGCAATTCATTAAATTAAAATCTATTGAACTGACCACGCTGTGAATTCATAAAGTACAAATACAGATGCAAAATACATTACTTCCCATAGCTTCCATTTTAAGCAGTAGGAAAAAGATATTAAACAGTATTTGGCAAAGGTTACTCTGAATGCATCAGTTCTTTTATGTGGTGGTCTTCCTTTTTATCACCTGGTTTTCACAAGCAGCTACTATATGAACATTTTAATGTCAAATACAGTGGCAAATATATACAACGCTGTATCTGCAGCTGCTTCAAGTTATCATAAGCTGTACTGTTAGAGAAACCCACCAAAGCTGGCAGGTCATTTAGGCACACTATGGAGATTTCCTATCTCTGCTAAGGCAGAGGGCATAGTCATCTAGGGTGCCATGGAGCCGATAGTAATACGCTTAACTATATGAGTGAGCAGCAGACTGTGCATGCACAGGAGAGGGAGGCACAAAGATGGGCTACTAGATATGTTTATAGATTTTAGAAAACAATATTTCTTATTTTATAGCTGCTAAGCATTAAAAAAGTCCTCCATGGTCTACAACAATAAAAAATATCCAAGCATGAGAAGCAGCAAGGTGTAAAGTGGTAAGCTGACTCTCTTTTTTACTATCAAATAAAGGTTTATTGGGCACACTTAGAAATCTTCACAACTAGTTAAAAAAGAGGGACCTCCTAGACGTAAACCCTTAGCAGCGCTGTGAATCCAAGGCTACGCACACATTCTACTTTCAGCACTACTATCCAGAGAAGCCCAACTATACCCAACACAGATTTCTTCTAAAGTCTCATTCCCTCAGAACAGCCGTAACTGCAAAACACATACTGCATATGTTTTAATACAAACTGAGAACACATGCAAAAGCTTGAAAAGAACTCCGTTTATTTTAATGTTCCTATTTTGAAGGGGCTTTCGAGTCCAGTTGATTGCCAGACAAAGGAACTACAGGGCACAAAAGCTTACGAAAGAATGAAACATGGCGCTTTAAAGACCAACACCAGCAGCAATGTCCTTCTCTTCTGAGTCTTATAGTTGGCAATGTTTAAAGCTAAAAGGCCCAGAAGTTTCGGGTGCGACGTACCGCACGAGCGAGGAACAATGTATTATTGGGTATTTATTTCATGGGAAGTTTCCGCCTTTCTCTGGTATCTATGACTTTAAAGGTAAAAAAAAAAATTGCCATAATAAATTCACCACCATTTTCCCGCGTGCAGGGCGAGCGGCTCTGGGAAGGCTCCCATATTAAAATAAATAAATAAATAAAAAGAAGTCACGGGCTCTTCTGGAGAGGGCATTCAGCAAGCCTGCATAACAAGCGTATTAATGGTGGCCACCAGAGTGTGAAAGGATTCTAGGAGAACGCGTTGCCAACAGCCCCCTTCAGTGTGAATTTAGTGCCTTAACAAGGAGAAGCCGCAAGGAAGCCTCACGAACGGCGGACTCGAAATCTGAATGGGAAAGAGGTCGCCCCTAACAAGAAAATTACACAAAACTGAAGGCGGGAAAGCGCCGTTCGCAGGAACTCCTATCCTCCCCTCAGTAAGACTCCAGCCACACACCTAGCTTCTGACTGATCGGCCTGGCTGTCAATCACCAGGATCCCGCCCAATCTCCCACCCCCTCCTCCAGCAAAGGCGAAAACTGTTGGTTAACGCGGCTGCTCCTCCGCAAGCCGGCCTCTTATTGGTCTAAAAGAGCCTCCACCCTTCGGCCTATGGGGCTGTCACTCACATCGGCGTCACGCCCAGCGGACAAAGCCACGCCCCTTATCCAACGGTACGCCGCGCCGTCGGTTAGGCTCCGAACCGTGCCGAGACCACGCCCCCGCCCTCCAAATCTCAGACTCTCGGTAACGTGCAACTCGACAGAACGATTTCCCACGGTCGCTCACCTGGGGAAAGTAACAGCCTCGGTGCGAAACCAACTTCCCCCTCCCTGGTTTGTAACCCCTCACGGCTGCCGCTTCTGCGCAACGCCCGCCAAAACAGCTTTCAAGTGCGCACGCGCCAGCCCCCTCTCCACCTCTTCTCCCAACCTCACTGCGCCGGCGTAAGGCGCGCGCACCGCTTCGGGCTTTCCCCCTCCCGCCGCAATTTATCGAGAGACACAGTTATAGGGCGCATGCGTAACCCGCGTGCCGCGCCTCAAATTGTATTGTCATCTGCGTGTCGCGTGCATTTATTAAACTGCCTCCGTGTCCCCCTATCGCCCGTCCCAAGTTAACTATTAGCGCTCACACACATACACGATCCAAATAAATCAACTTCTCAGCCCCGCCTCCGTTGGGAAAGAAGGGATCTGGAACCAACCGTCGTGTTAGCCAATCGGAAGGAACCTGCGTTCCGAACTGCCCAATCAGAACGAGCCTAGGCAACCGAGGACGCCTCTTCCCCGTCTGAGGGGAGTTTAAGGAGAGGTGAAGCTCGTCAGACGCGAGCGACGTCGAGAATCTGCCCAATAGGATGCGAAGAGGGGCGGGCATAAGAAAGGAAAAAGGGCGGGACCTCTAGCCGCACTTCCAATGAGAGGAGGAGAGCGGTGTCCTGACGGCGGCCAATGAAACGCGAAGCAGGAGGAAAAGTAGCCAATGAGAACCAGCGGGAGAGGGTGATATTGAGGGACGTGGAGAGATCGCGTTCTCTTTTCCTGTCCGCGCCTCCGACCGTGTGAGAGGGCGAAGAAGCCAACCGGGCCGTTTTTCTTCTACTACGGTCGCCATGTCGAAGTCTGAGGTAAGGGCCCACTGCGGGCGCTTTCAGCCATTATCCCTACCTCAAACCTGTAGCTTGTTTTTTGTGGAATTATGTGTCCTTTGCCTTTAGGGATCGTCCGATTATGGGTGCGATTACTCTCCCAACAAAGTAAGTGTTAAAACGTCATTTTTCCCCCGCCGCTTGGGCTGTATTATACCTGTGTATGTGTGTATATATATATATATAT
>MTQE01002208.1:8792585-8812431 GCA_014337955.1 Aspidoscelis marmoratus | reverse complement strand
ATATATATATATATATACACATATATATGCATCTTTCCTGTCATGCTGTCCTGCAGTTCGTCTGCTTTCCTGGTTTCAGCTGTTATCTTCATGCCGGGCCTTAATTTCTTCGGCGCTTTGGCCTAGTTTCTCCTTCCCTTGCTGCCCCGCTGGCTGTGCGCATGCGCGGCGCCATCTTTTATCGTGCGTGGCGGCTGTTCCTTCTCTTTCAGCGGCGCATGTAATGGCTGCGCCTGCGCTGTGTTGCGCTGCCTTCGGCAGGAATGTCGCCTGTGCGCGTGCGCGCTCGTTCTCAGGTTTTCCCCTTGAGATCATTTGGGGGGGGGGCGACTAGTCTGTACGGTCGCCACGTGGCCTCCCGCTTTGTCTTCGTCCCGTGGCCGCCGCTTCCCCCTTTTTTACCCTTTTGGTTCGTTCTGGGACTCTTTCCTCAAAGTTCCAGCTCAGGCGGGAAGGAAGCATTTCCCTCGATGAATGGAATCGTACGTAGGCGACGACAGTATCGGTTGTGCCACTGGAAATGAAGGAAGCCCCGTAGCGCTTATCGAAGTTATTCACAATAAATATTTAGCTAAGAGGAAACCGACTGAAGCTGCCGTCTTCCTTTTGTGCTCCCAGCCAGGTTTAAAAACACACCCCTTCGTGTAAATCGGGGCTCTTTCTGCACTTGGCCTTATTCCTTATTCCTTGCTTGGTGACTGCCCTTGGCCTTATTCCTTATTCCTTGCTTGGTGACTGCCATAGCCTGCATGATCACGCAGACTGCAGGCCCCTATTCTGGGATATAATCCAGAGTAAGGCCTAAGTGCAGAAAGGTCCCAGATATAAATTAGTTTGGGTTTTACAATATCAAAGAAGGGCTTGAATTCTTGCATATTGTGTCACTGTGCCTCTAGCCCTTTATTTTTGCCCAATTATTAAAATGCATCTAGTGTTTGGGCAAGTAAGAGAAAGCTCTCCTATCTGCCTAATTTAATTTGAGGGCAGATGTAGCTCTCGGGAGACTCTTTGTGGGCACATCTCTGTGTGGCATGAAATAGGCATGATCCTGTTGCAGATAAGCCTTGGGAGATTGTTAATACAACATAGGATAACAGTCGGGCCCAGCAGATGGTACATGTGCCAGCTTTTTCCAGTGACTAGAACAAGAAGGTAGGTCTGCTCATCCTAGCTGTAGATCAGTGGATGAATCTTGTGGTGCTCTGTAATCTAATTTCCTGGTTCTACATTTTGCTGCTGTTCTATTTCAGTCCCCCAAAGAACCTGAACAGCTGCGAAAACTGTTCATTGGTGGCCTCAGTTTTGAGACAACAGATGAGAGCCTTCGCAATCATTTTGAGCAATGGGGAACACTTACAGACTGTGTGGTAAGTGCATGTATTTAGGACTGAGAACTTGATGGGGAGGAAGAATAGAAAATTTTAAGCAGAAAAATGTGTTGCCTGCAGAACAAAATATTATTGGCATTTAATGAGTAAGAATGAAGAGGATGGTGAGTTTAGCAAACCTGGCAAGTGTTGAACCTAGCTGTTCTTTTCTCCTTGCTCAGGCGCAAGTGATAAACTGACTAGTACTCAAGAGTTAAAGTAATATAAGACATTACTGTTGCCTGTATATTCTGTGGCCCATTTAGTCCAGGATATATATTGCTGACTTTGTCATTTTGTTGTAGGTAATGAGAGACCCAAACACAAAGCGTTCCAGGGGCTTTGGGTTTGTTACATACTCAACAGTTGAAGAAGTTGATGCTGCCATGAATGCCAGACCTCACAAAGTTGATGGGAGAGTCGTTGAACCAAAAAGAGCTGTCTCCAGAGAGGTAAAAAAAAAAAACCTTGGGCTCTACAGCTAATAATTTATAAAAGAATGAGCCACTGTGCCAACTTCTTTGCCAATAGGTCTAGAGTATTGTTATGTGTCTGAACTGGAATTAGAGTGTAGTTGGCTTACTTTGTAATGCTGTTGTTGGTTTAGTAATCTAGGCTGGCACTGTTTGACTTGTATTGTGGACAGCTTGCAGTTAAAAAAGCATGCAATAATTTGTTTCTTTTGTACCTTATATTCTTGGAATCTTTATATCTTGTATCCTGTTTATGCAATTGCATGATCCTAAAAAGTTGGCCATTTTGGGTTGACTTTGGATGGCTTTTGACTGCTTACTGAAAGCCAGTCTTCAGGCAAGCTAACTGAACTGTGATTTAAGACCACAACTTAAGATTTCCATAGAATGATCAGTTTTGTTTGTAAGTCTACGTTAAGGTGTGATTTTGTGTCTACGAACATAAGATATGCAATATTAAGGTCTTTAACGTAAAATACTGGGTTTAGTTTAGGAGCTTTTCCCAGTAAGAAATGCTTGCAGAGGGTAGCATAAAATAACTTGACTAAATGTGATACCATCTTTAACTTACTCTATTATAGGATTCTCAAAGGCCTGGAGCTCATTTGACAGTAAAGAAAATTTTTGTTGGGGGAATTAAAGAAGATACAGAAGAGCACCACTTAAGAGATTACTTTGAACAGTATGGCAAAATAGAAGTTATTGAAATAATGACAGATCGTGGCAGTGGAAAGAGAAGGGGATTTGCTTTTGTTACCTTTGATGACCATGATTCTGTGGACAAGATTGTTAGTGAGTACATTGGTTCTTAAGTTTGTTTTCTTTATGTGAATGGACGCTCGTTTAAATGTTTAATTGTGTGTTTCTAATGAAGACACTAACATTCCCACTTTTTTTAGTTCAGAAATACCATACTGTTAATGGACACAATTGTGAAGTTAGGAAAGCTTTGTCAAAGCAAGAAATGGCAAGTGCATCATCCAGCCCAAGAGGTATGTTTTAGTACTATATTTCCCTCAAATAAAGTCTCATAGCTATAATTTACAGTGGATTAAGTTTTGTTTTGTTTTTTAGGTCGTAGTAGCTCAGGCAGCTTTGGGAGCAGCCGTGGAGGTGGATTTGGTGGTGGTGATAACTTCAACCGGGGAAGCAGTTTTGGAGGCCGTGGTGAGTAGTTCTGCTGTTTGGTTTCAAGATATAAGCCCCCTCAGAGAAGCATTTAGAGTAATGTTCAGGTTGCCTGCTACTTTTGTCTTGATTGGTTTTTTTTGTTGTTGTTGTTTGTTTTGCCGTTATACATTTTATCCAATTGGGAAATAAATTTTTTTAGCTTAATGAATTTCTAATCGTCTGACTATACGTAGTGTCTTGATTTTTAATAAGATGGATTTAAGTAAATTACTAATGTTTTGGAAATCAATATGCAAGCTCATCTTAAACCTAAATCGAATTTGTTTTCTTAGGTGGTTTTGGCAGTCGCAGTGGGGGTGGCGGCGGTGGAGGTGGCGGCGGCTATGGAGGTAGTGGAGATGGTTACAATGGATTTGGCAATGATGGTAAGTTGGTATCAATCATTTGCAGTAAACAGTCTGTGATACAAATTTTGTAGTGCTTACCTGAAGGAAAATAGGAGTCCCATAAGGCAGCTGCTTCTATAACCATTGGAGGAAATGGATATAAATAGTCATTTACTGGTATTGCCATGGTATGCCTTCAAGCTCATCCCAGAGTTGATTTTCATGTAAACAAATTGAGGTGCACACATACTTTATGCTATGACAGGTACCCTATTCTTTCTGTAGGTTATGGCGGTAGTGGACCAGGATATTCTGGAGGAAGCAGAGGTTATGGCAGCAGTGGCAGTTACGACGGCTACAACAATGGCGGTGGAGGCTTTGGCGGCGGCAGTGGTGGTAAATGTGGGATAGTTGATATAGATCTTGTAGTAGAATGTGATTGGTCTTGTGCTTATGGTAAATTCACACAGGAAAACTCCTTTACAAGTAATTAGTTATCTCATTGAAACAAATCACGAATACTGGCGATCATATTGAGTTTAAAGTATCAGACAAATAAGCATTAGATGCGTGATCCTGGGTATTGCTGGGAAACAATGTTTCCTTGTGAGCTGTGCGCAAGAGCTGTCTTCTATCAAACGTTCCTCTAATAATACTTTCTATTTTTCTAGGAAGCAGCTTTGGAGGTGGTGGAAATTACAATGATTTTGGCAGTTACAACAACCAGTCTTCAAATTTTGGGCCAATGAAGGGAGGAAACTTTGGAGGCAGGAGCTCTGGCCCATATGGTGGAAGTGGCGGTATGTAAATTCAGCTGTTTGTTTCCACCTTAATAGAAAAGGGACAATAGTTTATTCCAGAATCACTACGTAAGCTTTGGAAACCCAACAGTGCATTAGAGAGCGCTTTCTCTGCTTCTGATTTAGCCTACTCTTTTCCAGTTTTCTATCACAACAAATCTCTTGCAGTTAACATTGCTCCATTATTTTGGGCTATTGGTCAGCTTCCACTTGGTGTTCTTGAAAATGCAATCTTAAATTTCAGGAGGCTATGGCGGATCTGGTAGCGGCAGTAGCTATGGTGGTGGAAGGAGATTTTAATTCCTAGGTAAGAGTTTTCCCTTCAATATTCAGATAAAAGTGCAATAAGTATGAATTATAATAGTAACTCTTAATGTAGCTGAGCAAGTTATTGTAGTATAAGCATACTTGGCATAAATACAGATGTTAAAGCTAATAAATATGAATTGGCATTCGGTGGGAACAAATTTACTGTTGGATTATAGACTTGAGTCTCAAATGTGTTTAGATTAACAACTTTATTCCATATTATTCAACAGGAAACAAAGCTTAGCAGGCGAGGAGAGCCAGAGAAGTGACAGGGAAGCTACAGGTTACCACAGTTGTGAACTCAGCCAAGCACAGTTGTGGCAGGGTAGACTGCCTCGTGAAGACATGTGTTAGACAAGCGCTTGTTTGCAAACATCAGGACTGTATTTGTGAATTAACTGTACAACAGGATTTTAGTTTTTGTGTTCTGTGGAAGGTGCAAAGCATTCCAACAAGGGTTTTTATGTAGATTATGTTTTCCACGTATGCTATTGATTGCTAACTGTAATAGACTGATCATGACCCTGAATAAATGTCCTTTTTTTAATTGTG
Organism: Aspidoscelis marmoratus; assembly: GCA_014337955.1. Taxonomy (NCBI): domain Eukaryota; kingdom Metazoa; phylum Chordata; class Lepidosauria; order Squamata; family Teiidae; genus Aspidoscelis; species Aspidoscelis marmoratus. The sequence goes on along the minus strand of MTQE01002208.1, from coordinate 8,807,413 downwards.
CTGTGTATAGTTAGTTTTACTGTAAGTTTAATATGTATTGGTTTTAGCTACACAGTTGGTGTGCAGGCTTAGCTTAAAGGGTTTTGATCCCTGAGGGAAGGTGTCTATATACTGAATTAAGATCATTGACAGGATTTCCATACTTACACAACAGGAACAGCCAGTATGAATTCTCCTTACCCAAATTTTACAGCTTAAAATGGGCCTTTGGACATTCCTGGCAAATAATATTTTTATTGGGAAATTCTGTAATCTTGTGTAGACTGCTTAGCTGGTTTTTGGGTGGGTGGGGTGCTTGCAGATGTAGTGTCGATTTTGATTTTGCCTTTCAACTATTACTACATTTCCACAGAAATAAGGGGGACAGTAAATTGGCTTTTCCAAAGGCTGTGGAGAGACCAATGAAAAGCAGGTTCAGATGGCTTGCTTTTACAGACTTAATATTTTTAATAATAGCAAAAGCAAGTTTCATCATTAATGAAATTAGGAAGATGCATTTACTGCTCTTTTATTTGGGGCTGGTCTTACTTGTGGAGAACTAGGTGAAATTAAAAAGCATATATTGACCATCACAAAGGAGATGGGACATGGGGGGCTACAAAAAGCAAGCCAAGCTTTGTGTAGAAAAAAACTATAAAAGATACTACTTGAACTATTTGGTGATTCTAAAGGTAACTAGAGGCCTAAACCTTCTCATGGAGTTAATAAAATTAAGCTTATTGTTTTGGCAACGAGGATGCCACTGATCTGCCTTAAAACACTTCAGTAACTTTGTTACTTCTACACTCACTTCACTGAGGGAACCTCTGCAATTCGTCAGTGGTCTAGTTGTCCTTGGAACACCAAACATTATAAATTAAAGCATCCAGTGCTGCTCTGCAGTGGAAAGCAACCTGTTTAAAGACAATTGGCAGTTTACCTCAATCTGGTCCATGAATGGGAGTTAAGAACTGGAAGATGGGACAGGGTGATACAGTATTAAATGCTCATCCAATTAGCCTTCAGTAAGACCTGAGCGCACTTTACGTATTTCCATCCTAGCTTAATGTGAATTAGGACCATTTATGAACCTATGCTTAATCGAACCTGTTTTAAAGTTATAGTGGTGTGCATACATATGTATATATCCACATATAAAATTTGTTTGGTGAATGGCTGAATTTAGAATGCAAATTAATAGTCGTGATGAGTTTTTACATGGCTGAGTTTGCAATAGCAGATGGATCTTTATTCTGTTGAGGGAGACAAGACCTCAGGATTCACGAAGTAATACTCGATTTTGGCATGGTAGCATAACAACAACAGAGGAGAGCACGCCAGGACCTGAAAACTAAGTAGCTATACAAATCCGGGAGTCATGCAGATGGTTGAGCTACTAGGAACGGCTAGCAAGCATAGCTCCGAATGGCTTCCAGCTCAGACGCTACCACAGCTGAGAGTAGACACGTGTGTTGAGTCGAGTGGACAGATAAGCCAGGTGCAGGCTTCTGCTGACTAGAAAGGAGTGCTCAGTGACCACCGGAAGGAGTCAGACGAGAGTAAGGATCCTTGCTCTTAGGACTAGCAGGCAGACGCAGAAGGAAAGAAAGGTTATATTACTGTACTGGTAGGTAAGAACAGATTTTACTTATGTCCTATATAGTTTTGTTATCCTGCTAAACTTTCTCAAAGATGGAGTTGACCTTGTAAATACCAGTTTTTTTATTTTCTTAATTTTGCCCAGTGCTGTAATATATAAGCATTAGATGGATAGAATATAATACTTTTTTTTAATATTCTTGTCACAGACCTAATGTATCTCCCTCCTTGGGGGGCTTTGTCAACTTAAAAAGAACCACAGTGCACTGGCTATACTGCTGTAAAGGCAGATGCATAATTTTGAGGGAGGGGTGCTTGTTCATACTGGTTTTTAAATGTAATAGATCAGAATTCTGAAATATTCTAATATACCTTACTTTTTATAGGCGAAGACAAGCTGTCCTTGCTAAAATCTCTGCCCTGAGGTGGTGGACACAGATGTCATTGGATCTTCCTTTTTTGGGGGAAAAGGTAATAAAGTTCAGCTGGTGCTATCAAGATAGGGTGTCGCAGGAAGTAATGGGACTTAGCAAGCTTTTGCCCATTAATGATGGGTGGATGCTGTTGGGTTCTTCTAGCTTGGTAGGGTTACCCTAAAATTCAGGGCTCTGTCATGCTCTTTGTTGAAATCTTCTGATGTTCCTATGGCTTGATCATAGGCTTCATTCTCTCTTTTTCTCTTTCAGGACCCTTCAGATTACAAATACTTAAAATTTTCTAAGAAAATAGAATAGCTACTGAGTAGCTGCATAAGATGAATACCTTTTTTGCAGCCAATAAACATTTTGTGGTAACAAATGTGATTTTGAGTCTCAATTCACTTCTAAAGCATTTGAGTGCGTTCTGTAAGTAATAGGCATGTCAAGCCCCATTAAGTTTTGAGAAAATTGGGGTGAGTTTAAGCACGTCCTTGCTTCCTTTCACTTGGGCTATTGCCTGAGTAATAATTGTGAAATTTCCTTAAATGTGGTGCATCTGTGGTTTTTCCTCAAAGGAATGCCTGCCTAGCCTGTTATTCCCAACCCTTGGGATTAACATCTTCTTGCCTCAATCTACTAAGTGACTTAAAATAGCTACCATTCTAACATTTGAGGCATCATGGAACCAGTGAGCCTAAGTGTGATTAGAATATCCATAATTCTAATGTGGATGGCGCCTTGCTAAGGCCTTATAGGTTAGGCATAATGTGGTGGCACAGAAGCAACCAGAAGCATAGTCATTGCTTCTGTAACTTTACAGTCCTTGCTTACCCTCACATTTTGGTGAAGCTGGCCTGGGTTTTATTATGACTGTTCAAATTTTCACTCGTAATAGACCGTAAATAAAATAAAATGTTTTACAAGTCTGAGGCAAAATTTTTAGTTGCATATTTGCACACATTTCTCTGATCTCTCAAAAATAATGCAGTTTGTCATTATAGAAACATATTATGGGATTTGAGTTCTATTTTAAAATTTATTTCAACTATAGCCAGTCTGCTAAAGTAATTTTAGAAATTAGGAGCTACTAATGTAATTTCCTGTATTAGTCTGAAGCTTCTATTTTTTTCTGTCTAAAAGGCAATAGGCCTCTCCTTACAAAAATGCATGCAGGTTCAAGTCTTCCTTTGTAGCTTCTGATTTAAATATCAAAGCCATGAAGAAACTTTCCCAAAATCTTAGATCATCCTGTCATTACTTCAGCCAAGCTGTTACCGAAAAGTTAAACCACAGAGGTGGCTGCTTAGACGTAAATAAAACTACATCTTTAATAATCCATAAGCATTTAGGGATACAGAAACACCAGGAGGTTAGAATCCTCTGCTGTACAGGTTGTTTTATACAGGGAAAACTCAAGTGAAAATAGAGAGTTTGGGGACTCATTCCACAAGATTTTATTTTAAAAAGTTATATATACAAAGTTTGTGTGTGTTGCTGCTTTGCATTAGCAGCTTCAATAAGTATTGCCTAAATGTAAAGCCACTGTAGTGGTCTGGGAACACAGCCTTTTAATAAAATATTCACCAGTGAAAAGGCTTCATTTAAAGTTCACTGACTTCTCTGAAATACAACCTATCTGTAATAGACTTTTCAGCTATATATCTTCTTGCCATTGTGTTCAGGTTTACACAGAAGTGCTATTCGCTCAAAGCCATTAAATCTGTTGAATTGGAAATCTGCATTTTATGTTCAACTCTTGTATGGCTTGCAGTTTCAAATTTTGAAGTCAAATTCTGAATAGGCTTAAATCCCTTAAAATATACAGAGTCACTGCCAGGACATCTGGGTCCATTTGGTCCCTATCAATATCATTTGTATTCACTCATTTCCTTGCTTATTCCGGGGCACAAGGAAGACCTCACCATCTGCAGTCAACTGTAGCATGTACTTCTCGGGAGAATAGGTATTTCCAGCTTCATCACGCAACATGCAAAATACTTGATGGTAGAGAGTTCCCAGCTTCTGCTTGGTGAGCATCAGGGTCCTGTTAAACTCCCCACGGTCCCGTAACAACCGCTGCCGTTCACGACTCAGGTCGTCTAGCTCCTGTTCCAAGTGCACAAGTGTCTCTAGTTTGCGTTTCCGGCAATTTTGTGCTGCCACTTTGTTCTTGCCACGACGGCGGATGTCTCGGATCAGTGCTAGTTGTTGTTCAGTCAAGGGGAAGCGGGACACCAGCTCATTAAAATCATCCACTGGCAGGTTGATGATCTTTTCAACAGGGAAAGGAATCTTCATGGCTAATGCCCGGCGTTCATCCCGACTACCAGCCAGTTCTCGTGGATTTCGTCCCTTCTCCAAAGAATGCTCCATATGTGGGTTAGGGAAGGGTATCTCGGGCACAGGAGGTAACATAGTATGAACTGGGGTATGGTCCATGGGATACAGTGGTGTATATTCGGCTCGCTCAAATCCCTCTGCTTCTAAGGACTCACCATCACTGTAGTTGAGAGACAAACCAGAGTCTGATTCCAGATCTTCCTGAGGCTTACAAGACACTTGGGTTCCATAAATACCAGCAAGGTCCCTTCCCAGTAACATTTCAGGTGCTGCTTCACATCCGCTTATGGTGGGGGGTCCTGATGGATCAAGGGAGGATGAGATCAGTGCACCAGTGTAGCCATAAATAGTGCAAGGGACAGGCATAGTTTCAGGGTAGAGTCGATCAAATGCTGGAACAGGATGGTTATAGCTGGAAACGGAATTGTCCACCAGCCCTGTGCATGGCCCATAGCCAGGAGGAGGCAACATCTGTGTGTGACCACACATAGTCGTATCATAACAACTCTCAACAGGAATATCAAGGCCCTGAAAGGTGAGAAATTAGTTTAGTAGGATCAGGAATTAGGTGACTCAAGGATTAGTATGTATTGGCACAAAAGGGTGTGCAAACAAGGCATAATTGGGGCACAGGAGAAGGTAGCCTCTTCCCAACTTCAAAGAGGTGCAGTACCCTCCATTCCACGCCCCCCTCCAGATAAATGCTTGTCCTATTTCTTGTATTTAGCTTATTAGATTCCAAATGTTTCTTAGCTCCTTTTCAAAGCAAACCTTAATAGAAGGCAGTTTTATCAAACAGCCCATTACTGCTCATCTGTTTACGTTACATGTCATTTGGAAAATAAGCAGCAATAATGCTAGACCTGCTTATTGCAGTATTTCCTGTATAACACATCGTTTCAGGAGAACATGAATAGAAGGGAAGCTTAAAAGCCCTCTGCAGGTGCCTGCATGCCCAAGATGGATAAGTTGGTTCCATTCCGCTTAAGAACAAAGAGGTGATTCATTCCATCGGACAGATCACCCATTGTGCACTGTTTCCCTCACCTCACTTCTCCCCACAGGCAGGTGCTGAATGGCAGTGTTGGAAGAGTTGTGATTAAAGATGCAGCTGTGTGTAATGAATATCTGCCACCCTGCAACTGGGACTTGGTCCATACATAAAGGACCTAAGCCCCATACAGGCAGTAGGCTGTTCGTTTTGGTAACTCTTTCTAAGCTTGATTTATTCTTACCCTTCTCCCTTAAAAGCAGAAGTAACTCTCACTGGATCAGAGTCTGCATTCTAGGTAGAGTTGCACAGTCTAAATCCACCAGCAGGCTTTCCAAGAGAGTTGTGTACCCTTTTGGTTTCTTTGGGGAGGGGGGGAGTAATTAGTGTTGAACAGAAAAGAGTCCTGGGGAAGCATAGCCAGACAAAAAAAACTTCAAGAGTTTCTGTGTATAGTCTATAATGAGTTGCAAAAAATAAGACCAAAATAGCGTTAAGGGTTTTGTGCTAGGTTCCATGTGGATAATTTCCTAAACAGCACAGTTTTACATAGTAAAATTAGCAATTCCTCATTTAATGCAATTGTGGGAGCTTGTAATCATGCAACTTAGTCTCTGGTGTTATTGGCTTACACTGATAGACTGGGCTTCTGCCCTTCCCCTAATCCTCAGGTTTCCTTGAGTGGCAAAATGTTTTGTCTTGCAAAGTAATTTCGGTAGACTAAAATATACAAAGGACAGTAAATATAAAAATGCCGACACTGAATAAGCTTATACTCTTCTTTAGTCTAACTAGAATTAAAAATGAACTAAAAACCTGTGGGCTGTTCACTTGAGGGGCTGCCTCTTTCCACATGCCACAATGCTCACAAAAGAAGGGAAAGCATTTCACATACAGTAGCCAGAGGGCGAGGTCATCGCCGCGCGGAAAGAAGAGTCAAGGAACAAACTAGCAGCTTCAAACTTGCTCCCTGCGCACTTACGGATTTGGTGCCTTTCCCACACCTGGGGACATGCAGATGAGTCCTTTCAGATGCCATGGCATAGTGCGTAATATATGGGACACATTAATTAGGGCTATGGGAAAAGCATCTAAAGCTGCTGTAGAGATAACAGCCAGAGTCTTCAAGTTTTCAGTTTGTTTCGAAAAGCCAGAAGCAGCAGCTTTATAATACAGTTTCAGGTCAGGTCATTTTTAGCCTATCAGCCCTTTGTTTGTTTAGATGATAAAATGGTGTACATCTTTTACACTGTAAAGCACACATTTATAATCTACCTGAGAAAGCAGGAATGTTGTGATAAACAGCAATGGTACTAAAGTATTCTTGGTGCAAGAAATCCAGCAACTTTTTTGTGTGTGGTTAGGAAAATCTAAACTAATTCTTGACAGTGGCATGTTGCTTTTCTGAGCTACCTTTCAATAGCTAAGCAAATACATATTGAAAGTGTTTCATTTGTTGCTCCCTGTTTTGAAGAGGTGTTGAAGTGCAAAGAGGTTTTGCAAGGTCCTGAAAAATTACAATACCTGTTTACGATAGGTGACCATAAAATTATGCATTGTTTCCTGTATGGAAAGTAAAACCGTACTGACTTAATTATTTTGTCCTCTTGCCACATCAAATACATAATTCCTTAGCTAAAAGCAAATGTCATAATGCCAAAGTATTATTTTTTTCTCAACTTACGGTATCCCTATTCTTACCTGAAGTTCAGAAATAGATAGGATCTCCTGCCAGGTGAGCTCCATCTCCCCTTGTGAACCAGGTTCTCCACCAGTCAAGTGACTATGTAAGGGAAGGAAGGTACCTCGTGTCCATCCTTGCTGGGGTGGGAAGGGGGGCATTTTGTCATGTTGGGCCCTGCCCAAATTCTGTTCTGTTAAAGATCCCTTGAAATCAGCCGTGGCAGCAAAGTTCTGTAATATGAAGAGAAACTAATTGGATTAAACTTGGTCACTTGAAAATCTTGAGTGCTTCTAAAGACATTCACCTTCTTTGTGCATTTCCTGGAAGAAAAGCCTGATTCTCAAACCTGAAATCTAAAAAACGATTAGCTTGAGAAATTGACCGAGTACATGATGTTATGGGGCAAGGAAACAGACGCTTTTTCAGCCAAAGGAGTTATCTCTGTTGTCTGCTTTAGTAAACAACAATCTTAGCCACTTTTGTAGCAGTTTTCAACTTGAGAAGCTCTTTGATCATTTGATATCTGGCTGTCTCCAGACAGCTTGGGGAAATGCTGGTACTTTAAAGTATGCCAGCATTTCCCTAAAAAGTGGGCTGCCAGACTAATGCAGCATCCTTGAGCACAATGCTAGATGGAACTTTCCTCATTATACATTCCAGATTTCTTTTTCCCACATGTGCCAGCAAGCTCCTGGAACTTGAGTCCAGCATTGTGCCAGAGCATCCCTGCCAGATATCCATTCATCTGATGAAATGCAAGCAAGTCAAAAATTTCCCGCACTGCTGTTGAATTTGGAGGGCAACAAGTCAGCAGTGTAACAACATGGGATCGAGGGGGCCTCCCAGTCTTGCTGTCATGCAAAAAAGAGCGTACATTTTTCATTTCCCCTGACAGTTTTAGTCACAACTTCACTCCAGTTGATTTCAATGGAAACTAGTCTTGAATACTTTATCTGCAACCCTTTATGGATCTCTTTAGAAGGAAATCCCACTGAGTTTTAACGAGACTCTCAGTATTAGCATGGGTCCAATCTATACTGTTTCAATCACATGCATTTATTTTGTGATGAATATGGCAGGATATTTCCTGCCATGTAATTTGATAGGGCTCTCAAGTGAAACACAGCCTATTCGCACCTTCACTGTAGGGGAAGTCCAGGTATGCCCCCAACTATGGGGTGCATGCACTTCACAGACCTTTGTGAAACCAGACTGTTCCCCATACATATAGTGGTAGAGCACTAAAAAGTTATCTATCACTGTATTAGCAGCCGAGCTGGGACAACCTGGCGGGGCTCCATTTGCACCCCTTCTGGGTGAGCAGAGCTTAGGACTGGGTGGTGGAGGCACGGTTGTACATTGCATCACTTGGTCACCACAGCAACACCACCACTTCTGTACATTGGTGCTGTTGCCACAACGATGCAATTGCCTCAACTCGCATCTTGCCAGCACTTAAGGAAATGCTGGTGAGGTTGGGGTGGATCCAGCAACCCAGAATGTGGATGCTACATCTATCCCACCATATTCATTTCCCTGGGACAGGTTCCCAGGGAAGTTAAAGTGTGAAAAGGTCCATAGTTAAGCAGGCAAATGGTGGAAGAAAAACACACACAGTTAATCACACTACAGACTGTGAAATATTTGCATTTCAGGTGGTCATAACTAAAAATAGTGCCTCACTACATCTTGCTCATGCGTCACCTATGGATCAGGACTGGTGAGGTGGAAGGGAGTAAGCCTCCAAATGGAAGACTACCTTTGATCTCTGAGCCACATTTTTATTGATGATCTTCGTTCTTCCCTTCTCACTCTGACAAAAATACTCTACAAGCCTTCACTGCTACTTCTGCCTAAAATCCTTACCCATTTGTATTTTAATCTTCAGATTCTACCTGAAGGGAGACCATTCTGAAGAATTTTGCAGAGCATATTGCTATGATGACAGCAGCCTGCCTGGATAGCTTTAATAAAAAATTAGACAAATCCAGGTGTATCAATGGCTACTAGAATGGATGCCTGAGTACAATCTCCAGGTTGGGAACTTGCAGAGAGTCCAGAAGTTTCAGTTTCTGCTTGAGAATGTCCAGAAGCAATTGGTGGGCTACTGTGCGAGACAGGATGTCGTACTAGATGGCTGTGGCCAATCCAGCAGGACTTCTCTTATATTCTTATCTTCCTGTACTTGAAAGTAGGATTAAAATCTTTAAAATGAAGCTACCTTGTGACCAAATGTTTTATCTAGTTTTCAACGGGATCTTCCGCTAGGTAACTTGGAATTACATCCCGTGGAGTAACCAGTGAAATCTCAGCCTCTTTGCACATAATATTACCAAATCTTAATTCACCTGGGACTTTTTAGCAGGTGTGACTTTTCAAGTAGGCAAAGTTCCCTCTAAAAAAAACACAGCAGGGGCTTAATCATGTCTCCTGTGTGCAGCCTTAGCTTCGGAGCACATACCTGCTTGTCTAGGGACATTTACTACACTGGCACATCCCTCACCTGCCTGCTGATTTGGTTACTTGCTTTGGAAATCCTTTTAAGATTTCCAAGGCAAGTGGGCAGGAAGGCAAGTTAGTAGCACATGTCAGACTTTCCTACATGGCACGTGTGTGTACAGGAACTCAGGCTCTGAACATAGGTCCTGACCACGCTCTCTAGCTGTGTGTCCAATAGAACATGTAGCACAGTATAAAGGAGTCAGTGAACAAGGCAACTTAAATCCATCTAGTATCAGCGGAAAAACAAAGAATTTTGGTATAAAAGTGTGTGTGTCTCATTTCAATCACATTGCTAATACATCCAATAGTGAAATAACAGACTTCAGATGTAGACTAACTTCTTTCTGTGACAGTCAGAGTAGACTTGCAAATGTATCCCGCAGAATGTTCTGTATAAAGTTAGATTAAGAAAGCCATACACATAACAGTAAATTAACTCCTGTAATCTAGATACACAAATAACATCAAAGTAACATAAATCACGTGCTAGAATACAATTTAAAAGTTCCTGGGTTTGAATTCTGAACCAGTGATGATAGCAAGCCAGATGACCTGTGGCCACTTCTTACTTTTCAGCCTAACTCATACGGTTTTAGTAAGAATAAAACACAAAAGGATATAAATATAAATAATGCCCCAAAGATGGGCAGTAAACATCACCATAGGAATTGTGCTGCATAGTGGCTTGATTTGGGAGATAGATACACACACACCTTAAATCACAAAACTCTGCACTGATGAATATTGCTTGCATATGAAAAGATGCAATAAGCAACAGAACAAAGAAAGTGATTAGATGTACGAGTACAAACGTACCTCCAGAGTTCTGCTAGCTGACAACATTTTCTTTGCACTATTTATTTGCATTGCCTTTTTTTCTGCCTTAAAGTGCAGTCCAGCATGGGAGGAACTGTCCATCTGGTCCTTGATAAGGTATCCCCATTTCTCTTTGGCTCTTACCTCAGAGCTGTCTCTGTGAATCTGCAGAGTGCAGCTGCTGGGATCAGACATTCATGAAGCCACGAGAGAACCCACTCTGTCCCTGCAAGAGAAAGATAACAGCCTTTAAATTCCGGCAAAGATGTTTAAAAGTGCTGTGTTTTTCCCTCTTTTTTTTTTAAACTGTGAAGGCTTCTGCAAAGAGCATGCCAAGATGAGTAGACAGAACTTTTTCTAGGAAATTAGTGGAATGCTACAGAACAATGGAATGACAAGCCTTGACCTCTCTCTTGGTACAGTCCTGTACTTGTTTGCATTTTTATTATTAATTTTAAATGTATTTTTATGTTTTGATTCATTCTTCTTTTGTCATTCGTGTTCACTACACTGCGACTTACATAGTAAGGTGGTACAGAAGTCTTAATAAGCAAACATTTTCCCCATCATCTCACCCATTCGTTTTCCATCTGTTTTCTGTCAGAGACTGTGTGTTGTTCATCTGTTCCATTTTTAAAGTTTGTTTCTTTTCTCCATTATTATACTCAAGGCAGTGATAAGATGTACAGAAACTACAGTGATGTCTTCTTCTTCAAAAAAAAAAAAGACTAACAAAAGCTATCAATTTCAGATAACACCTTATTACAATAAATAGATTACAATCAACCAGTACAATATTGGCAAAATTAGAATTCATAAAATGCTGCAAATTTATTTTCATTCATATGTTGTATACCATATTCCTATATTTAGCTGGAAAGCTCCCAGAATGGCTTATAAATCAATAAAACATCACAACCCCTGTTCCCAGTCTTAAAAATGGGAAATATATGACGCAAAAGGGGGAAAAAAGGGAATGGGAGAGAAGAGGGGGAGAAACTCAGATCCCAGACTCTTAGTCCTACATGGTTAATGTATAGCTTGAATGGCAATAGGCTAGCCATGGTTCAAGAAACAGGCATTGGTTGTAAGGCAATATCTACAGGACTTGGAGGTGATGACAGAGGGCTTTGGCTTATGCACATGAAAAAGAATAAAAGGCAAATAAGGAGAGCAAAGAAATAAACAAATACAAGAACAGGAGTCGGAAGAACGGAGGAAGTCACGTGGAAAATATCAAAGCATTGTAATATGGGGAAGTGGGGAATACTATTGTTGAAATGACTGGGAAATGCTGCTGAAAAATTATATGGGAAAAGAAACAGGTATTGGGGGAGAAACGGATAGCTAAACTTTTCTGGAAGTATTGCAGCTGGAAGTTGTTGAATGTGAGGCCTTCAGAGGCCTAACAAACTGCTTTTGTGCTAGACTGCAACAACAGTACTGTAATAGAACTGGGCACACAGATATGAAAGGGGATCACTTGGAGTCCTAGTTTATCCCATGCTAATTGTCAAGGGCTGATAATGTTAGGGTGTGGAAGTTTCTGATTAGAAGGAAGCAGTTGCAGTAAGCCACAGAAGAAATGGCACATTGTATCCCAAGCAGCACCATGTTCTCGGTCAAGGCTATGAATGAATTTCCCATGACTCTGGGAGCATAGCAATCCAAGGAACGTGATGTTGGCCATGGGAATTAGCTGCAGAAATATGCTCAAAAATCAACAGGCAATGATGAAATTTCAGAAGCAGCTAGAGAAACTGAATAAGATTTCCTGTGGTTAAGGGTGGGGAAGGTACCACTCCCCTTGATTAGCAAAAGCAGAATATATTATGCAATGCAAATTGTTATTCTGTTATGATTTGGTACTTGGACATGCCTCCCCTCTCCCCCAGTTCTTCACTCTTTTTTGCTTCACCCAGGAACACAGCTCAAAACCATCCCCATCATCACTGCATAAAAATGGCACCATACTTGATTTCTGCATATAGAGGACAGGAATTGATAAGTTGATGATAAGCAGCAAGCATGGGGAAAGTGTGGTCACTTTGTTGTAGTTTGCTGCACCTTCTTCTGCCACAAAAATGCGTCATCATCCATGAAGTGGTCCCTCTTTCCCCAGAATCTATCAAGTGCTTTTTCAAGCAAGAAAAGTATTTCATTAGGAAAGGGGGAATGGGGACACTTTGCCTTACAGCCTTGGTTTCCTTTTCTACCAAGGCAGTTGACAGCATCTGCTGAAAGATCTACAGGGTGTTTATTTCTTGTTATCCTGGACACTGATTTCAGAAACTAAGAAGAGGGTTTCTGATGAGCTTCCAGTGTCAATAACATTTGGTATTTGGAAGGTCAATTCTGCCTTGCCCCACTGCTGTTTCATATGCTTAAGTTCGTGAAATAAATCAGCAGTGTTGCTGAGGATGATGCTTTCCATGTTCCTGGCAAGAGCACCAAGCTAGCATTTAGGATTTCCTGGGTTCAAATCCCCTCTCTGGCACAAAAGCTCACTGGGTGACCCTGGGCCAGGCACAGCCCTTCTGGTTAACCTAGCCTACCTCACTGGGTTGTCATGTACCTCCTTGGGCTCTTAGAATAAAAGAAAGGACATAAATGCCACAAATAAATAAAATAAGCAAACAAGCTTCTGTATTCAAAGTATAAAGTGCAAGAAGCAGGTTTCTCTGTGTTCCTCTTTAGCATTCAGTTCTCATCAGACAGAATGTGAAATATCTGTGGGACAGATATCTCCTAGTTTTTTCCAAGGGGAGGACTAAAAGCCATAAAAGAGGAACATGTAATTATTGTTGTTATGAAAGCGACCCTTTCGTAATCGTTTGAATGAAACACATGGTGGTAAAAACCGGTACTGGCCCACAGAGCATGTCCATCAAAAGGAGGAAGGAGGTTTTGACTAAAAAGCCTCTGTTTAATCCACTGCAGACTCAAATGCAGGTGGAGAAATTAAAGGAAGTTTTCAAAAAAGTGGTTCAGGGTAGATCAAAGAGAAATATCTATCTACCTATATCCATCTATCTGTCTGCCGCTCACCCACCCACCAACTTTATGGTGTGCACAGCACCTTACAAACATTTAAATGAATAAAGCCAACTTTAAAATACACAATGTTAAATACACCCAACTGTTGGTTGATTGATAAAAACTCAAAGAGGCTGCCTGAAAAGAATGTTAGGGTGAATAGAAACGTTTGCCTTAATCAGAGCTCATGCCCTCCTTTGCCACACTTCCATATGCACCCTGTGTGTTAGTAGCGAGCAGTTTCTACAATAACCCCCCTACAAAGCTACCTATATTGTATTGTTAAAATCAAGTAAAAATTATATTAAAACTATGGACTGGAAAATCAGACTCCACAGGCAGCAATTAAGCAAGTAACTGTAGCATAAATATTCACAGTAGAACAATACCACACAGGCACTATATGTATTATAAGCTTAGACTGTTGCAACACCTATAGCAACCTTTTCAGCTCGTACAACAGACAGCCTGGGACAGCCTTAGCGAGGATTGGATTCTACAGATAAGAGACCATCCTAAAAACAGTTTGCAAACCACCCTCTCAACTTTGATAGGAAGAAGCTCTGAGAGAATGATCTCTGATCAGTATCTCAGGCCAGATGATAACAGGATTATCCAGCTTTCTGTGAGATTCTGATCTTCAGCCATGTAAGGCATTATAGAGCAGTGACTTTACTCTGGAAACCAACTGACTGTAACTGAAACTGGCCAGACACTGCATCTTCAGTCTATTAGCAATTGGACTGTGAAATATTAATCATAATTTTGCAATCATCTTTAAAGACAATCTCATCTGCAACAGTGGAGGAAGAATGTTCTTTGTCCTTTTTGTATGAAGGGGAAGTGGATATGGTAAGTTTCGATATGTTTCGTTCCAGCCAATTCTTCCCTCCAAAATTTGTAAACACTTGTCTGCTCTGGTTGGGAAAGCAAGGGAATGTATCAGTGAGTGGTGAGTTAAAAGGGAAGAGGAAAGCTCCTGTGAAGGTAGAGTTAGGCTCCAAGACACTGCAGGCGAGAAAGAAATCATGAAAAACTTGAGTAAAACTCCATTTGTAAGCTGAAATCACTCCTAGGTGGTGGTCACACATCACTTTTAGGAAGGACTGAAGTTGTCTTTAAGTCCCCAGAGACTTAAAGACTTAAAAAAAAAAAAAGTCCCCAGAGACCAGATGTCCAAGCAGGCATCCTGTTCTTCCGAGGACTTTTCAGGCCAGAAAGGGACTATCCAGAAATCGGATATTCTCTGTTTCAGCTGGAAACAGACTTAGCACCAGACAAAGACCTGCTGCCATTGCCATCACCCTGTTCTCAATGGTGAAAGCTAAGCTTCATGGTGGTGGTGGCCAGTGGGGATGCTTCCTAGGCACCCCCCTTGCCCTCTTGCAACACCCCCCCCTTTGTGTTGCCCTTTCACCATTTCTGCTCCCACCCTCACCTCCTTGCCATTCTGCCCCCCCCC
>MTQE01002208.1:8767228-8792503 GCA_014337955.1 Aspidoscelis marmoratus | reverse complement strand
CCCCCCCCCAGTCCTGTTACCACCCTGGCTCCCTCATTCACCTTGTGGCTGTCACCCCCCTCAACCTTCATCATCCCCTAGGTATGCATTAAGCTTTTCTGTATGACCAGAGAGAGGCTTATCAGTGGCATCACCCCCTCCCTCCCCATAATAGTCTTAAGAACCTAAGAGGAGCCCTGATCGATCAGGTCATGTGCTCTCTAGTCTAGCATCCTGTCTCACACGGTGACCTAATAAATGCTTCTGGACTTCTCAAGCAAAACAAAAGCAAAACCTTCGCCTGCTTTCAACTCCCTGCAAATGGCTAATACTGCTCCAGGAGCGACTGCTAGCAAGATCTTTTGCTCACTTTTGCTTTAGTATAGGCTAGCAGGAGGTATTTTCATCTAATTTTTTTCTTTGCCCTTTAGGCTCAATTTGTCACTTTACGCCTGAGAATTGTTCATCTGCAATTAACTGTTATTCAAGTAAATTGACTGGAGAAGCGGCACTGATGCTATCTAAATCATCCCTATTTTCATGTCCTTACCCCATGCTCATTTTTTAAAATCACCTAATGATACTATATACAGAAGCCTATAGGTTAGAGTGAGCTAAGGAGTAATAAAGAAATGCACCTAGTGACACTAGTTGGCTCATGGAAATGGCTGAAACCAGGTAATGTCAATCCACATTAGTCCATGTATGAGGTTATCTGAGTTCACTGAAGCCAAGTTATCTGCAGAGACAACTTTGGATGTACCACCAGCCAAGAATAGGACAAGCAACCCAGTAGCCATTAGTCTGATTTCAATTAACTTTAAGTTTACTGGCCTGTAAGCAGTTCATCACTGCAGCTAGTCAGTGGTTCAATACACCCATGGCTATACCTGCACGAACTAGAAAGGAAAAGATAGATCTACATATAATCAGTTTATGTTTAGAAAGTAACTCAAGTCAATTTCCCTGCCATTTTTCAGATTTTAAATTATTTCATAGCTGTTTGTTGCACTGTGCAAAAACACGCTATAGGAGGTTGAACTTATTGCCGAAACAGACGGTGTTTACATTTCAGCTTTTGCATTTGCCTGTATTAGATAGAGACAAAAGTGGCAAGCTGCCTTAGTTGGTCGCTTTTCCTGCGCACATTCCTGTCAAGACTTTCTATGAGATCAGCAATCACTGTCACCCATCCTTTCCCTAGTGTGGCAACCCATAGAGCACTGACACTCTTCCTACATTTTTTTTTGGTGGAGGTGTGTAACATTCATTGATCATAGGCCTGCCACTCCCACCACCATGCAAGGTCATAAACATTGCCTTGTGAAAATGATGGGATTTCCCCCCCACACACAATTTTCCCACACAGCCTTAAAAACTCTTAAATTATGTGATTTGAAATGGATTTAACCTTGTTTTTTTATGTTTATTTTTGAACACCACTTTGAGATTTTTATGAAAAGCATTATAGAAATGTTTGGAATTTTAAAAATGTACAATACAGTATTACAAATGCCTTTTTTCTCCTTGGCATTGCACTTTTCTTGAAATGGCCTGGATAAATAAACTCCAAATGGTCATCGGTTTATGGAATGTGCTGCCGGAAGAGGTGGTGACAGCTACCAGTCTAGATCGCTTCAAGGTAGGGTTAGACAAATTTATGGATGACAGATGTATCAATGGATACTAGAATGAATGTCTAGGACAGGTACATCTTTCAGGCTGGGGGTGGGGGCGGAAGCAGGATGCTTCTAATACCATTTGCTGGGATTCAAGAGCAGGAAAAGGTTTGTCCTTATCTCTGTTTGAGATGCCCATGAGCATTTGGTGGGTCACTGTGTACGACAGGATGCTGGACTAGATGGGCTGTGGCCTGATCCAGCAGGGGCTCTCTTATGTAAATGCATAGAGAAAACATCTGGATGCCTGTCTTAAGGTTCACGTACACACAATGTTGGGGAGCAGCTGTAGCTCATTGGTAGAGCAAAATGACTGGAAAACAGAGGGTTGACAGTGTGATTCCCACTGTCTCCCCAGAAGTAGGCAAAGGCAAACCACTTCTATATCTGTGCCAAGAAAACAGCATAGAATTGCTCATGTAGGCAACCAGGAGTCAATCATGACTCAATGTACCCAATAGCAATATCCTGTAATATTGCAGGAAAGCTGGGTTTCCTGTAATAGCAATTGCATACCTTTGCCTGCCAGCTCTTTTATTATTCTTCCTGTCCCAAATACCTAGATGTCAGCCAAGTACACAAAAAAATGACAAAGGGAAGTTGGCAGGTGCTTGGCTGACATCCAGGTGTTTGCAACAGGGACAGTCACAAAAGGAACTGGCAGACAGTGGTAAAAGCTTAGTACAGTCCACACATGGAATGGTAGAATTGTGGAGCTGGACAATGTAGTCCAAGTCTTTTCAATAGTGTGCTCACAGGTCCCAAAAGTTTGACCCCCTTGTTTTTCCAGACAAGCAAACCTTGGGAACCTAGAATTCTATTGTCCACAAATATGAAAATAACTTAAATTTGTACTGATCATACTAATGAAAAATGTGATCGTTTCTGTGGTCACGGTATATTCGTTATGCTTTGTTGGAAGAACTCAAAATGTCTGGGAAACATCCATGCAACATGTATCGTTTTTATGAGGCTACCTATTGTGAACAACTTTAAAGGGTAACTGTATTAGCCTTGTAAGAAAAAAAGGGAATAAACACAAAGCAGCTTGATGAGAAAATTGTTAGTTCCCTTACAGTTAGGCCCCAATTACTTTGGCCTTGTCTGCACTGTCAAAAAAGACAGCACAAAAGGGAATTTTAGCATGCAGTGACTATGCGTCGTACACATCTGGTGCACAGCTCAGGGTTGCTCTTTTTTGTAGAGTGGTAAAAACCACACTGCAAAGGGAACGTGATACTCCTTTTGCTGCTGCATGGAGGGCTGTTTGCCACAGGAATGACTTTTCTGTATGCTCTCTGCCTAGGACTTTTAGGCATTGCATCAAAACTGGCTGACATCTGGGGCCATTTCTGGCCCACTGCTTAATGGCCCCAGCTGGGAACTTTCATTCCCCAGCCTTGAAGTTTGCAAAAGCCAAATTGTCGGGGAGAGTTCTCTAACTCAGGAGCAATTCTTCCGGTTCTAAAGCAGAATCAGCCCATCATTCCCTGCAATATCTAGACTACTTGGTGGAGTAGGGATCCAGGATCATTGCCCACCACTGCTACCACTTGCAGTTCTCTCACCCACATTGTGGTATAAAGTACACCAGCGTGACTGAGAAGCCACATTACTAGATACCAAAGAGGGTGCCAGCCCCAAACTTTCACCACAAAGGATTTTCTAAGACTTTGAAAATTTGTTAGGACATTTTGTTCTTTTAATGATCACAGTTTCTCTCACAGAATCATGAGGGCAATAACTTGCTGGAATGTATATGCTAAGAGAGCGAGACAAACTATTCTACACAAGGCTCTCTGGGAAGATTAACCATGAAGCATCACATCCAAGAGAAGCTTTATAAAAAGCTCAGGGGAACAGTGCATGAAAAAAAATTAAGTCCCTGACATTAAGAAAGGAGCAGGGAACAGGCAATCTTGGCTTTGATGGACAGTCTTCCAACATTGCTTCAGGCACCTTCACTTTACATGCTTAGGAAGGCAGTGAAGACGCACCTCTTTGCCCTGGCCTTTGGCTAAATGAGGAAAATTGGTTTTAATGTTGTTAACTTCAGGTATAGGATGAGATAAAATGCAAATAATAAAATAAATACTTGCTACAAACACAGCAATAGCTCAGTGACCTGGGTTCTTCTCAATATGAAGCTTTAAGCTACCTAACAGCTTGCCCATCAAACACTGGCATGCCTTCTTCTGCAACTGTGGTGTGCTTCTTTTCACCGAACATTTCTGAAACCCAAAGTTGTTTTTTCCTTAAAAAGAAAACTCTTGCTTTACATTTGGCATCCCATCATTCTTCCGTCCTACTATTCTGGGAAACCTCAAGTGCCTGGAAGCTAATGTACCCTACCCTTCTCCCCTCATTCTCTTTTTGTGGTCTGTTATTGTCTCTCCCTCCCTTTGCTTTTCCCTTGTTTCAACAGCAGCTGCCCCTGCAATTTCCTCACTCTCTTCTGAGATGTTGCATAAGTCTGAGAATGAGAGAGAGAGAAAACCACACCCAGAACTTGTTGGACACCTTAGGCCTACAGAAACAGCAAGGGGGGGGGGTGACCATGTCTAGCTGACAAGGTATGACTGGGTAGATCTAGGAATTGGTAAATGCCTCTCTGAGGGGGTGGTTCCATTGGCCCTTAAACAGGCTGTGGTACAGCCCCTCCTGAAGAAGGCCTCCCTGGATCCAGAAGATTTAAACAACTATCGCCTGGTGGCCAACATACCTTTCCTAGGCAAGGTGCTAGAGAGGGTTGTCGCTGTTCAGCTGCAGGCGTGCTTGGAAGAAACTGATTATCTAGACCCATTTCAATCTGGCTTCAGGCCCGGTCATGGCACAGAAACCACCTTGGTCACCCTGGTTGATGATCTCCTCCAGGAGAAAGACAGGGTGAATGCTATCCTGCTGGTTCTCCTGGACCTCTCAGCGGCTTTTGATACCATTGACCATGGTATCCTTTTGGAGAGGCTACAGAGTTTAGGAGTTGGAAGCAGTGCTTGGCATTGGTTCCGCTCCTATCTCCAGAGCCGATCTCAGATAGTGGTGATGGGAGAGACCCTGAGAACTCACTTGTGGGGTTCCCCAGGGGTCAATCTTATCTCCCATGTTATTTAACATGTACATGAAGCACTGGGAGAGATCATCAGGAGATCTGGAGTCAGGTGTCATCAGTATCTCTCTGTGCCATCTGAATCAGGAGAGGTGGTTGAAGTGCTTGACAGGTGCTTGGAGACAGTAATGGGCTGGATGAGGGCCAGTAAATTGAAACTGAATCCAGACAAGACAGAGGTGGTGTGTGTTACAGGCTCTCGGGTCCAAGTAGTTGGGAGATACCCTGTCCTTGATGGGGTTGCAATACCTGGGAAGGACAGGTGCAAAATTTGGGGGTACTCCTGGACTCTGTGCTAACACTTGAAGCTTAGGTGGAGGCCGTGGTCAGGAATGCTTACTCCCAACTACGGTTGGTGTGTCAACTGTAACCTTTCTTGGACAGAGATGACCTGGCCACAGTTATCCATGCTCTGGTACCCTCCAGGTTGGACTATTGTAATGCACTCTACATGGGGCTTCCCTTGAAGATGGTTCAGAAGTTGCAGCTGGTGCAAAATGCAGCTGCTAGAGTGCTGACCTGAACAGCTAGCCGGACACATATCACACCGGTTCTAAAAGAATTGCACTGGCTGCCAATTCACTACTGAGCCCAATTCAAGGTGTTAACTCTGACTTATAAGGCCCTAAATGACTTGGGCCCCAGATATCTAAAGGAGCGTCTTCTCCCATATCGACCTGCCTGCGTCTTAAGATCTGGAGGGGAGGCTATCCTGGTTATCCCACTGCCTTCAGCAGCTAGGCAGGTGGGCACCTGGGAGAGGGCCTTCTTAGTAGTGGCCCCCAGGCTGTGGAATGGTCTTCCCCTGGAGGTGTGTCAGGCCCCTTCTCTGTTCATGTTCAGGAAGGCGGTGAAGACATACCTCTTCACTCAGGCCTTTGGTTAACTGCTCCCTACGCTTCCCCCACTGCAAACACTACTGTTTTTAACTGTTTTGTATCATTCTTTTTTTTAAAGTATTATAATAACATCTGCTTTTAGTATTGTTTGATACAGTTTTAATATGTTTGTTTTTAAATGTTGTGAGCCGCTCAGAGACCCTTGGGTATGGGGTGGGATATAAATATAAATAAATAAATAAAATGTTAAAATGAGAAAAGTCCTTGCAGAGTTTTAAAACTTTCACATTAGAAGTAAATGATTACAGAAATTATTTGGATGGTGAAACAATGGCAGCATCCACACAGGCTTAAAAAGGCCATCTCAAGGCTATCTCACCAGCAAACAGAGCCACATTCTGTCAGCTTAGAGGCCACCCCAGACACAGGGAAACTGCTTCCATTGCCTTAAGTGCAGATTAGAATGAACAATACCAAGGACAAATAACTGGCCTATTTGCCCCCTCCTCCTCCATGTGAAGTGGCAGAGGAGGAAGGAGGTGAGTTAATGAACTGATTTCTGCCCATGCCATTGTTGTGTTTCTGGTCTGCTGCAAAAATGGCACAGACTGAAAACTAGCAGCTACTAAATTTGTCCCACAGCTGGAAGGATTTCAGAGCCCTGAACCTCTAGCGCATCTCCCGCCACTGAGACAGTAAAATTCATGGCTGCCTGAATGCTGCCAACTTCTATCTGTGGCTCTCCAAGTTCTGAACACAAAAATAAAATCTACAGTTATGAAAGAAGAATACAAGATATTGGGATCAAAAAAACAGCATCCAGGGCCTTTGATTGACAGATACCATGAACTTCCTGTGTGCAACAGTCTTAAATGGTGCAATAGACTTAAGAGAGTCACTTCTTATGAGCCCTTTATGTAATAGTATTATTGGTGTTTGCTATCTGAAGGGCTAAAGTTATTTGATTAAACAAGAGCTGAGAACCTTTTGTCTTGAATCCTAATAAAGCCATCAAGCCTTCTCTAGATTCACCCCAGGCCACCACTCTCATCATTTTTGTTCTTTGTTCCCTTTGGGTATTTTGTCTAGTTAAAAGGTGCCCTTGAACTATGATAATATCTTTTGTTTGCCTGAATGGAGAAATGGGATGTATCTATGTGAGACACCTAAGAACATAAGAGGAACCCTGCTGGGACAGGTTACAGTCCACTTAGTCCAGCATCCTGTCTCATGTAGTGGCCTACCAATTGCTTCTGGGCATCTCAAATAGAAGACAAAGGCAAAATCTTCTCAAGACTCCCTGCAAATGGCCTTAGGTGTCTTGCCTAACCTGGAAATGACACCTAGGCTTTAATTCTAATAGCCATAGATACACCTATCTCCCCTTTTCTTAAATCCACTCAGGCTGGTTGCTGCCCACTCCACCCAAGTAAGAGCTGTGACCTTGCCAACCTTTCTCTTACCATAACTACTTTATTGCATCTGGAAGGTTGCATATGATAAATTGTGAATCTTAGGTTGGAAAAAGGTTCTCTGCATCTGGAAAGAGTGACGAAGTATGACTGCCAGCTGTGACAGCTTAGTTGCATTCTTGCTTTTAGATGCAGCGTGCCTCCAGCATCACGTGACAGGTGCAACTACATAAACAATACTGGCTGCTCCTAGAACATTCCTGGGTCCTGGTAAACAAGTGTTCCCACCTCACTGGGCTGTGGGTAGCTCCCAAGGTATGAAATCCACCCTCAAGGGTGCCCTTAACACAGAGTGTAACAAAGTACTCTTGAGGGCAGATTCCAGCCTCATTCACCCTTATCACCATTATGTACAGAAAGCGGTGGAGGCAACAATATCCCAGGGTGTTTTCTATCCAACAGAACTTAGTGCTGAACCAAAAATGGCTGACCTCTGAGGCTACTTGTGGACCAACACAAAACTATGCCAGGAGGAAACTCTGAAATGCTGAAATTTTGTTCTGCAGTTTTGAGTTTTGAAAGCCATGTAAACAGTGTACCTCCTGTAGACTCCCAGCCCTCGAGTAGCCCATTTGCTGAACATCAGGATGCTGTCAAAGGGAGGACCTACAGAAGATATACTGTAATCCCATTCATCCACTGCTGGCAGTTTGCAGAAGCATCTTATCTGTTGATGTTAGGTACAGGAACCATGGATTATAAGCACATTGGATTAAAATGCCTTCACATACATGACTTGAAATGAGGAAGCAAATGTAAAGCATTACAAACCATAACAAAGGTTGTGTTTTTATCAATACAACTGTGTCAGGTCCTTCTGTTAAGGCATTAAGCCTTCTTTAGTGCTTTCTTACTTGCCCACTTTCAGCCATTGTACTTGGCATGG
Source organism: Aspidoscelis marmoratus (assembly GCA_014337955.1). NCBI lineage: Eukaryota > Metazoa > Chordata > Lepidosauria > Squamata > Teiidae > Aspidoscelis > Aspidoscelis marmoratus. Next base: position 8,784,542 of record MTQE01002208.1, on the reverse strand, counting down.
CCACAGACACTGTAGTGGCAGTTGTACTTTGCATCACTGCATGCATTCAGAGGCCCTAGCACACAAACTCTTAACACCAAAAATTGAGGCTAAAAGAGATGGGTTCACAGGAAGCCCAACAAGTCCATGTGCCATGCTTCCAGGGATCCTGAGATGTCAGTTCTACCATGTGTATTGACTGCTTATAAAGAGTGTTAACATCACACACTCTTTATAAGTAGAAATCTGTACAAACATGCAGTAGGGCTACACATGCAGTGTCTTCTAAATGAACATGAGAGCCCACAAGGTGAAGAAAACCATCCTGGTTCCTGGAGTACCATGTGGATTCCAGGGAGTCTTCTGCTTTAGTCTAGAGAATAGGCAGAGAGGGAGCAGCCTTATGAGGACAAGCATCCACAGACCTGCACACCCAGATATGTGGGCACAAGGTGTAGTCTTTTAGGTAAGAGCTTCTATCAACCCCAGGCATCCATATATTAAGCATCAGTGTGAGCTGAGCTTGCTGTTCAACAGTCAACATGGACTGAGGCTGGGTTTCCACTTACTGTTTGGGCTTCCTTAAAAAAGCAGCTTCACTGCATCTCCACCTCCACCCACAGTGGCAACCAGTGCTCATGGTGAGTGTGGCAGCCATGATTGCCATCTGGGGTGCCTGTTGCATAGGATGCAGTTTCCTACCCTCATGTCAGACAACTCAGATCACCACTTGAAATGACACCTCTGTGTTCCAAAATGGAGATGCAGTGGTATCTTTTGGAGTGGTGATCATGGTGCTTTCCCACTCAGGCAAGTTAGAGTTACCGTAAGGAAACGAAAACAAGAATGTTACATCTTTAATGGTTGCACAGAAGAAGTAACCTTAGCAGGTGTTTTCTTCATTACAACCCATAACTGCCAAAGTTGCCTCTTCTCTATGAACATTAAAGGCACAGCTCTCCTGTTCTCTTTTCCATATGGTAACCCTAAGGCCGTGTCCCCAGGCGCTCCATTTAGTCCGAATTGGATAAAATTTAGTCCGAATACGGAGCCAAGACCAAATTGACCCATCCCCATGTGATTGACGAAAGTGCAGGCTCAAGTCGAATATGCCTGTCCCCATGCCAACCGCGCTAAACCCCTGCTCGGGGAAACAGCATCATTTTCTTTCCACCCCCTCTCTCCTGATAGGAGCCAGGTTGACATCACCAACCCCTGTGCCACCCGCTGTAGCAAGGGCAGGGAAATGCCACCCAACACCCCTTCCCCAATCGCAACTGCTGGCCATTTTTAAACAGTGATCAAACAGAAATAAGCCTCTTCTCTCTGTGATCTGATTGCCAGGCAAACGTAAAAGAACTGATCTTCCCAGTTTGACAGGTAAAGATGCAACGATGGGGGGGGGGGTCATCTGGCCCTTGCTGTCCCATGAACCTCTTCCTGCAAACCTTATTCCACCCCCACTCTCTGATTGCCAGCAAGCAACTTCTGAAGTTTGCCAGCTAAAAAGCTAACCAAAGCACTTCTCTGCTAAACTGCCTTTAAACATTGTAGCAGCTTTGGTTAGCTTTTTAGCTGGCAAACTTCAGAAGCTGCTTGCCGGCGATCAGGGGCTGGGGATGGAATAAGGGTTGCGGGAAGAGGCTTGTGGGACAACAAGGGCTAGATTACCCCCCTCACTGCTGCATCTTTACCTGCCCAGCAATTGGATCACAGAGAGAAGAGGGTCATTTCTGTTTGGTCACTGTTTAAAAATGGCCAGTAGTTGCAATTCCCAATGCACAGGACAGGAACAGTGAACACAGGACGTGAAACCCCACTTCCTAATGATGCCAGAGTCTATCCCCTCCCCAAATAGCCCTGGAGCTTCAACATCTGCAGACTCAGCCCCCAAAATAATGCGGACTTCATTCCCAAACCATAGCTAATTTCTAGAGGACTAAATTTAGCGTGGATTTGGTCGATTTGGTCTGCATGTAGCCCAGTTTGAGGGCTTTGCATGGGGATGCTCCTTTCTATTCAGACTTTATAGAGCATGGAGACATTACCTAAGTGACTGAATGAAGTACAGTTTGCCACTAGCTTCTGAACATAACGTAGGAGAAAACACACTGCAGTGAGCTAGAAAGTTGTGGAAGGTGAACACTGCTAAAAAGAGAGAGCTAAATCAAATCCAAATTTCATCCAGTTAAGATCCCACACTAACATTTCTTAACATGCCACAAAACAAATTATATTATTTAAGGAATTCGGTACAGGAGATCCTGGAGCAAACACCATCCAGAATATCAGAGGCTACAAACTAATAAAAAGTATATGTACTTTTAGCAGGTTTTTTAATGTTTTCATTCTGCCCCCACTTTAAGGAGCACAGAACAGGTTCAATGCTTTTATAAAAGATCTGCAGCTGTTCAGAAATCTGAAGAAACAGAGTATTGGCAACATCTTTTTGACTACTTGCCATGATAATAATAGCTATATCCAGCACAATTTTTTAAAATGTTTAAAGCTGTTTGCCGAATGCAGTGTACAAACATTTATTTTGGCTCACTGCTATCTCTGGTCAAATAAGACTTTGCAGATTTCTCAGATACCAAACCCAGCAAAATCTATTTAGCAGAGCCAAACATACAGTGAATCTAGGGCATGCAGTCATCTTTCTCACCCTTCAAGCCACCTTCAGTTCTCCAAGAACAAGCAAAGACAAAAAAGTATCACCTTTGCCTGTCCAAATGAAGATACCACTTGTTCCCTGTTACTTCTGGTTAAGGGCACCCATGTAGCTTACAGGCTGAGCAAGAATGTGAACATAGGTTCTCACCATCCGATTCAAATGCTCCAGTCTCTATACACACTGGTCAACACATTTTCTCAGACTAACATCAAAGGTTCATTTCTGGACCTAAGCTCTGGATTTAAATAATGAAAGATAAATCCTGTTACTTGCACCCATTTTGGTAGACTTCCATCTATTACAGGTTACTAGCGAGTCCAAAAAGTCACATCCAGAATATCATAACTTCCTTGCATTGTAATATGAAAAACCATCAACAAGCATACATGTTTTGGACACCAGTATTCCTCTAACGTAAGTGGAGTACAGTTTCATTCCCCCACACCCTTTCTGCAACAGCTGTAAAATTCAACCAGGCGAGGCTGTATTCACACACGCAAAGCTTAAAAGCATCTTAGAGGTGAGTGTTCTCACCCCAACTCCAGTCCCCTTCTAATGTTCTTTGAAAGTTTGTGTTTTTTTGCCATTTAATGTGCCAGAAAGAACACACATGCGATATGCAGACAGATTCTCTTTATTTATACAGTTCTGCCTTTACAATAATGTGTTTTGTGTGTGGAATGTTGCTTGCATGCAACAATAGTATCCTCGGTGCTGAACTCTGAGGCAATCATTGGTACCACTCAGTAAAATATGAGCAGGAAGGCTACAAGTTCAGCAGAATGAGCTCACAATATTTAGAAGAAATCTATTTAGACCCAGGGTTAAAAACGAACACCAACACCTCCTCCAGGAAGTCTGTAAAAGATAGTTTTAAATGACTTCATTTGCACCAGCAATGTACGGAATCCTGGAGTTAGAGCAGATGAAACTGTGCTATATTCTATTTGTATACAAGCACATGTCACCTTCCTCCTCCACCTCTGGGATTCAGACAAACATGAGAAATGGTTCTGTTCTGTCCAACACAAACACACCAGCTGAAAAGACAGAACCAAAGGGTAAGGTGTGCAAGAAAACAGCTTCCACACAATCTTGCCTGAAGCTGCCAACACCAGATCCAAACTGTTGGACAAAAGAGCTCCTCTCTCTGCTTCTGATGCACTCTGCAACAGGTTGCGGCCCATGCTGGATTATCAAGACCCACAGAACGAGTTATTTACTCACGATAGAATATGGCTTCTTGAAGTGGAAGGAGAGCCCAAGTTGCTCATTAGTCCGGCAGCAGAACTTCTTAGTCGGACATCTCGAAGGCAACGCTTAGCTTTGTTGGCCAGGGAAAAGGCTGCCTCTGCAGTTTCAACCTCAGCTGGAAAGAGGGCCCATACGTTAAGACTGTTTGAGTCTGAGAACCTGCCTCTCTTGATCCTGCTTCAGACCTCACCACCCCCTTCACTTGGCCTCACATTCAGAGACACAAATAGCCCCCTCCATTGCTAACAGTAATGGGAACAATGGTACCTTTTGACTCTGCAGCATGGTTCCTTACCTGCTGGAATTCCTAGCTGCCTAGTCAGGTGTGCAGCTCAGGGCGGGTGGGGAAGAAAATACTGTTTCTCCAGAATATCCAGGGAAAGAGACCCCAATTCTCCCAAGCTGCAAGTGTTGATCCCCTCCCTAGGCCAAACTGCTAAGAGACTTCAGGGTGCTTCCATCGCTGCTGCCGTCCCACAGACTCCAGGTTGCTAGGACTGTACAGTTTGTGCCCCGCCTCACCAGGGGCTGCTGATATTACATAACAGGAGCCGCCCCATGCTAGACGGAGAGAAACCACAGCTCCAGTGGCAGAAATGACCCAAGGACTATCTTCCCTCCCACAAGGCTTGTATCACACCCTGCCTTTCCAAGAAAGGCCACAGAACGTTCTCCTATCTACTTTTGCAACACTCAGAGGAAGAGAATATATGGAACACCACAGTGTGTGCACCCACATTGTAAGAAGGGAGAAAGTCAGGATGCATAGACATATACAGAAATATGCATATGCAGATAGGAAAACCTCAGAGTGGAATAAAACCAAAATAGGAGCCAAAGGTAGAGTCTGCACAATATTGCACTACATTGTAAAATACATGCAGACAAACAAGTCTCTGAAGGAAAATGTCATCAACATCTGGCTGGTAATTTTTTTAAAAAAAAATGTGCATTGGTATAGATCTCTCCTCTCTCACACATGCACACACGCACGCACACACACACACACACACCACATAGCCTTGCATGCAAACTCTAAGAATTCCCATGATTCATTCTTTGGATTGCCATGTGTAAAAGTGGACAGGCACCAATATCTTTGTGCGTTAGATGGAATTTCAGCAGATTGGGCTTGCAATGCCACATCTACAAGAAGCATTTGTTCTGAAATTCAAGCCCAGTTTGATGGTACCTAATAGCAATAATAAGCTACGCTTGTAAAAAAAAAGACGGCTTATACAGATATTAAAGGTAAAGGAGCCCTCACTAGGTTCCGAATGACAATCTTATTTTTTGTGCATGGAAAAAGAATATCCTGCAACATGATTCAGTTATAGACAGAACATTCTGTTTTATAGTTTTCTGCTACTAATTCTTATAAGCTTTTGTACACATGTGATAAAAATAGACAGTACCTGTCCTAAAGTTCACAATAGGATACTATTGTGAGAATCTGGCCATAGAATCTACCATTAGACGAAGAGTGCACAATTATCGTTCTCCAGATGTTCCTCAAACAGTTGGAAGCCTGCACTATTTTTATTCATTTATTTTAAAAATGGTACAATATTTGGAGCAAGTCTTGACAAACATAGGGGTAGGTAACTGGGTTCAGGGGACACTATTGAACACTGCTGAGCACTTCTTCACCTCTACATGTGCTGTGGTACATAGGCTGAGGTTCTCACCTCTGAGGTTCCTCGTGCCCGGATCTCTAGCTACTAAGAGCAGCTGTCTGGCTCTCCAGCGAGTCTCTGAAATGGCCGCTAGAAACCTCTATACATGGCCTTGGTGTCAGAAAAGCTTTAATTAATCATAAGCAATCTGGAGCAAGTGGGCAGCACTCACCCCATCCAGCTCCACACACAGCTAAGAACTTAAGTCCCTCCTTTCTCTCTCTTTTATGCTGGTTTCAAATAAGTGTGCAGAATCTATTATGTTCAGTAGGGTCAAGTTTTTATATGGGTTTACATAGAATTGCAGCCTCATAGTATCTCATTTTTGCTGTTGCTGGGTACCATTGAGTTGTGGACGAGTCCTGGTTGACTGCACCTCTGTACAGTTTTATTGGCAGAGATACAGAAGTGGTTTACCATTGTCTACTTCCAGAGAGTGGCTGAGGTCTCAACCAGCAATTCTCCGCTTTCTAAGCATTTTGCTCTTCCACTGAGGTACTACAGCCATGCCAATTCCACCTCAACTACTGTTAGCAATACCTGCTCTCTGCCCTAGTAGTACTTCCTTTTATATGGTTGCCTTGGCCTCCACATAGCTAGTCACAATGGGCATCAGACACCACTGCTCATGACAGAAGACACAGGTCCCTGTATTGTGGCTGTGAAAAACTGAAGATCAGCTTTATGAATGATTAAGAAAGATGGTCATTAAAAACTACAAGTATCCCATCAGAAATGCATTGTTCCCAGGAAGACAATAGTATCGCTATGATCACAGGCTCCAACCTCGTCACTGAATTTCCTGGCAAATAAATAATAATTACCTGCTTCTTCTTATGCACTTGAGAGAAGGCAGCATCTCACAGCCAGAAGAAAGCAAGCAAATAACAACTCACACTCAATGCAGAAATGCATTTGTGTCCCTTCCTTCCTCTAGTTTGTAGTCAGAATATCTGTCTGTGTATCTATAGATTAAGTGGGAAACTTAACTCATACATGCAGCCGTGCGGTACAACAGAAATCCGAATTGGAGTCCAATTGTTTTAGATAATAATGCGTGCAATTTGTTAATTGAACATTGAATGGGATATGAGCACTGTTTCATCAATGACTGCTTATAATCCAGATCAGGCTTCCTGGAGCCTACCATGTTTCTGCACAGGAAGATTTAGAGGCTGTAAAGTCCTTGCGAAGGGTGCTAACAGAATTGAGAGCTCCTTGTATGGCTACTTTTGCCAGTAAGGTTTGGGGAGGGGGAATTGAATGCTCAGAGTAAGCCACTGGAGTGAGAACAGGTAGCCCTTTACAGGCACAAAAGCAGCCAGCTCCCCTATAAGAAGGAACTCCTGCCTCTTAGGGTGTTTTTCCACTGTCACTAGAAGTAACCATTAAGTACCCATTAATGGGTACTTCTAGTAACAGTGGAAAAACACCCTTAGTGTTACCAAAGATTGTGATTAATAAAACCTCAAGGCCATTTGCAGGGATTCAAGAGCAGGTAAAGGTTTTGCTTTTGTCTTCTGCTTGAGATGCCTAGAAGCAACTGGGGGGCACTATGTGAGACAGGATGCTGGACTAGATGGGCTGTGACCTGATCCAGCAGGGCTCTTCTCATGTTGCTAAACAGTCCATTGGTTCATAAAACCACACCATCAGGATAAACTGCGGATTTAAATTTAGGTAGGGAGTTATACCTGGGGGAAGGGAGTGGCCAAGGAATGAAAAGGAGGAGCAGTTCATGTGGGTTGAGGGAGTAGACAGGCCCAAAAAATGGGGTCCACAGTGACTGCATACTTCTCTCTGTACCTTTAATAACTGATCTGACCCTCAAATTTCTACAAAGAATGTGTGCAGCACCATGATGAAAAGAAGCCACTGTTTGGTCCTTGGCATGCTGCCATTTTTGAACTGAACAATTATTTTTCATACAATAAGATGCCCTTTGAGTTCTCCATGATGATCCATATAACTACTGTACATATTGTCTCTTCACATTTTCTGGGGCCTCACACAGCCACACTGTCTGAGCAAAAGCACTACCTTAAAATGTCTTCCGTAGATATAGAGCAGAAGAGGCAATCAGGGAAGACAGGAAGGCCAGGGATAAGTTGTCCTGTTCCCACCCTATGCAGCATGCAACCAACCATAGTCACATCTCTCAACACTGCCCACCACAGAAAAACAGTTATTGTGGCTTCTGTGGCTTCTACTGCCTCTGCCTGCCACATGGACAACTAAAACCCCACAGGGCTGGACCTATTTCTGGATATTCCCTGCAGACCTCTGTGCATGAAGCAACTCATAGGAATACTAGAGGGTGTAGTCCAGAAAACTGTCAGGAAATGCTATGGGTGTCACAACCTCTTTTTAAAGTTGCAACAAAGAAGTAAATTTTGGTGGTGGGCTAACGTTAGGAACTGGAGGCAGCAAAGTTTCAAAGGTTATCCTATGTTTTGCTACTTGTTTTGTTTTTGTTTTTCAATAATAAATTGCTATGGCTGCAGCAGGATACACTCTTCCACTAAAACAGAGCTAGCCAGTTCAACTGAAGTTTGGCTGCATTCACCTAACATCTGAGGTGGCTCAGAGATGGCCTGAAGATGGTTGGCAGGTGAAATCATTCACAGGCCAGTCTGCCTAGGGCCATGGCCACACCTCAACATTATAGTCTGTCTTTGGTGGTCACACTTACCTTGGGGTGTGGGGGTGAAGTGGCTTCAGGAGCAACACAGCCACATTGCCAGCAGAAAGTGGGGGAGGGCATGTCAGCTAGGCCAGCTCAGGGCTGCCCCTCCTGCATCAAGCCCCAGAGCCTACTTGCTGCCCTCCACACACTCCGGGGCAGTATGGATGGGATGCTCTTCCACAATGGAATGAGGTGAGGCAGCGCAGTTCTGTAAACTGTAAAGTGCAAACTGGAACTGCTGTTAGTGGCTAGCTCTGACTGTTCCCTGACTGGCTGTCCTTCACACTGCTGCTTAACTGGGGAGAGACTGGCAGCCCTTCACCCTAGTCCATCTCTGGCAGCTGAAACAGACTCATTACCAAGATGCAGGATATTCCCAATGGAGTGGGGAAGTCCTGAGAAGATACAGAAATGCACTTTGCTGTCTGATCTCCAAAGAGTAAAGATGGCCTCCATTCTGCTTAAATGTAAGGCATGACCGCGGCTTTAAAAAATCGGATTAAAGATAAGATGAGAACATAAGGGCCAAGTAGTTTCTAAGCTACTTTTAAGCCCCCTTTCTGGGTATGTGTGAGTACTGTACAGCCTGAGAGCATTTGCTTGTAGCATCATTCACAGGCCAGCCTTCCCCTCCATCCTCTCATGAATTTTTAGGCTAGAAAAACTGGATCGGAGGTGGGATGAGAATGCAAAGACATAAAAACTTCACCACTGCTTCACCAGAAGAGTTTTGTACATTCCTGGTGGCTTCTGCATGCAACATTCACACCCACTTTTGGTCATGCACTGCATCATAATCACCATGGCAAGGCATGCGGCAGAAGTTGCCACAGCCATTACAATGCCAGTTCTGATGGTCTGGGGTGGACAATGCACTGCAAGTGCCCAGAAGTAAGTTGGGGATGGGAATAGTGCTTGTGCTGCAAATACCAGCCACCACCCAACATCAGTGGGATATAGTTTAACCAACCCACAAAGTGGGAACAGGCCCAATAATAGTGCATTGTGTGTCTAGATGGAAAGGAGAACAGGGCTCTTGCCACTTCATGGGTTGCATAAAAGACAGATTTTCTATGCAACTACCAAAGGTATAGGAGCAATGTCTCCATTCCATCTGCTCTTCCTTGAGAATACTTGTAAAGACTGGAAATGTAAGATGAAACTAAAGTATAGTGTCTGCAGTGTTGGCCTAAAGCGTGGAAAACTAACATGCAAATCCTCACTTGGCCTTGAAAGCTTCCTGGTGACTTGGGCCAGAAGATAACTTTCAGGATCACCCACTTCACACAGTTGTTGAAAACATAAAATGCAGAAGAGGAAATCTATAAATTAGTCTGCCACCTCAATCTCTTTGCATGAGAGACGGGGTGTAAGTGTAAAAGAATAATAAACAAACAAGTGTGCAGAACCTCTGAGGAGACTGAATTTTTAAGAGGAAACCCAAGCTCAGCATATGAACTGGAAGGGGCCCTAGTCTAACCTTCTTTGCCCACTGAGGCCACTCCTTATAGTCTGCAGGATATTATGAAACCAGCAGAGGAAGGAGCAGCTGGCCGCTCAAGGAAGGAGACTCAGCTTGAATTATCAGTGCCCCACAAGGCATCCGCCTTCCTAACTTCCTGTGCAACTGGTTGACAGGCTGCTGTGGCAGTTGTTCCTGAGCCATCCATTTCCCCCTTAACAGCCAGGAAGGATCCCCTAGAGAACCATCTGAACACAGCAAAGATTACAGTCCTTTATGTATTTTACTCGGAAGGAAAGCTGTAAAACCAGCAAGGCTTGCTTCTGAGCAGGTGTGATGAAGAGTAACTGTCTCTTTGAGGACAACCAGCTCCATAACCTGAAAAAGGTTCTTGGGGACCTTTCACAACAGCACAGACAAGACCAAAATAAAAACAAACCCCACTCACTCTTAAGGGGGAGTGGCTTCTGCCATCAAGTTATGCTTATATTCAACAAATTCAGCAGCTTCTTAAAACTTATTCATGTGTTGTAACTGACCACAACGATGCCTCTTGTTTCCTTCAGAACTGACCACCTCCACTTCCCTCCCCCATTCCCCTTTCCATCTGTGCAGATTTCTTGACAGGGCAGATAACCATCCAAGGAAAATTCCCAAATCCTCAAAATATTTGAAAGCTTTGCATCAGGGTTGCCTTTTTTTAACCATGCCCTTTTCTGATTGCTTTAAACATCAGTCAGGACAAAAAAAGCTGGACTGAGAAAAAATATTCTATCACAGAACACTACAACCAGTGGGCATTCTATGAAGCTAATGGGAAGGACAGCTAGGACCAATAAGGGGAAGTATTTTTTTTCACCTAGAGGCTCATTGGTCTATGGAATTTACTACCAGAATTGCTGGTGACAGCAACCAGTCAGAGCATTTTAAAAAAGGGTTAGACAAATTCATGGATAACATGTTTATCACTGATACTAGAATGGATGCCTAGATACTGCCACTATGTTGGAGAGACAAGCGGGATGCCTCAAAAGCCCATTTGCAGGGAGTCAAGAACAAGTGAAGGTTTTCCTTTGCCTTCTGCTTGAAATGCCCAGAAGCAATTGGTAGACTATTATGTGAGACAAAATGCTAGACTAGATGGATTGTGGCCTGATCCAGCAAGGCCCCTCCAATGTTGAACATAATATTATCTTTTTCCTAAGGACATGATTCTGAAAAGTCTCCTGCATTTTTGCAGATTGTATTTAGGGCCACTGAAATGGGAACAAAAGTTATGTGGAATAATGTAGGGCTGTGCAATTTTTCTTTATCTGAAGCCCAGTGTAAACTGAGAATGAAAGACTGGCAATTTGGAAACTGAAACCAGATTGTATTGCTTTAGAGAAGCAAATTTGAATTTATGTGGTCCTGAAAGCTTTCAAGCTGCAAGAAATTGGCCAGCATGCAGAATATGCATTAAAGCATTCTTGGTGGAATGCAGTATTTGGGGACTGGAGCCCTACACATCACAAGGAATTTTAAAATTGGCATTTCATCCAATTTTTGTATAGCAGTGGCAACTGGAACCATCGTTATCTTCTGCTGGCTCTGCAAGACTACATAGTAGAGATATACCAATGGCTACTAGAATGGATGCCTATATGCTGTCTCTAGGGGGAGATTCGCACTTCCTATCCCAACCACTACCATGCAACATGCCCTGACACTCCGAGTCCAGACCCATGTTCTGGCACCACTATCTTCTCTTCAGGTGCTAGCACCAGTGTGTGTGCACCAGCGCCATCACCAGGATAACAGTGATGAGCTGCATTCCTGCACTAGCTTCCCAGGTCACCTAATGTGCCAATGCACTTGCATGGCACATCAGATGATCCCCAGCAGCTGGAAGTGGTGCAAATGGCCTCCCCTGTGGCTAAGAAATGCAAGCTTTTGGATGTGTGTGGTGTAGGATTTCTTGCAGCACCACTAGAGAATGCTGGGTTAGCTTCTGTGATGGCAGAAGCCATGTAAGTGCAGATGATGCTACCCAGAGCCTATTCTAATGTGCACTACTGACCCAAGTGTAGAAAGGCCCAAGGTTGAAGACACAGGCAGGATGCTCTTCAGGGCCATTTACAGGATCTGAGAGCAAGTCTTGCTGGAGTCAAGAGCTGTTTGCCCAAGGCTAGCAGTAGCAGAATAACAGAGGTGAGGGATTATCCTTGGATTATCTTGATTTACATAACTCCCAAAGCATAGAACTAATTTAATCAAACAGTTGCTCCAGGAGACTAGTAAAATTTGTGTTGATGAGATCAAAAGATCCAGGGTGGAAACCAAATTGTTTCAGGCTGACTCTCTGATCACATTCAAAAAATGAAAATGGATTAACACTCCATAACAGCATGAGACCTGTAAAAATGAGTACTGATGAAAGTAGGACTGAAGGAAAGAAAGGCAACAAATAAAATGGATAGGACTAATAAGGCGTGAAGATGGACTGAAGAAGAATTAAAGTGAAGTGTGACCACAGTCTGAGTGGCTCAAGTGTCAACTGAAGGAGCCTTATTAGAACTCACTCAGATCTTCCAAGTCTACAGGCAGAAACCATTTGAAAACAGATAAAGGGGTACAGTCATCATGCTTATTTCCAGGAGCCAAATATCTAACCTATTTCAGTCAAGAGTCCAGCATCTGGTCCAGGTGTCCAGTATCCGGTCTCTTAATCAGTGGCTGCTTTATTTTGGACCTCTTACTGTACATTTTACCTTAGAAGAACCTCAACTGAACTGGCTCCCTACTGGCAGCCATGCAGTAGAGGTCTGCTTTTGCACCCTGTGCGTCCTCTGGAATAGAGGAAAATATCGCTTCCTGCAGGCCAAGCATGGCTAGACTATTATTGGTCAGAGTCACCCAAGTTTGTCAGTTACAAGATCTCTCCGCATGGGCATATGAGCACACATGTGACACTGCCTACTCCTTGCACCACTGATTTATGAAGCCATGAGTGAGGGCTTGATCCCATGCAGCCTCACTGGAACAACTGCCTCTCAAAGGCATGCAAAATCATCTGACAACATACCTGTTGCAACACTAAGAGCCATTTTGCAGGATCTGCTAGGTGTTCCGAACTCAGGAGGGTAAATGAGACAGCTGTAACTTTAGTCTGTGATATCCTCCACAGCACGTATAATACCCCTGGATATTCTGGAACCACTTACGAAAACCTACACTGGAACAATCTTCCAGACGGTGGATCTGAGACCACAGATGCTCTTTGGAGGAACAAGCAAGTAAGGGAAGTTTTGTCAGATTTTTAAGCAGCCCCCATTACAGTCTCTTTGAAGCCCAATTTGCTGTGCATTTTGGTGATGTATTTAAAATTTTTCAATTAAAAAAATAGGAAGCATTTGCTCCTGTGGCCTCACAGGGCAACCACTGGACTTGGCTTTCTTAGGAATAGTGGGGCTGATGGGCATGATCACAGGTGGTGGGTAATCTGGAAGCCTGTCAGCTCCATGATATCAGCTCTTAAAGGGTTGCCATGTGGAAGAGAGGATGCATTAAACTGTGCTATACCTTTAATGGCTGTATAAAAGAGGGAGTTTCAGCAGATGAAGCTTGTAATGCAGGCAGCACATGCTGAAATTGTCTCAGCTATACAAAGTGTGACAATCCTATCCCCGTTTGCATATGGCAAGATTAGGTACAACCTACCATTACCCTTACCTATTCCAGATCCTCATAGTATTTCTTTTCCCTCCCCTTTACAAGGCCCATTACACACCAGCCACCATTAGAGAAATATGCCTGGGAATTTCTTAATCTGAGCAAGTTTTGCTAGTCTATTAATCCAGCAGTCTGAAAGAAAGAAGAGTGGACAACAAATAGTGCAGTATGGCTCTTCCTCACCTGCCTCCTTTTCTCCCATTTACAGGGGTTGGGTTTTCCATTTACCCCATATGCTCACATAAGAATGATAGTAGCTGGATGGTGCCTCATTCTTCTGGTTTCTTGATTAATGCCGTACAGCTATATGCACTGCTCACAGCCATTCTCACTAACATAAAAACAAGGTTTACCAAGACTTGTACAGAAAGCATTGAAAACAATGACCCCAGAATGACTTCTGTTCCGTGCTCCAAGAAAAACACCCTGACGGGTGAAGTTTCCATGTCTTTCCAATGTATGTGTGCATCTTTTTTTTTTTTAAAGTATGTACATCAACCACCACACTCACAGAAGGCACATTGACTTTGGCAACCTATAGAGCAGCGGTTCTCAACCTTCCTAATGCCCTGACCCCTTAATGGAGTTCCTCATGTTGTGGAGACCCCCAACCACGGGGGCGAAGCAGCTGGGAAGTGGGAGGGAAGGGCAGCAGGAAAGGGTAATTCGAACCCCAAAGGGGTCCCGACCCCCAGGTTGAGAACCACTGCTATAGAGAGATGTTAGATGACACAGCTTCAGACAATTTTAAAGGAATCTGAAGATTTAATTTGCCTTCCTCAAAAGCCCATGGCAGTGTTATGCAAAGTGAAAGTGCTGAAGCTTCACCAAAATGTCTTCAAGGTCTCCTGCTCCTTATATCTTTCCTAGGAATAGCAAGTGTACACACGCACAGGCTAATTTGTATTATGTTGTGTGTTTTACACTGCCCTCTTATCATTCCCAAGGATTAAGTTCACAGAAGATCTTGAGAACTTCAAATCTATGAATATTCATTTCTGCCAATTGAGAAATAGGGGTTAGAAGAATTGTCTCCTTGAAAACTCAATGGCAGAGAGGAATACGAAGATGTAGGTTGTTCCTAATCCCTCCCAAGACCATAGGAGTTATTGTCAAATAGAAGGAACTGACATCCAAGTGTCTCAGGTTGCATCTCTATTATACAGAAAATGTACATTAACAGGAGCTCAGGACAGCTAGGCTCTATTACGATAATGAAAATGAGTGCCCTGAGCCCCTGGTTATGGTGCCTTTGCTGCCTAATGGAGACACAGCTTCAAATTTTCCTAGAAGTGCCAAAATCAGCGATACCAGAACTCTGAACAAACCAAAGTCAGCAGGTTAAAATCCTCTTCACTTGAAATATCCTGCAGAAACATATCAATCTTCAGTGCTAACTTGTGAATATGTGACCTGTGAATATTTAAATCCCTATGCAGTTCTGCAGTCACAGATACTCAAAAGTTGCAGTTACTGAAACTGTCAATAATGAGAGGCAGACGATTATAAATTAGTTTTATTTTTTAATATATTACATTATAAATAATGGTTTTAATTCCTGTTTTCATCTCCAACAATGTCTTTCTTACACTTTTCAGCCACTTTAGTCCACTAGTGTACTGGAGAGGAGGCAAATTAAACTACATTTAAGTAGGCTTTCTCCTTCTTCGTGGGGAATAAATATTTGCAGAAAATTTTGGGAGACCACTACAGTCCTGTCCTTCATGTCATAATAAAATCCAGCAGCTTCTGAATAGCTATAAGTATTAAGCTTTCATCTCCAAAAGACAAACAATGTAACATCATAGGTTTTACCCGTATCTTTTCTTGGAATAAAGACATTTGAGCATAGGGACACTCTTTAAAAACAATAAAAAACAAAACATCAAGGAACAGTTCTCTAGCAATCAAACAGTTAAGAAGTGCTTGCCCAAATCCCACCTACTGGGCATCTAGCATAATCCAAAAAGTGGTAGCAGGGAAGGTAACCCATACCTATTTTGAAGACAGTTTCTCATTCAGTTACCAATATTCACCTGTGTGTTCACTTCCTGATAGCGAATCAGAAAGTAAGGGTAGCACTGGCTGCTTCTGAAGATGACAAAAATGTTAGGATCAAAAGGATAATTTACACAGGAGTCATATGAAACTGAAGGCCTCTTGAGTGCAGGGCTGCCTTCTATCCAGTTGCCTGTTAACACTTTGGCAAGAAACATGTGACATACATGATTATGGGCTGCTTTGGCATACACATGTGACAGTACTGAATCCCTGGCAAAATAACTGCCTCTACCCCAAACTGCACCATGCCTCAACCCGGCTAGGTGAGGATCAAAGTTCCATGTGCAGATAGGCTTTATCTGCTGAGCTCCTGTCCCATGAAAAAGATGCTTCTCTAAGAAGAACTGCTCTTCTACTGAGCGTCTCTTGGACATGCGCTTCTTCTGTCTAACAGGAAAGAGAAACAAAAGTCAAGGGTAAGTCAATTTCCGTAAGTCAAATAAACTATTGCATCCTGTATCTGTGATGGTTCGAATTCCAGGAACACGACTGAATAAACAGACATGGAAGTCTTAACTCTTTCACTTTTCTCATTCTTCAGCTACCTGCTTGGATTTAGACCAAGTTTTGATCATGGGTGTGAACTTAAAGGGCAAAGATTTCATCCATAGATGCTCCTGGATGGTTAAGAGTAGCTGTTGACACGATGGATGAAGGGAGCTGAAGAGTCAAACATTCAGGTAAAAAGGTGCCTCTTAACCAGGTGATGAAAGCCATTGTAATGCTGCTCCCAGCCAACTTCAGAGGGAAAAACTGATGAATGCAAATGGGGACAAACGAGTTAGTTAAATCCAAGGGCATTTTGATTATTGATTTGTAGGGCTAGCAAATTGGTGAAGACAGCAGAACACCACTAGGGCTAAAAATGTGTGCATAAGTCTCATATCTGGATGCACCCTCTGAGAAAAGGAGATTATCAGTTTGGGATGTCTAGGTCTATGAGGTGGTCAATTACATTAGCACGCATGGCAATCAGTGCTCTTTCCTCATATTACCCAAAAGTTGAGAAGCAAAGCTGTATCATTTAGGCATGCAACCCCCAGACCTGGAAGTGGAACTGAAATATTGCATATAAGCTGCAAGGTAGTTATTTAAACAGCACACAGGTAGTTAACATTACTGAACACTTTCTGAATGGACCAGGTTTGGGGAAAGGCATTATGAAATGAGGTCTGACCACTCTGTGCTACTCCATGATCAGTTGGAACCCTTCCTTGCAACTGCACAGCAAGAAGACTTTCTTAAACAAACATGGGGGAATGAAAAGTCATTACTTCCAGTGAGAACTGTATTGTACAGAGAGA
This sequence comes from Aspidoscelis marmoratus, assembly GCA_014337955.1. NCBI lineage: Eukaryota > Metazoa > Chordata > Lepidosauria > Squamata > Teiidae > Aspidoscelis > Aspidoscelis marmoratus. Next base: position 8,767,735 of record MTQE01002208.1, on the reverse strand, counting down.
AGAACTAAGATCTTAGAGCTTCCCTCATTTTAGCAACTGCTTAAATTGTACTTAAAAAAACAAAAACAAAAAAACTTTCTAGCTACGGCTCTGCATCATCCCTCACCCAGGCCTGAAGGAAGACTTTCTGTTGTCGTCTTTCTTTGAGGAAAAAAAATGGGCTAGATCAGCATCCAGCCCTGGAGGGCACACCTGCTTTTGGAGACATCACTAAGGAGGGCACTGCCTAACTGTGTACAGATAATTCAATGGGAGCCATGTGGTGATGTTTGTGTAGGGTGCTATAATTTGCATGCCTATAGAGGAGAACTCTTCACAGCCACCTACAGGAACCCTACACCTTATGTTCAGGCCCACCTTTCCTAACAGGAAACATGACTATTGGTTATTTCACTGAGGAAGAACATAGGCTGAAGCTGGAGTACCTACCAACTTCTGATGATGTTGGAATACCCTCTGGCAGTTTAACTCACTTACTTAAGGAATACTACTTCACTGAAGGAGTGG
>MTQE01002208.1:8753552-8767194 GCA_014337955.1 Aspidoscelis marmoratus | reverse complement strand
TTAAGGAATACTACTTCACTGAAGGAGTGGGATAGCTGGAGACTCTAGTCCACCACAGCTAGTGGCAACAAATCTACAGCTGTCACCCACTGAACAAATTCTTTTCACAATATCCACTCAGCAGCTCCAGGGCTCACCAGTAGTTGAGCATTGTCCAGATCCCCACCACTCTTCTGGCAGGATTACCCCTAATCTATATGCATATACTGTAGTTCACTTATAATTAAATGAACATTTTCATGGGGACCTAAATTATAGACGTATAAGTGGAGTTTGACCAGCCAGTTGAAGTGGGATGACAGGCTCAGCAGGAACAAGCTACCACAGCAGGCAGCCTCTTCACTCTCTTCTGCTCCTCACTGTGCCCTGAGATCCACAAAAACCATATCTGGGGCACCTGTGAACCAGTTTGGACGTGTGGCTAGAGTGCTGGTCTCTTAACTCGTAGCCTCCCTGTTTAATTCTTCTACACAAAGCCAGCTCTCTTTTAGAGCTCTCACAGGTCCACCTACCTTACTGACAGGATGTCTGTTTTGGGGAGAAGGTTTGTCAGCTGAGACCCCTTCAGGGATAAAAAGTGGGGTATGAAAGCTAACTCTCTTCTTCTCCTTCTCTTCTTCTTTGATCCTGCCTTGGCACTCTACCTTTGCTTTGTAGGGCTCAAGTGGCACACACAAAGTGACCAGTCCGGGGGGCAGGGGGGTCAAAGCTTATCTTAGCAGTGCCCTGCGTTGCTTCTTTCCTAATGCAGGAATCACATGCGGCAGCTGCAGACTGTCTACCATGCACCCCAATCTCCCCCAGACTTGGCATGCTGAACAGCTAAGTATGACTAGATATTGTCTTTCTTACCTTATGAATGCTCCCCAGAGCTTATCATTGCGTATGCGATAGATAGCCAGAACCAACACCTTGTTCTCAGGGAACGAGGCATGGAAGCGCTTCCACACCTTTTGATAGGCCACTTCTGATATAGTCATTTCTGTCATGGTAAATGAGGATCCCTCTTGAGGTGCTGGGACCCACGCAGCAGGATAAGCCCCATAGTACAAATCCTCTGGGTCCTCTCCAGGAACAGCTGCATTGTGAAGGGAAGGAGCAAGTGACCTGAAAGATAAAGGGGACAGAAATGGCTCAGTTTTCTGGATAATATTTGCTTCTTCGCCTATATTTTCACAGTGGAAAAACAGTGCTGTAAAGATTTGTTTGTGGTTTTTGTATCTTGTGTTTTCTCCAAAGATGCATTGGCAGCCCACAACAATATCCTCTTCATTTTAGCCTTACAACAACCCTTTGAGTTAGATTACTCCAAGCAGTGACATATCCCAAGTCACCTAGAGCTTTCATGGTCCAAGGGTTCCTCGATCCTAGCCTGAAACTCGAGCCACTATACAGAAGGAGGAGGAAGAGGAGGAGGAGACAACTATACTGGAAATGCCATACATTTCAGTGGCAGACCCAACAGAGTTCTGGGTTAGTTGTTTGAAAATCTAAAATATTGGTATTATGAAAAATTCAGCACTGACACCGGATTTTATGTAATACCAGATGGCAACAGCCAATCCTGGCATCTTACCTTCATCTAGCAGCTTCGTCTAGTTACTGTTTCTGGTCAAAAGACTCAGATGCAAACCAAACATGTGAAAAATATTAGGGCTTGGTTGACATCCAGGTATTTCAACCAAGAACAGTAATGCAAAGAGCTGCCAGATGAAGATAAGATGCCAGGATTGGCTGTTACGTGGTGAGAGGCAATTGTGGGATCTAAAGAAGATCCTGCAATTTCCCCTTGTTGTCTGAAGGGACTCTAACATGTCCGTACATGCTTACTTCAGACATCTACTTCCTCATTAAGTTCAGTTGCAAAAATCCTCTTGTTAAGCTAGTTGCTTGATGAAGCATGAATAAGCTCAGACACTGGCACCCTTTCCACAATGTCATGCCAACACCAGCCACAGTTTGTTCAATGTTGGAACAAAACACAAAATACTGCATAACCTTTAAGTGAAAGAATGACTAGAGTCTCCAGCTATCCCACTCCTTCAGTGAAGTAGTATTCCTTAAGTAAGTGAGTTAAACTGCCAAGACCTTTAATGCTTAATTGGTTATATAAATTACTCCTTGCAGGAAAGAAATCTAGCAATCTGTACTTCTCCTCTGTTCCAGTTCTTCATCCTGCTTTAGGATTTTCCTTCTGAACCAACTCACACTGTTCTATTTCTGCTTTTCTAGTTTCATTCCTGTTAGCTCCTTAAGCCCCTCCCTGTTCCTTGGCTCACTTATTATCTTTTTCAAAGACTAGCCTTGCCATTAGGCAATGCAAAGCAATCCTTTCAAGCAATGGTCACTGAATAGCCTCTTCCTGAGCTTTCCAAACATGCTCTTCTAATGGATATAGGGATGTACATGGAAGTACTTTGGTGCACATCCCTAAATAGATAACAAAGTTTCATGCACCACCAATCAAATGGACATTCTTTAATATTGATTTCCACTACTTTTCCTAAAACAGATTAAACTGACATCTCCCTGGGTCTTCCCTTAAGTTTGCTTGTTTTTAAATGGAATTACATTGGCCATCTTCCAGTCCTCAACTATGGAAACTGAGTCTAGTAACAAGTTGCATATCTTTCAGGGTGGATGCTAGAAGGACCTGGTGATTTAATTTGTCAATAAACCCTACTACGACTTCTTTTGTCACCATTATTTTTTTCACTTCATTGGACTCCTTTCCAAAGGACAGCAGTTCAGGCTCAGGGATTTGCCTAACTTCTTTTCTGGGAAGTTTGCTGCAAAGAATTCAATCAGCTACTCTGCAATCTCTTTTTCTCTTTTCAGCACCCCTCTGATATTCAGATGATCCAAAGGCCCAACTAGCTCCTGAACCAGGATTTTACTTCTAATATTTTTTTAAAAAAAATTTTATTATCCAACTTTGTACTTCAGGCAACGTGCTCCTCATATTTACTTACATTTCTTTTGCCAAAGGTTTGTTTTGCTTTCTTCACAAGGACAGTCCTTCCACTTCTTGCCCTTAATAGAGATGTGCATGAATGTGTATTTGTTTTTGTATTTGATCATGGTAGGATTCGTGTTCGATACGAGTGTTTAATCCCATATGAATCCCATACGAGTGCATGTTAATCCCATATGAAGCTTCATACAAATGTATCAAAACATTTGATTCAAATTCAAATGTCAGTCTTCAAATATGCCAACATTTGATTTGAGCAAATTCAGCCAAATTTGTACGAATTTCAAATGTTATGAATATTCACGCATATCCCTAGTCCATAATAGTTTCCTTGACAATGCCAGTTAACTACAGAGGCCTCTTCTTAGCCTCGAAAGTCATTCTCTTAATTTTGGCAATACATTGCAATTGGACTTCTATTATTGTGGTTTTATATAGCTGTCAAGCTTTCTGGAGAGAGCTTGGTTTTTCCACCTTCCCTTTTTGAATTTTCATGAGCCTTCTCATTTGTGCTTTCTCATTTGCTTTTTGCAAAATAAACTATGACTGTGACGGAGTTGCTTTTCAAATTATATTTTCTATCTGAAAAGAACTTTACTGAATTATGGTCCCTGTTCTTAATTGTTTCTATAACATTAACTTCTCCCACCAAATCCTGATTGGCATTTAAGAGTAAATCCATAACTGCCTTACTCCTTGTTGGTTCCACAACTAACTGTTCTAGCACAGTTTTTTAAAATATCTAAGAAATCTATCTTTGGCTTGAGGGAACATTTACTGAATCAATGTGTGGATAACTGAAGTTTCCCTTTAGTACAAGACAACTTCTTTGAAATGCCACTCTGATTTCCCTCTCCATCTCTATGTCTCTTTGAGCATTTTGATTCAGGGGAACAATAGCATACCCCAAGTGTTAACCTACTTTTATGATTGACAGTGTTTTTGTGGAATAACATGCATCTTTAGGTATGTCAAGATAACCTAATTCTGTGTTCTCTTTGACACATAAAGCAGCAGCTCCTCCTATATACCCTTTCCCTTTTTTCCTATAGAGTCTATAACCAGAGAACTCTCCTACTGGTGAGTTAGGAGACCACCAGGTGAGTTTAGTCCACCAGGTTTCAGTTACATCTACTACATATTCTGTTCTAGAATCTGGCATTCCAGTTCACCCATTCTAATCTTTTCTATTCATACCCTAAGCAATGGTCTTTTCCAAATTGCTCATTTGGGATAATCAGAGACCATGATGGCTGAGGCACAAACTATAATATTACATAAAATATTAACCCTCTTATTCCCTTTCAAACTCAGATTTCTGCTCTTTTCTCCATATGACTTCCCATTTTCTTTCTAGCTTTCCTTTTGCTCTAATGTGTTTACACCGCCTATTGAGATTTCTTTTGTTGTTGCGGCTGACCCATGATTGACTGCATGGGCACCTTTAAGCACTTTTCTTGGCAGAGATACAGAAGTTGGTTGACATTGCCTTCTTTTGCAGGGAGATGTTGGGAACTGAACCAGCAACAACCTGGTTTTCAGGCACTTTGCTCTCCCACTGAGCTACAGCTACACACTGAGATTTGTAGTACTGCACTAAAGGATAGTTTTCACTGTCCCCTTTCTCTTTCCTGGCATGTTCTGTAATTTGTAGGAAAGAGGAATACATTATTGTGACTTTCTTTCTTCCTGTGTGCAATTCAGGAACATTGTAGCTTCAAAGTAAAAAAGTTACAGCTTTCTTTGACTTTCATTTCCATATACATAACGAGTAGATTTGATTGTTGATGAGTCTCCCATTGATACACATGGACAAATGTGTAAAGCAACTTGCTCTTCAGGCTAATTTTTCTATCAAAACACATTTCATTGATTTGTGTGTTTCCTTTCTCCCACTAACCCTTCCCAAATATTACAATATGGGAAAGAGGCCAGTGAAGCAAACATTTAACAATTTTACTCCTAACAGCTGAGGCATTCTAGGTGTGCATGACATGTCAGAGGAGTTCCCATAATACAAGGCTCCATAACTAAATATTTAGACCTGTACACTGATATGCAACAAAACTGAAAGGAGAAACTGGGTACCTGGCTTACCGCAAATGAGGTGCTAAGGAAACACACGTACGTAAAACTGGTCTATATGTGATACGACGGGTGAATCCTGTTTTCACGTTACGCTGGGTCAGCTGTTTGATATTTACATTGTAGAGGCGATCATGGAGATAGAAGGCATGGTTCCACATGCCCCGCTCAAAGGCAGCCACAAGTTCTTGGGCAACTGGCTGCAGAGACAAGACATAATGTGTTATTCCACTGCCTGAAAACCCCCTTTATCCCTAGTTTTTAATTCCTACATTCTTCATTGAAGCTACTTCTTAAATTCATGTAAAAAGTGAAATAATTCCTTTGATAGAACTTGCAAAGTTTTTATCTGTTACCATTAACAGCACCTCTAACAGGTTCTTAGAAGCTACACTTACCTGACTATCCTACATTTGAAAGAGCCTGTGTTCTCAGGAACCTAATTTTAAGAGTTACCTCTAAAAGACTAATAAACAGCTGGAGCAGTAATAATTTTCTTCCTTAGTATTTTTACTGTGCATGTGAATGATGTAGCCCAAAAATTGTGCTGGCCTCCTTCAGCAAAGAACCATCAGGTTAGGAGAATAAACTGAGACTTAACATGAACGGCATAGGAAAGCAGCAAGGAACAGTTTTTTTTTAATGCCACTATCAACCACTATAGCCAAGTAATCATAAAATACAGATATAAATTATATTACAACCAAAAACATTAAGTCTGTCATTTTAAAAAGACGGATCGGGTTAAGAACCTTCTTTATACTGTGTCTCTTATATCAAACTCTATACAATTAGTTCATTTCTTTCGTTTACCCTATCCCATGCTTGAAATCACTATAACATAGGTCACAATAAAATCACTTTAAAAACAGAAAGCAGCTTGTCCACAAATAAAACAGTAACTTTGGTTCTCACCACTGATAGTCTAAACAAACTAGTACCCCGTGATGCCTTACCCAAAACATTGCTGAAAAGTCTTCTTTGTGGGGCCTAATTTTGGAGGTAATGCGACTTTGGCAAAGCACTCATTTTGCAAAATCAGTATCTACTCAGTGTGCAAGTAGAGATTCTTGATAGTTTTAGACTTGCTTACCTCTGTGTATTCTTTCCATTCACAAGCTTCCATCCAGTAAACTTTCCATTCTACAGGAAAGTATGGATTGCGTTCAGGATTACTGGTGTTGGACAGGCGCCTTATTTTATCATATATTTGAGGTACTGTTATTGAAAGCTGTAAGGTATCAAGGTCTAAGAAAACAGATCTGCAAGGCAAATAAGAAAACTATCTACTCAGAGTCATTGAGAATGAGGATCCAGGTTTGTTAGCCAGCCAGGAAATGCTTGTTATCTTTTGGTGTCTTCAACATGGTTGTCGATGCCATTCCAGTGCGTAGTCTTTTCTTAGTCCTTCTGTTTTATCTCTATAATGTAGTCACAGTTAGTACCTCCTAGTGACATGCTACAGAGTTAAGACAATTTTCTCCTTCTCCTTGGGATAAATTTATTTTCCTTTCCTTCTCTCCAATTCATGTACTTAATAGCTATGTCTTTCTAAATATTTTCTCAACTAATTTGTCAATTAACTTATCTGTACAATCTCCATGTGTCTCATTGCTGCAATTAGTTCTGCAATACACTAACTGGGGTTGGGTTTCAGTCTGATTCACACTAATGTCCCAACAGGCTCAAAACAGTGGACTGGCTATTGTGCAAACAAGGCGTGGGACCAGTGGGCCACCCACCAATCTGATCCAGTAGGGTTTATTTAATGTTCTTAAGTCTCATTATTTGGGGAAACCACCTCCAGGTGCAATGGCCTTCTCAGTTCAGTAATTCCTTAATATCTGCAAGGGCAAGTTTTGCAGAGAATGTAAATTTCCAGTCTCAAGTAATTGTGGCTATAGGAGTCTGAGGTGTCAGGGGATTTGTATCTTAGAACTGAAGAAACAACAGGAAAAGCCCCCTTAACTGCTAAAACCCTCAGAACCCTATCAAATAGGTTGGAATTTATTATCTTTTGTAGAACATAACAGCAGTGTAATGACACTCCACATCTGCTAAACCTATGCACAGCAGAGTCAGCATTGATGCATTTCACAAGTTTCAGAGCTTATAGTATTCTCTTTGGAGAACATTTCTACACAAGGATGAAGGGCAGGTTGTGATCTCCTAGTGGCTTATTTCCTGCTTGTTGCTTCTTGTTGTTTAAAGGACACATGAGCCTGTAGACTTGGCCTAAGATGATGAAGCATTTTGTATGCTTAGCTAGAAGAATGTAAAATCTCACTGTGAGAACTTGAGCACATCTTACTGCTTTACACCAAATAATGATTTAATAATGACAATACACAGTCTGATCCCATCATTCCAATTTCAACTGGGGACACAAACAGCTTCCTCTTCTAACTGCTGTTGATAGGCATCAACAAGGGAAGCCTGACACCTGAAGACTGCACAAACAAATGAAGGCAACCTAGTGTGTCCTAGCCCTAGGGGAGCACAGAGCCTGGATAAAATCACTTTGTGTGGGCAAAGACGCCAAAGGGCAGAAGTCCTGAAGAATGGTGTGAGAAGCTGGTGTAATTCCATAGAAACTCCCATCAGGAGTTGGATATTTATTCATTCCTAACAATTGGATCTGCAACAATTCTCAAGGTCAGACCTGTTGACATGTGAAATCTTCCATGTTCAGAGTTTCTAACCACCTGTTCCACACCCAGCCATTGCCAAGCATTCCAGGACCCTTTTGTTCACACGTGACTGAGTTATTCTTCCCTCTTGTTGATATTAATAACATTTATAAAAATAAATACATATTAAATTTTTTTTATTAAATATTTTTATGCAGTATTTCTCTCTTTTGCACTGTTTCTACACTGAATAACAGCAGTAGAGAATGGTTTGTTTATTGTATTTAACTAATTTTAGGTCATTCCGTTAAGATTAAATTTTCCAGGACAGCTCCTAAATTGGAATCCTAAAACTAGTCACTATGATAACATAAAAATGTAGATTAAGACATAAGTTACTATCTGCACTGAAACATTCATAAGAGCATTAAATATTCTTTAAAGAGCCTGGGACAGGGAGATAATTTGCTTCATGCCAAAAATACAACAACTCTCTCAGCAAGCAAATTTCCCTGAGGGGCAGAATGACACATATGGGGTTTCAAAACCAAGGCTATTCTTTCCCCAATCACTACATATCCTACCTCAGTTACATTACACTCTGGTTGTGGTCAGACCTAAGGTTTATTCCAGCTTCAGTCCACTTTCAGAATGCGAGAATACATCAGTAAAGTGACAAGCTGTTTTCTTTTTGCATTAAATAACTCAGAGAATTCCCCTTTGGGATAGATAATGTAGAAACAAAATTACTGGTCATGTTGCTGATGTGTTCTCTCACTCTGAAACTGAAGCTGGATTATACCTTAGGTGTGACCACAGCCTCTGAGAACAGCCTGTAGTGTAAGGGTTGCCTAATGTAGCAATTATAGAATAGGAATTGATATGAAGGAGGTATCTAAATGTGGACCAAAATATTAGATGCTCCCTTCCTGCTCATCATGTCAGGTGCACTGTCCGCAGACTGCAACCTAACTGAAATATGACAGATGGTGACTAGGGGGAAGAACAGCCTTGCGAGTGCTACCCTTTTGCTCCCCTTTCCACCTATGAATGGCTTGTACCTATTATTTGCAATCTCAGTCAATGGAGCCCTAAAAGTATTGCAAGGAGCTTTATTCACAGGATGTTCCCTTGGTTGCAGTGTAAATGTATGGATCAGGAAGGGAGGATAAGCAGAAGTAACATCACTTAAAGCCAAGGGATTCGTAACAAATAGGCGGATGGCACACAAATTCTGATTTGGCTATTTATATTCTCTGGCACGATTCTGTTTCAGCTTGCACACATAATATGCTTCCAAGGTTCAGTCAATAGCATGCTTGGTTTCCAAACTCTCTAGGCTTTCATAGATTGGCCTGAAATCTGCACTATATCCAGTACTTGAATTGTTGCCCCATTAAAACTTTAAATTTCCTCAAATCTGGGAAATCCATCACCTCCTCAAGCTTTCACAGATAAGTACTGAGTCACCTTTGGCTGGAATAAGAGCCATACCCACTTTTTTCCTTCAAACCATTGGAATTTAAAGTCCAGTCAAAATCATTGTCCCTCAGACATTTTGCCCATTTGTTGTGCAATCCTTTGGGATTCTAGCTCCAATCAGTAAAGATAGTTCAGACATCATGCCTTACATTCTATATTCAGCTGGAACCAACACAAATGGACAACTTGCTTTTTGTGGTGACACTAAGAGGTGTGCTTGAAGTGCTGTTTCTCAGATCACACCCTAAAGATAGTTGTATTAGGTATCAGCCCTGCATACAAGTTATGCCAGTGGGGGCTGAACCACTGCATTCCAGATGTAGTTGAAATTATAGATTCTGTCATTCATTGCTATTACCTATGATAGTTGGGCCCTGATTAGAGCTGTAATTAAGTGATATCTGGAGGAATGCACTTCACTCATTCTCAATCTCTCCTATTTTCAATGAGCAGACTCCATAGTCCAATAGAGGAAAGGAGAGGACCTAAGGAAATTGTGAGAGGAAACATCTTTCTTCATTTTTGCCTCCCTGTTCTTTAGAGTTTAAAGTATGCTCCACATGCATGCACACACATACATCAAAAAGAAAAAAAGGCTGAAAGAAAACAGTCTCTGTCTCTCACCTCTTATGCAGTGACACCGAGCTGTAGTCCTTGTTACAGTAGAGCCTTTCCAAGTGATGTTGAGCTGAGAAGCTGAAACTGAGCCACACATGGTCTTGCTTACGCCGCCACTGCCAGTGGTAGGGGAAGGGAGTGTGGTGTTTTGGACATGAGAAACTTGAACAGAGTCCAAGTAGAAAGTTGTCGCAGATCAGCACTCCATCCTGCTGGTGCACATGATACAGTGGGGCATAACCTGCATCTGGTAGTCTTAGGATTGGAATTTCCAGCAACTCATCCTGCAAAGAGTTAGGGCACGATTCTGCCTCAGAGCCTGTTGCCTTTTCAGCCATCTGAATGCGCTTGACAGGCCAGAATTTGAGCTGTTTATACCGCTGACTGACTCAAACAATGGGGAAAGCCAGTGAGGGGATGGGAACCCACACTCAATGTAGGGTCAAGCAAACACATGAACTGTTCTTGAGAGACAGAGAGAGAGAGAGGTTTGTTGAGAAACGAAAGTAAAACATTAATTCAATCGTTCTTGAATAACAAAAGACAAACCCTTGCCTAGAGGGAGGCCAGAAGAAAAATCCACCTTCAGAGAACTTTGTATCACAACTTAGTTCAAAGTAAACAAAAAACCCAAACAGTTACGACATAAAATTGGATATCTTATCGTTTGGTTGTGGGTGCGGCTAAACCGGGAAGCAAGCTTCTTCCTCTCAGGTAATAGACAGACAGGCAGACGCTCCTGACACAGTAAAATCGACCTACCCATAAGAAAGTTGATCTAAACATATGCAAATACACAGGCTGCTGTCAAACAAAACACAGAATGGGTTTATTCAGAGACAAAACCAGATGCCAAGCAAAGCATTTATTTCTATGGATAAAAACAAGCAGAAGAATCTTTATACATCCTAAAAGCGAGCCACCAGCAGATATGTTTATAGTCTGCTTTATAAACTGTTAAGACGGCTTTTGCCTTACTGTTTTCTCGAAAGCACAAGACCTCTGGGCGGTAAAAAAGAAGAGTAAGCGGTAAATGTAACTATCCATACATTGTTACAAATCTGCTGCCTTTTCCTTGTTGCAGCTCGCAACTGGAGTTACCTCCAATCAACACATTTTCTAACATAATTCCAGTAGTTTGGGCCTGGCTTATGTCCTATCTGTGTTTCTAAAAGAAAAGACCCTTCCCTCATACTGCATAGTTACCTAGGTTTAATTTTAAGAACTTACTTTTTTGCAAGTCAATGTCTGGGCTAGGCTCTCTGATAATGCTTTCACTTTCGATATGTTTCTTCCAATTAGAGGAAACATCCTGGTGTTGGCAATTTTTTATTGGCCATGTGCTGACCTGTTAGCAAATCGAGATGGAAGCTTACGAAGTAAAGATCGAAGAAGGGGAGTTTGGAGCTAATCAGTGCTTTTTATTTTAGCAATAATTCAGTGGAAGTAATACAGTTGCAATATTTGCAGGAGTCTGATTTTATTTTATTTCTTGTAAAGGACTATAATTAACTTCAGTATTCTTTTTCCACAATAGCACTGCTTTTATATTTGTTGTCTTTCTGCCACTCCTCTGGAGCAGCAAATTAGTCATGATGTGAAGAGAAGGCAAGGGTTATTTATTACTTGTTGCCACTTTTCTTGTTGCTGTTTGATACCATTAAGTTGGGTCGGACTTCTAGTTGATTATGCAGGCATCTCTATGCAGTATTCTTGGCAAAGGTACAAAAACTGCTTGCTTCTGGGGGAAGCTAGTCAACAAAGTTGTGTCCCTCTACTTTCCAGGCTGTTTGCTATACCTCTGAGCTAAAGTCACCCTCATCACCATTCTTTAGTTTGAATAAAATAGGTACTGCTAAGGAGCAAACAGGAATACAGGCACTGCAGCTCTGGGTAATAGTAAGATGGTATGGATGAGTAGCTTGAGACACTCCATCTTCCTTCCTTCCTTGAATCAGCCTTATTTGTGTCGCAATAGTTAAGGTCTTCAATGTCTGCATAAATTACAAAATTAGGGGTAAAGTCAATCAAGGAGTAACACTCTCAGTACTAAACCTAATCAAGGTGATTAGGAGGGGGGAGCAGGGCACTTCTTAGGCCATTTACTGGGATTGGAGAGCAGGAATAGGTTTGTCCTTGTCTCAGCTTGAGATGCGCACAAGCATTTGGTGGACCACTGTGTGCGACGGGATGCTGGACTAGATGGGCTGTGGCCTGATCCAGCAGGGCTTCCCTTATGTTCTCTTATGACAGTGGTTCTCAACCTTCCTAATGCCGTGACCCCTTAATGGAGTTCCTCATGTTGTGGAGACCCCCAACCACGGGGGCGGAGCAGCTGGGAGGTGGGAGGGAAGGGCGCCGGGAGACTTGTCGCGACCCCTCTGAAAGGGTAGTTCGACCCCCAAAGGGGTCTACTAAAATTTTTCTTGCCTCTCCAAGACGTTGTTAGAGCGCAACTCTTCCCTTCAGGGGAGGCCTATTGGGTAAGGCAGAAGTTTGGGGCAATAAAACAAAAACCCTTTCTGAGACCAGAGATTATGCCCTTTCTGCACTGGGCCTTATTTCAGATTATATCCTGGAATAGGGACCTGCTGTCTGCATCAGGATGTAGTTAGCAGATCCCTATTCCAGGACAGAATCTTAAATAAGGCCCAGGATACAATCTGCAAAAAGAGCCTATAGCTCTTTTATTCCTCAGAGTATTGGTTTCTGCAGTCCTGGGATGAAACCCTTGCCAAAACAAGGGGTACACCCCAACCCCTTACCTTGATGAAGCAGTTTCCCCTTTTCTAGTCAAGATAGAGAGGACATAGGCTGGCTCTGGCCAGACTTTCCTCTTACTATATGGAAAAGAGGACAGCTGTATAGAAGAGAGGATTTCAGCAGCTGTTTCCTGTGTTACAAACTACACCTGCTGAAATTGCTTCTTCCATGCAACTATTAATCAGACAGTTACAGATCCGACTCCTGGATCAGACAGCCAGATCAGAGTGCATGAACTCAGCTACAAAGGAAAAGGGAATGGCTGTGATAGAGCAAACTATCTGAAAAATGGGGAGTTGCTGGTCCAATCCCCAGCCTCTCCCTGGAAGTAGGCAATGGCGAATCATTTCTGTATCTCTGCCAGGAGGACTCCTTAGAGATGCCCATGCAGTCAACCAGGAGTCAGCCATAACTTGATGGTACCCAAAACAACAGAGGGTACACTTTTTAGCCACGTTTCTTGTTTCTATTTTTTTTTTTTTTTACTGTTAAGAAAGGTCAATCAAGGCTGAATAAATTCACCACTGAATTTCACTGGAATCAAGGAAGAGAAACAGAGTTTTTATGTTCAGAGAGCAAGCCCTTAGATTTTTATTCCTGTTATTCTGCACTAAGCTGTTGCCTGTTGGAATAGCATCTCCACCTAAAAAAAAGTATAAATTTTCCAATGGATGGATGGATACATACATACATACCTGTCCCTCCTCACAGTTATAAATAAATAAATTATAACCAGGACCAGTATATAAGAAAATGTCTTCACCAATATTTACAAAGGAGCAAATGAAGAATTTCTTCCAACATCATATTAAGTCATCTGAAATAATAATCATCCATTTATCCATTAAATTATTCACTTATTCATTTGGGCAGTTTCCAAGCATATCCTGGTTTATTCACCTTCTGTAATACTTGCTTCCTCTTATATTCAAGATTATTATCTTCATTTCAATCTTTTCTTTATATAGAAATCCATTCCCAAAAATGTTTATACCAGGTCTCAAGAATCCAATCTTTAGATTCTTTCCAGCCTTTCACAATATTTATTTATTTATTTATTTACATTTATATCCCGCCCCATACCCGAAGG
>MTQE01002208.1:8739404-8751623 GCA_014337955.1 Aspidoscelis marmoratus | reverse complement strand
TGCCATGACCGGGCCTGAAGCCAGATTGAAATGGATCTAGATAATCAGCTGTTACTGTCAAATCATATCTTGGGGAAAGTGTAATATCTGGGTGGGGTCTTTAAAATTTCCCTTGGTAATATTTCTATTTCTTTATCATATCCCAGAAAATATAAATAAATGGATAGGACCACAATAAGTGACTACAAGAACCTATACATGACCACACTCTCTCCGATATATATTAGTGTGTCCTGAACCCACATAGGCCATATGAACATTTGTTCTATACATCTATATATAATTTTTAAATAAATATCTTTAAATTTTGTATATTGCAAACTCTTCAAATTTTGTAAATGGAATTGTATATTGCTTTAGTTATTATCAATTACCTTTAATTTCATTCAGAAAAATTATTAAACTAAGTAAGAGCCTGGATTGCCATTTGTATAATAAAACTGGTATATTTATTTTGTTCTCTCAATGTCTCAGATAATTTTTACTAAAAAGCAATCTCCTTGGATTTAATATCACTAATGTTGGGGGTGACATTAATTTTGTTCTTTAGTACAATCCCCCCCTTTCTTCCCCACATACCATGTGTTTCATATCAATTATATTTAGATAAAAATATGTAACAGTAGTTTTTCCTTTGTGCTTGTAGATAGGTTAAAATGTCACTTAAATGTATTTGTTGAATACCTTTGAGAGGATACTAATTTACCCATTGTCCTGATTTGAAGATAATTCACCCACTGTTTAATTTTTTTAAATGCCTTTTAAAGCTAAGGAACTTATTACTTTTAATCTTTCCCATCTTCCCTTGGGCCAAACTCCTTAGTTTCACTGACCACTTTAACTTTTGTGGTAACATCTCATTTCAGAGTGGGAGTTCCTCCCGTATGGGCAGAATATGAAATTCCTGGCACATTAACGTATATTGGTTCATGGACAAAATATTCTAGCTCACATGATTGTTAAAAAAGAGCAATAGATTGATTAGATTGATTGAATTCAAGATTGCATACATAGTTTCTTTACTGAAATTTTTTCCTAACCACTGCAAATTAACCTTTTTCAAGTTGTCTTTTTCATCTATATACAATTTCAAAGTATTCTTAATCTCTGAATTTTCCTTTATGTAGAAAAGAAGGAAAGTACCATTGCTGCCTGTAAGTGGAAGCAGCAGCTTTATTTTGTCTAAAATATTGTGCAATTGCATTAACTGAACTTCTTCCATTATGCAATTAGAATTACCCTGTTGGCGAAGTCACACATCTTGGCTCGCTCTTGGCCCAGTGACTCTTCCTCTGCCCACATCCTCTTTCAGTGAAGATGGCTGCAATTTCACAGGTGCCTCAACCACAGCCCTTAAAAAGCATTTCCCATTTACTTACTTAATGGTTTCTGAATCTCCCTGTTTTTTTCTCAAATGTCCCAATACTTGCTGGTTTATAGCACCTTTAAGAGTCCCTATAACAAATGTCACAGTCTCCATGTGATCTTAAGGGAAGAGCTGGTGGTTGAGTGAATGACTATTGTAGACTTTACTGATTGTAGTTTCTGCATTTGTGCTACCAGTACTGCTGAATTTTTTTTTTTTTTGTCATTTGCCAGTGACACTGGGGGCATGCTTCAGGATGGGGGCCACAGAAGGGCAATCAAAATCACATTTACTTGTGTGGAAGTAATTCTTGTAGCATCTTAGTACTTTTTGGGTGTTTTTCCACTGTCACTAGAAGTACCCATTAAGTACCCATTAATGGGTACTTCTAGTGACAATGGGAAAACACCCTTTGTTGCATTAACTACAGACTAAAGCCCAAGTGAAAGTGAACAATCTGGTCCTATAGAAATCTACTCCATAATAAGTCTTTTGGTCTTTTAAGGTATCACAAGATTCTTCCTCTAACCCCTGTAACTATTTGACAGACCTATCTTAAAACTCACTTGGAACTGTGTCTTATTCTTTGTTGACTGATTTTACTAGTCCAACTTTTAAAACAGTGTTACTCTGCTATGAAGATCGTGGAATAAAATTGCAGTGAGATTTCATAAGCAAAAACAAAGTCCAAGTTTAGATTTTGTAGCTAATAAATCAATTTTACCTACTGTTTTTTCCAATTATTTACATCTGCATTTTTAAGGTGCATGCTGGGGAACAACATCAGCATCCTGGAGTAGCCTAAACTGGCTTAGGATACTGACTTCCTCAGTGCTGGCATAGACTGTCAATTTAAGTGTAAGAGAAAATTGACGCTTAATGTCCTTCTTCTCTACAGTGATTCACTGGCCATTTTAGTATAAAAATGAGGTAAAACATTAAGGTTATTCACCAGTTTTCCATAAGCTACAGTCAACAACTGAATGCAGGATCTCTCATAAGAAAAGGAATGGGGTAGGCAAAATTATCCCAGTATTATTGTTGCTGCCGGAAGATGAAAATGCTGGTTTAAAAAAGATAACAATAGGAACAAGGGGAAATAAGACAAGGAATGGCTATTTTAAGTGTTATTCATGGTAGCTGAGGCAAAAGGACATGCTACATTTTCCCAACACACATCTCTCATAGTTTTCTGAAAAAATACAACAGATTTATTCAGCTTTGAATCCAGCTAATGCTAAAAACTCCTTTTCTGTCATTGTTTGAAATGAACTACTTCCAGGAATTGAGCAGTAATTTATGAAATTATGGGTCTTTTCCTTTGAAGCCAAAATCTTCTGCCCTCTGGTGGTGACTCCCTGACGGAAACATCAGCTTCTACGCTATTTCTTTCAGCTTTAAGAAATAAAAGAGATTGGTTTGTTCACATCAGGAAACCAGAAAAGAAAATCGAAAAGCAAAATTTTAGGGCATTTTTGCATAAAGCATGAATAATGTGAAGTTCCTTTGAGTCTTATGCCCATTATTTGAGTGTATCAGTGCTAGGTAAAAAACAGGAAGGGCTTAAAAAACAAAATACAGGTACACAACATAAAGCAAATATTGATCCATAATCAAAATCTAATAAAACATAATAATGACAAGCTTTCTAGTTACTAGTATAAACAAAAATGGATTTTTGCAGTGTAAATGTGGAAATGTCATATGCTTTAGGTGGGTCCTGAAAGAACACAAGTATGCCTAAAGTTTTGTTTTTGCAAGAACTGCAGTTTGATCCAAGTAATATACAAAGCCAATTAATAAACCAAATCCAAATGGCACTGTATGTCTACATGTTATTCCTTGAATAGCACTGTATCCTTTTTGCCTCCCTAGTTTGCCTTCCCCTACTTTCTTTAATGCATATTCAGATTTAAGAAAAGCCCTAGTGAGCCGCACAGACCACGCTCACGGATTGGTACTGGAATACTGTAGGTTTCACTGGGCTGTGGCCAATTATGTTCAGGGTGGCAGCACTCCACTCTCTTGGCCTTTCCAGTCCAACACCCAGATGCTCTCCACTTCTCCAGTTGCCCGACAACTTGCACCTGGTCCTACACGTCAGCTTTTCGGCCTCTTTTCCTGCCTCCTGGCAGTCTTGGAGGAGAAGAGTTGGCTTTGCTACCCCACTTTTCTCACCCATTTAAGGGGACTCAAAGCGGCTGCCAAAGCTTTATAGTCTTCTCCCCACAACAGCACACCCTGTGAGGTGGGTGGGGCTGTGAGAGCTCAGATGAGAGCTGTGACTAGCCCAAGGTCACCCAGCTGGCTTCGCGGAGGAGGGCGGAATCAAACCCGATATTCCCAGATACTCCTTAACCACTAGGCGCTAAGATAACACCACTGTGAGTGCCACAGATTAGTTGGGCCCATTCACAAGAGCACGTGAAAGCAGATTTTTCCTCCCCCCTCCGTCGCCCATGTCCCGCTACGACTCTCCGCCCCTCCTAAAATACTGAGTGAGGCGTAAGGAAAGGAAGTCGTCGCCCTCTTTCCGTTCATGTGACTCTCGCAGGACCAATCATCCCTCTAGAAACGGAAGAACTCAGCCGCTTCCTTATTCACCATGGAAACGCCTCCATTCTCTTCCTCTCTGGAACGGTGATGGAAGGTGTGGCAAGTGATTGACAGGCACGTTTTCAAATCATACTCAAAGGCGGTGTTCTAAGGTGAGGGCCCGCCCTCCCCTGCATCCACAACGTCGTCATGCTAACGAAAGGTAGGAAGGCGGGGCGACCAGGTTCTCGCGGAAAGCGAAAACAAACCAATCAACAGTCGCTTCCGAAAGAGGAGGCGGGGAAGACGGGGAAGATTGGCGTGGTGCCAACCAATGCTGTGCGGCCGCGGCTCCTGCTGCTCCACGTCGGCATCGAGGTGACCAAGATGGAGGCGCTGATCCTGGTAGGAGCCGGAGGGGCGAGGGAGAATTGCTGGGGTGCGCGCTCGTTACCATGGAGATGGGCTTGTAGGCGGGACGCAGTCTAGTGGCCGCCGGCCTGGCCGGGGGTTTCTTTGGGGCTGCGGATCACGGCTGGCCACTTTTAGTGCAGTCCGTGGGCCCGGCGGCTGTTGGGGGAGAGCGGCCCATATGTCAGAGAGGGAGAAAGGCCGAGCTCTGTCGGCTTCTTCTTAGAGGGAAATAACGGGCGACTTGCTCTGCTTCGCTTTCTCCCCAGGGACTCTCAAGCCTGAGAGAAAAAGAGTTGCCAGGACTCGTCCGTAGGAGAAAGTCGAAAACCCTTTAATTTTAGGAATAAGCAGGGACCGCCCTGTGTTGGATCCTGTGAGGCGAGTTAGGTGAAAGGCGGTGAAATGCACGGGAGGGAAGACGAGGCTTAAGTAACAGTGCAATTTCAGCCTCACTTTTCTTGGAGTAATTGGGAAAACACAACGGGACTTTCTTCTAAATCATCGGCTGATCGACTTTGGGTGGTGGCAGAAATTCCCCATAAATCTTATTTATCTGAGTTGTTACAATTGCTTATATCCTGTCTTCTAGGATGTAAATGTTTCCGAGGCATCTTGTAACCATAATCCTTATTAGAGTTTATAACGAGGGCCGTTGTGTGTGCTAACCAGGCCCCGGTTGCTAGATTTTTAGTTAGGAGAGAAGGGAATTTCAGGAGGTATTGGCTGTGCTAAAACTCCACCACACAACTGTTACAACTATAGTAGTGCTGACCTGGAGTTTGTATGGAAACTGTTCATAACTTCCCCTTCCTTCGAAGATTTCAGAAAAGAGAAAGAATAAAACATTGATATCAAAAGACATACATTAATTTCTGGTCTTTAATATTTTTAACATGCAAAAGCACACCAGAACAGAGGAGGAGGAGGAGCTTAAGAATTAAAGGCCACAGCGAAAAGGTGTGTTTTAAACAGGCGCTAAATGATGTCCAGTGATGGCATCCATCTGATATGCCTGCATCACCTTGGCCACTACTAAGAAGGCTGAATGTATGCTCTTCAGCCCTTGAAACTGAGGTCAGTAACTTTCCCAGGAGGTCTGCTGCTGATGATCTCAGTGTTAAGGCAGGTCCACAAATGCCAGGAGGTGCTTTTTACACCTTTGAGATGTAAATCATTTAGGGCCTTAAATGCCAAAGGCAATAACTTGACTGCGTTTGGCAGCAGATTGGCAACTAGTGAAAATTATCTGATGCCCTTTTGATTAGAAACATCACAACCATTGCTGCTGTACAGAACACTCATTTCAGAATGATTTCCAGAGACAGCCCTGTGTGGAGTACATTAAAGGAGTTCATTTTGAGGGTTACCAATGCATGATTTTAAAACATATTGTAGTCAAAGGAGACAGATATATGTATGGAGAGGGAGGGAGAGACCAAGACCAGATTGTAAGGCATAGCATATGCTTTCATATCAGTTACATCTACAGCTTATGTAAGTAAGGATATGATGTATTAATATTCTCCAATTTGTTATCATTTGGCTTTTTACTTGGTTTAGAGGTAGTCAACCTGGTAACCACCAATGGATCATATGGTGCTTATTTATGTAGCTATTTCAGCACAGAGTTGCTAACATGTGCTATGGTTTTTGTTAGAAACAGCATTCTAGGGAATCCTGAGGTTTCTCAAAAAGATCATTAATCAATATATTGAGACAACTTGCCAACCGGAAGTACCCCCAAAGAGTTTGTATTTTAAAATACAAATGCCCTCAGTTCCTAGAAAGCCATAGTGAGGCACAAAAGGATTGGGTAGTATTCTTCTTGAACTGAATTTGCTGCCATGTTGTTATGACTGACTGCAAAATGCTGAGAATGCTGTTGGGAAAGCCATTATAGAGGAGGTAGGTCAGGATCTTCAAAAACCTTGGGGAACAATGGAATGGTACTATAACCTGCAGCTTGATTGGGTTGTATGGGATAAGTATCCCTTATATACACATATGGTATTGCTTACTTTAGATACATATTCAGTCTCTCAAGTTTTGCCAATTTTTAGGCTGCTTTTGTTAAAACAATCAATTTTTAAAACATCAACATAAAAATATCAAAAACAGCAATAGAGTTTTCAAAAATTGTGTTCTCTGGAGGACAGACAGGGTCTGAGGAAAGCCCTAGCAGGTCTGAAATTGCATGACACTGCATGATATTATCCTTTGGCATGAGTGAACAGGATAAGGACTTCAGGATAAGGGAAGAGTGGTGCAGGAACAGAAGCTGCTCACTTTGCTCCCAAGGCCAAGTTTGTTAGTTTTTCTACCTAGCAAACTCAGTCCCTGTGTAGAGGGAGAATTGCTGACTGAACCATTACAAGAAGCATTTGAGACCATTTTTTGCACTTTCCTAGTGTCAGCTGAAGAAGAGCAAGCGCCAAGTTAGCTCCCCTGAGATGGGCATGAGACAATGTCCTTAAGATGTACTCCAGGTTCATCAGCCTCAGGCTGGGATGACCAGTGTTCAGAGATCACGGTAGTCCAAAAGCTTCAGAAGGTCAACTGGTTTTTACTTTAACCTTCAAATTGTTTGATTGCAGATTGTTTTCAAAAATAATGCACCGTCAAGATAATCACAGCTTAGCTGTAGTTGTGAAAACCTCATAGCAGCACTGAAGAAATTTCTGTTAGCTGAAAATGGAATTAGGGTAAAGTAAGGGGACAGCTTTGGGAAAAGGGAATAAGGTCGGCATGCCCAAACTCAGATGGTTAGCTGTAACAATAAAACACAGCAGAGTACAAAAACACAAAGTGAGACCTGTTGCACACGTACACAGACTGTTTTCAGAAGACAAGGACAAAACTGCTCTTATAAGGAAAAAAATTAGCAAGAACAACAACACTCATACAGACATAGGAGAGTTTAAAGCTTAATATTCCAGTCCAGGTATGTTACAGGAGTAAGCAACGTCATGCCTGTCTGTACAAAGGTGAAATCCCTCCACAGGAAGAAAGGGCACAAATGTGAATATTCATCAATAGACAGTATTTCTCCTTATGTTTGTGCCTTCCTCACATAAGGCAAGTTTTTTTATTGTTGTTGTTCTGATCTGGAGCCAGTTATTAGTATATTCTGTTAGATGCTTTTCAAGTTTCCAGTAGCTGCATTTCTGCAGGTGGAATTTTTCATTAGCACCACCTTTCAGGAGCAACCCAAGTGGCCGTAGCTTAAGGCAAGACAGCAACCCAAGCCAGTCTGTCCCCTGAAATGTTCCTTTTCTAGGATTACTGTAATCAGCAGTATCTATTGAGAATGAGAAAAAGACAGCTGCCTCCACTGTTGTTAGAGGCCAGAGAGTCTTGTTTAGTAATAGACTATTAGAATTGAGGACAGCCAAATAACAGATTCTCCCTTATGATTTCCATGTTGTTCTTGTATCACTGTAACAGAACTGGGCTGATCCAATGATAACCTTACCTTCTAAATGTGATGATAACCTTACCTTCTAAATTTCTTTTCTGTCATGCAGTTGTTATAGAAGCTTTGGCAGAAGGGAGAAAGCTCTCAGTTAGACTGATAAGAACATAAAGTAAACTGTGCTGGATCAGATCAAAAGTCCATCTGTTCCAACATCTCGATTTCTACAGGTCAACTAGACACCTCTGAAGACCCAAAGGAAGTCATGAAGGCAATACCTATTTCCCACTGTTGTCTTTTTGTTCAAATTGTTCTTTAGTAGCAGTATGTCAGAAACTGCACTAGTATGCCATCTGAGATTTTTAAATTGTAGTCTTAGGTATAATGAAGGAATGAGTCATGTTGAACTCAACAGGATATATTTCTGAGAACATGTTCTAGGAGTGTGTTCTTAGCTTTTTGTTCACCTTGGGGAAGTTCGTTTCCTAAATATTAAGAGAAATAGATATGGCAAAATCTTGATTTGGTATAAGCTTCCACGCGTCACTACACTAGGAAAATTTTGATTATAGGTTGAGTTTAAAACACAGAACACAATCTGAGCTGTAGTACAACTTACTGTGACATAAAACCCTGCCTTGAGTCTGATTTAAAGTTTGGATATGAAATCGTAGTACTTCCTTTTAGCATATTGTTCCCATATAAAGATCTCCAAAAAATCAGAGTTTTCAAATATATATATATATATAATAGTGGATTTCAATTTGGAATCTCTGTACTTTTTAAGGTGCTTTGCAGGCTGGGGTTGAAATCATGATGAACTTAATATGACCTCCAAACCCTATGGTCTTGGCTTATTCTGAAAAACAAATGAATTAAATGCAAAACATTTCTGCAGTGTAGCAAAATACCCTGATAATGAAAACACAGGGTTTTTTAGAAGCCCGTTTCAGGACCAGGACATGATATTTTGAAATTTAATGTGAGAAGACCAAAATTCTCTGCCAACTTCTAAAAAAAACCCCAAACCTGGTTTATATCATAATTTACTACTTCTCAAAGACACCTTGATTTGCTCATGAGATGGGCAGCTCTTGCTGAACTTAGTATTAACTTGGGTTTTCACATTCTGACTCATGGTGTATGGGGGCTAGGTTGAAAAAGACATGTTGCCTCCCCCACCCCCTTTCTTCAGTAAAGGGTGATATTTCACGACCAAAAGGCTGTCAGTAAGAAAATGTACTGATGGGGAAATATTTTAGTCTCAGCTGTTTGTACACATCAGAGTGGATCAGTACAAAGGATGCAGAGATATTGTTCCTGTTCCATTTCTCTCATTTATTACTTGTTTGAATAGGCAGCAACTGTAAGGGAGAAGAACACAAGGCCTAGAAGACACTTAGCTTTGGTAATAGGTTCTTCACAAGCATGTGGGCCTGGGAAATGTGGCTGATTGAACTGAAAATCTATGTAGAGAGAGTTACATGATGGGCACAATACTATGTCTCTGGTCGAATTTGCACTTACTTGCTTGGAATGTTATCCAAAGACCATCCCAGGCCACTTAATAGCACGAACAGTTGGAGCCATTCACATGCTAAGCATTGGAACAGTCAATCCCATTCCTGTCCAGCAGTCCCTAGCAAAGTGAATGGCATGCTTTCCTCTTCTATTCCCAGTGAGATGCCCTGACTTTGGATGTCTCATCCACTAATTGCCACTGTAAGGGTGATTATCAGAGGAACGTCCAAACTAGCAGCTCTCACCTTGCAACATCTAGAAGTGTTGTGAATGCACCTGTCTTGAACTGTTCTTGATTGCACAGAAATACCTATGGATAGCATTTTAGCTGTCCACAGAAGGTAAGGATTAAGAACAGATTGGGATGTCTCTGGGACAAGACAGCTGCAGCAAATCATGGTCCAAACCACACTCCTCCTGGAATTGTCCTGGAGGTAAGTGCAAAAAAAGTCCCATGTTAGGCAAATGTTTACTTGGGGGAAGGAGAAGGAGATATATTTGGAGGGGAATTATACCTGATTACAAGTGGATGTGTTTAATGTATCTTCTACAGTAATCATCAATAGGAATTTATTAAGAAGAGAGTCCTGGAATGCTAAGAAAAACCAGGGACTTTTTATATCAGGCTTCAGATCAACATCTCTCCCAGCAAAAATAATGGTTTAAACGTAGCATGCAGGATAGTTGGGCATGCTACCGGTTGAACTCCTCCAGTGCCAGTAAAACCCACTATTGCAGTTTTAGGAGAGCATAAACTGCATATGAAATGACAGCTTGACTAATGAGTTAAGATATTCTTCTCCCCCACTCGGAAGAAATTTTTCATATTGGAAGTCCTGAATATGAATCAACGTAGATCGTTAGTAAATAAGTCTTTTGAACTATTGAACTGCTGTGGAATACTGGTATAAAACTGCCAGTGCTGCCATCTGCAGGGAAGATTATTTGTTTTTTGAATTTTTAGGTTTTTGCAATTCTGCTGTATTAGCAAAAACCCAGCATGCCATTTTACTGTAGAGCACCTGCTTTATGCAGGTTGTCGTCTCTAGACTGCAAGCGCCTTGATTTTGGACTAGCAGCCTCTTAGTGAAGTGTTTTCCCTCTTTCCAGGAAATACTTGCTATGCATGTAAGCTGTGCTGGCCCCAGGCAGCCTTATGGGAATATCTTGCCTCCTGCATGTGGTTCTTCAATAGCTTTCTGCAAATAAAACAGACACTGACATATTTCTTGCCATCTCATCTCCTTCACCAAACGCTATCCTTCCTTGGGGTCCTGGCAGCTGTAAAATCTTTATGGCAATGCTGCTGTTATCATGCTGACCATCTGGGCCGTTGCACACCTAGTTTAATTGATTGAAGTTTAATTTATTGAAACTTCAGAATTAAATGATCAGAATAAACTGTGCAGTAACTCTTAACGTCTTGTTTTAATGGTTGATTGCTCGAGGCAGCCCTTGGCTTGAACTGGAAACCTCCAGAGAGAAATTTATGCTGTTTCTGGCCTTCCAGTCAGGGCTCATTATAGATTTAAAATGTGTGTTTATTTGCTCTCTCTGCTGTGGAAGCTTGATCCTCTAGCAAAGAAATGTATTAATTCTTCTGCCTTGCGTACATGGTAATCACCTAGTCTGACTCTCTGCAAGCAAGGAAATTTGCTTTTTGCTGCTTATTGGTGATCTAACTTAGTCCAGGTCAAGAACTGAATGTTCTTGTGATGATATCTGTATGGGGAATTGGCTGGTTAGATTTTGTGATCATACTGTTGCACCTGCAACTTTAGGGGACTCTAGTAAGGACTGCTATAAAACAGTCTCAACCTGGTGTCTGCAGGTATTGCCCAGGGGCCAAATAAAATATTACAGGAATACTACATCCCCTCCCTTCAGTGTTAGCCAGGCAAATGTCTGTAAGGTGACGGGGGCTGTTGGGGTGCAGGCAACAGAAGAAGCACCTATTTTGTCATCAACAGGATTGCTTTCTTGTATGATAACAGATTGACCATGCTATCACTATACCTATCTATTTATCTTGTTTCTTTATATACTGGGGCATAAAATGAACATATTTAAATAAATTCTTTTAAAGTTTTTTTTAGCTTTGTGGATCTTTTTTGAAAGAGATTTGTATCCTTGGTAACACTTGTCATTGCTGATCCTTTCCATGTTATAGAAGTTCTGCAGCACTTGCAAAGGTGTGGCTTGGTCCATGGAGAATACTGGCTAGTCTTGATGAATTCCATAGTTGCTTTGGGTGAGCTGAGTACTAATGATGGCAAGTATTAAGAGATACATTGGGCAGCAGGGGTGAGCTGCCTTTCAGAGGAGCCTTACTGCCATGAGTATCTTCCCACCTGAGGAACTCTTGATAAACCTCCGAGGAATCCTATGGGTTTTCTGGAATGTAGCCTGAAAACAGTGCATTAAAAGATGATGAGTTTCCCAGACTTCTACCCTGTGACATTTCTAGGATATGGAATAGTCTCCTGTAGCAGAATGATTGACTACCTTATTATGATGCTGACTCCTGTCTCAGTATAGAAGGGCTGCAGGCTGCAGTAGCCAGTAATAATTCCCACCTTTTTGTGATGTTGCAGGAAATACAGACAGGTCGCTTTGGAAAATCATATTGTTTGTGGATGTAGAAAGGAGCCACTTGACATTTGGGTTGTTCATAAGAAGATAAGGCATCCAATTCTAATGGCATACCTCTTTCAAAATCTGAGATATATTGTGTGCCGTAGTGCTTCAGTCTGGATCAGTGCCTGAATCTAGTTTGATAGTGTGGGAGAGAAATTCAGCTTAGAATCTCTGTACTGCTGCTCCTGCAGAGGGACTTCTGCAGCGCTTGAGGTGAAGTTCTGTTATACACTCTGACTGTGGCTATGTATAAGTCAGTGCATCACAGAACTTTGTCTCGAGAGCTTTCCAACATCCAGCAGAGAGGAGCTGCATCTCTTCTGGTCTTTTTTTT
>MTQE01002208.1:8704872-8739345 GCA_014337955.1 Aspidoscelis marmoratus | reverse complement strand
TTCCAACATCCAGCAGAGAGGAGCTGCATCTCTTCTGGTCTTTTTTTTTTCTCTCTTGTCCCAAGAAGCTCTTGAAAATCCATTCCCTGGCGACACTGAATCCATTAATTGCACTGGGTTATCAAAGCAGAAGGGAAATGATGTTTGTGCTGTTGCAGTTTGGCTGGGTGTGCAAATTTCAGATGCTTGTACAGGAATATGTTTACTGAATTTGGGTTTGCTAGTAGAAACCCTGAGGAGCCAGGGTGACTCAATGGAAGAACATCTGCTTTGAATGCTGTGAATTCCAGGTTTGGTCCTCAGCATCCCTTGATACCAAGAAAGAACAACTGCCAAGAATCCAACCCAACTTGAGCAGTTATTTAGCTTTACTAGATGCTCTGATGCTGGTTATATCTTTGGCGAGTTGATCCAAGACCATATTGGTTATATAGTATTGAATCAAAGTATTGGTAGAGGCTAGCTTTTGCTCCTTGCCCAAATAGAAGCATCCCCAACAGAAGACTCTTCAGTTTTTCCTTGACTGCATTTCATTTAGCTAAGGTGAGCCCATCACTTCCAACACTGAACTGTTCTTGGTATAAGAAGTCCTTACCCTGCATATTAACCAGAATCTGCCATCTTGTAAATCAAAGCCCATTATAGGTTTGACATGGAATGATGTATACGTCTATGTGTCTGGGACCTTCTTATTGTGCTTTTTAGAACCTTTTCTGACTTGTCTAAATCTTTGTTAAAGCTTGCTGCCCAGATTTGGACACAATATTTTAAAAGGGTTCAGGACCACCATAGTAGTAACCTTCAGTGTTTTCAAGTTTAGGATTCTCCAAGTACAGTTTTTGCTTGTTTCGTCAACGGTGCAATCCACTTGAAGAGTACAAATTATTATTTGAACACTGGTGTTTTCATAGGATGCCAGCTGGAAAGAGTAGAATAATAATTGTATGAAATGGTCTGCTGGCCTGTAATGTATTATTTATTTGTATGCCTCCAAAGGCCAACTGCTAGGAGATTGCAAGGAGAGCAAGCTATGTTGTCATGTCCTCCAAGTGGGCTTCCCTGTGGAATTGGCTGGCCACTGTGAACAGATTGATGGAACTGACTGACCATGGCTCTGATCCAGTGGACCACTTATGTTCTTATGCCCTCAGTCCAGGGAGTCCAAGATGGCAAGCATTAGTTTCCTCCTATTTAATCTTCACAGCAGCTCTGTAAGGTAGGTGAGATTGAGAACATGACTGGGGTTGGCTAATGTATGTGTAGTCTGTTAAGTTCAGTGGGATCAGTTTTCATGGGTTTGGCAGAATTAAGCCTATCAGTGTCTTACCATAAGCATTACCATTTCTACTAGTTTCACTTCTTTTTTAGCTGCCAGAGGCACCATAGGCTGTACATATAATATTGTACTATTTGTATAGTATTGGAGGTAGCCTATACATCTAACTCCCATGTCTGTGCTTCTTCAGAAAATTATCACTTACTTACTATGATCCTAGGGCTCCTCCTGGTGGTGAAGGGCTAAAAAAATGGGTCAAGGTGAGGGATGTGTTAATTGGTGTTTAAGATTGAGAATGCAAGACCCTCTCCCCTTTAATAACAGAATGTATGTGGCATCAGCAGTGTACAAGTATGTCTTGCCGAATCTGTCTCTGTTGTACAGAAGTCTTCAGATCAGTATTGGGTGGTTACTATTGTTTTCCAGTCATTGTTGCCTCAGATACTTCTACTTTGGTGAAATTGTGGCTAAAAGATGTGGTGGTATTGGTCAGAGAGATTCTCCCAAATGTCTATTATTCAGTAGAAAGAAGGGTGCTAATTAAGAACAAACATGTGTTCATGTGTTGCACTGCAACAGAAGAGGTGTTTCAGAGAGAAGGAGCTTATGTGCTTTTTTGGAAAGAATATGAGGGAATCACTTTGAAAAGCATCTTCAATAAGAAGTCAGGTGGTATTATGTCATTTTCTGTCTTATGGGGCTTTCTGTATTTCTCAGCACAAGAAGAAGAAGTAACTCTGTTTTTGTTCTTTCAAACCTGCTTGGGGTGGTGAACTTATCTGTGGACTGCTGGCATCATCCAGGCATAGTGGTTGTCCTAAAGTGGTGCCAAAGATGCATTAAATCATAATGCCAGGCTGAATATAACCTGCAAGTGTCCATTGTGATCTGTCCAGATATTTGACATGCATTGTCCATTATGACTTGCTTTTTACCTGACAACCTCCAGTCCTATTATTTATACCTGTGTTGACAGAAAAAATGTCTTCAAACCTGGATGAGCTGTATAATGTGACTGGTAGAATTCCTTCAGAGGTTTCCAGGTTGTCCAGGCCTGAGACAATTGCTACTGAGTCAGGCATTTGCTACATATAAGTCTTGGTTACAGATTCCAGTATTTCATTCTGAATATATTCTGTGCATTTTTGAATTATACCAGGCAAAAATGTCAATTAGGGATAATGGCATTTATTAAAAAGGGGAAAGAAAGGTAGTTTTTAGACTTAAAATCATGTCTTTCTTTTCAGGAGCCGTCTCTCTACACAGTGAAAGCCATCCTAATCTTGGACAATGATGGAGATCGTCTTTTTGCCAAGGTAGGCCTTGAGATTTAAAGGGAACAGGAAAGTGAAGCAAGTTAGAGTTGCCTTTGAGACCTTCTTTATTATTAACATCAGTTGGGCTATTTATTTCCAAAAAATGTTTGTATGAGCAACGGGAAGCTTACCAGCTCTTTTTAGGAGTTTCAAACATCCATGTTTCTGGGGTCCTCTATTCCTTCAGCCTCCTTTCCTCTTCTGTATTGGAGTGACTATAATCAGATTTCTTCATGCAGCCATCAATTGCTCTGTAGATGTTCATTTGCAGGATTCTTTTAAGGCCATTTGCTGGGATTTGAGAGAAGGATAAGGTTTGCCCTTGTCTCTGCTTGAGATGTCCATGGACAATTGGTGGGCCACTATGTGTGACAGGATGCTGGACTGGATGGGCTATGGCCCAATCCAGCAGGGCTCGTCTTACGTTCTTATGCTCATCTTATGTTCTTAGAAGCCCTTTGCCCAGCCTTCCTTTGCCATGATTCTGTATTCAGTTACACACTTGCTGATGTGGTAGAAAAGAGGGAATATGTTTTCCTAACCTACAACATACTGCTCAGCTCAGATGATTGTGGAGTTTATGGAACCTAGGTTGGAGTTCCAAATTAGCCACATCGTCACTTGGTGGTGCTGACACTGCCTTGGTTTCCCTTTTGCCTAATATAGGGAAAATAAACTATTTTTAAAACTGTATAAATGAATAAAATGTGTAGTTGCCAATGTTTGTAAAGCTCTAATGAGGCTGAGATATGACATGCAAATGGGGCTACTCATGTAACAAGCAGCCTTTATTTTCCTTTACAGTACTATGATGACACTTACCCCACTGTCAAGGAGCAGAAGGCATTTGAGAAGAATATTTTCAACAAGACTCACCGAACAGATAGTATGTTCTGTTGGGGAACATGGTGGGAGATGAAAGTGTTTAATAGAGACCCTTCCCAGGGTTTTGGGGAATCACTTGCAGGAGTCCACACAGTGATGAATGATACTCTTTGTGCTTCAAAAAGAATAGAGAGGCAGCTTTCCTGTATAATACTAGAGTCTGCCATCTCCTACTGAAACTGAGGACAGATAAAAGCAAATAGTGCCACAGTTTGCAATTGTAGTATGGAGCTTGTAACCAGATGGTGACAAGATGGCTGTCAACTTTGGACAGGTTTAAAAACATAGAGGATCATGGAGGATAAAGGCTATGAATGACCACATCGTTAGTATATATTCAGAGGGAATCTGCCTTTGAATACCAGTTGCAAGGAGTAACTGTGATTTCTTTGCCTCTTAAGCTATTTGAATTCCTTAGCTGAAAAAAGATCCAAGGGTTACTTCATACATGTTAATATTTCAGTTTTCTGCGCGTGTACTTTATAAAAACACCTCTTTGGTTAGGGTGAGGATAAAATGCTGGATTACATAGATCAGGGGCCAAGAACTTGTGGTTGTCCATTGCTGTTAAGTTACAGTTCTCCCCATCCCTGAGTGTTTTGAAGTCCATTGGTTAGTATCTCTTGAGATAAACCTTTGTCCTCATCTAGAAGGAATCTAAGGTCTGCTGGTCAGAGAGATACTGAGGTAACTTATGCATGGATACAATAGAAGCACACTGTGGAGACTGATCCTGGAATGAGAGTTCTAGGCCAGGACCATGGCAGGCTTCTGAGAGTATGCTGGCAACCTTCTGGATGGTGAGCCATCCTGGCCTACCTTCAATGCTGTAGAGTAAAAGTTCCCACAGTTGCAGACTAGGTATGTGTCCTCTTCTGGTAGTGGGCTGTCTTCTGGAACCATGTGCAGAAACCCTCCATGCAGCCCACAACTAGAATGATCCAAGAGGACTACGTGGATGTTGCTTGAACCTCTGAAATGTTCTTTACCCAGCATGTAATTTTAATCCTATCACAGTGATGAGGAAGACTAGGATATATTTAAATGGGCAATGAAAAGAAAGCTTAAATGGCTATTTCTGCTAAATTTTAAGGATTCTGTTTGTTCTATAGACACAGCAGAGATGTGAGTGGGCTGGATACTTTTTGTAGGGCCATAACCTAGTTTCCTTTTGTCCATCTTCCACTGTGTGGCTTCTTAAAACCCTTGGAGCATCATCAGTTTGGTGGTAACAGAAGACTAATCCGTTTTGGTTTTGGTAGGCCTTTTTTTCAGAAGGCTCTATCTTCTTGCAACCAAGAACATATGTTTGTTCTGTATTCAAAGCATAGTTAGCATGGCTGTAGTTAGAAATCCAGACTAATGGATATCAGGAAAATGGAAACTTCAAAATCAGTTTTTGAATCAATGGATTTTGAATGGAAAATATTTGTATAGAAAATCTGTATCTAAATTATATGTACTTAATGTCTAAGTTAAGGATCAGTGTTCCATTTAATTGAATTTTCTCATTCTTGGTACAGGTACTCAACACAAATTTGCTTGAATTAGGATTTTCATTTTAGGTTTCCTGGTTTGTCAAAATGTAGTATATTTGTATTTGTGCTTCTAATGTCATATGATTTCAAAGGTGGATTCTGTGTTTGGATGTGTGGTAACATAGAACTGATTAGAGTGGATGGCACTGAAGCAATGCCTACCACGTGTTAGAAGCAGTGCCACCCATCTAATCTGAACAGGCCTATATTTATGGAGTGGTACTGAACAGAGCAGTATAAAGTAAACCTCAAAAATCTATGGAAGAGAGAGGGAAATCTACCAGAATGCTAATCTTGGTCTGTTTTATGCTTTATTTTTGTTCTCTTCTTCTGCCCCACTCTCCAGGTGAGATTGCCCTCCTAGAGGGACTGACGGTGGTTTACAAAAGCAGCATTGACTTGTATTTCTATGTCATTGGAAGCTCCTATGAAAATGAGGTGTGTTATCCCCAGACAGTCAAAGCTCTCTGCATTGTTTGTGCAGAAGCATACATGAAGGTAGAATGATTTTCACTTTGAAGGGTGCAGTATTTGCAGCTTTTATGTGTTTATGCAAAAACTTTATTTTCCTTTTAGCATAAAACATGCTTACAGGCTCTCATTGTCATTGCAGTGCTTGTCAAGAATGATTAACTGAACATTTTCTGCATCCTAGAAAAAAAGGAAAAAATAGGGAAATAGAAGGTGATAATGTTGCTTAATGAGTTTTCCACTTAATAAAAAGAGTCTTTCTTACTCCCCCTGATCAGTTTATTCATTGACATTTATATCCCAACCTATATCAGTTGGATACTGTTGTGTTTCTAGGAGTATCCTTAAGTGTTCCTAAGCTAGTGTTACATCCAGTAGTTGTGCATTTACACTTATCACTCATTGTCTACTTGTACTCTTGGTTCTTTACACTACTGACTTTGTCTTCTCCTTTGCAGCTCATGCTTATGGCTGTGCTCAACTGTCTCTTTGACTCACTTAGTCAGATGCTACGGTAAGGATTTCCTTGCTGGGCATTATAGTAAAGTGAGCTTTGTGTGTGTAAAATAGTGGGGTTTATTTATTTGTTTAAAACATTTCTGTGCCACTTCATTTTAACGAAAAAACCAAACAAAAGGGTTCTGCCAAAATATATCAATAAACAGGATAAAATATGTCCCACTATCAAGTGTAGAAAGGCAAATATATGAAGAAATAAAGAAATAAATGCACTCTGGAGCAGAAAAAACAGTGTAATTTCTAAAAGGGTAACAATACCCCACTGAAAAGTTTATAAATACTGAAAATAATAAAATAAAAAACAAGTAATACAATAATAGTAAAAATTTCAAAACTCAAGGCCAAACGCGTTTCGACTACAGTCTTCTTCAGTGGCCTGTAAGTATTCAAAATATTTATAAAATATCAAATCCACAGCTCACACAATGTGACTCTGTTCAATTCCAAAGTAATAATTACACAGAACCCTTTTGTTTGGTTATTTTGGTTATATTACTTGGGTTTTTTGGCTTTAGGGGCTTGTGTTGGTTTGCTGTCCACTTCATTTTAATACATCCTGGAGCAGTTTACAATACAACTTATGCACTGTTCAACACTGATAAAAGATTAGGTAGGGTTAGGAGACAGACACCCATTGACAGTGGAAATACCTGGGTAAACAGATAGTACCCTGAGACCTTCGGGTATAGGGCGGGATAGATAGATAGATAGATAGATAGATAGATAGATAGATAGATAGATAGATAGATAGATAGATAGATAGATAGATAGATAGATAGATAGATAGTGATGCCTGCAACAGAATCTCTCAAGATAATTGCTGTGATCTTGCTGATCTAAAATGGGAAAGGCAGTCTGGGAAGTACCCTTGTCCCAGGCTAGTATTCTGATTATGCCAGACAAAATCAGAACAAATAAAGCTTCTACTTGGTTCCTTTAAAACTGAGTATGATAGGAAGGATTCAGCTAAGAGCCATATACAAGTAGAAAAGAAATATCTTTGGTAGAGCATGGCACAAAATATGCCAGACACGGTATCCAAACTATTGCAGATACTGAAGTAAGTGTGGAAGATTGCATTGATAAGCGATAACTTGTGTTAGATATCTCTCTCATGGTACAGAATGAGCAGAGTAGCAGTCTTGGAGAAAGGTACCTGTTTAGCAGCGGGTAAACAGAGGCCAGATAGGCAGGACTTGCCCCTTGTAGTTGTCATTCTCATACCTAGCAGAACCAAATATATTTAGGACACTATTATTTGTATTTTTATCCTGCCCTATACCCAAAGGTCTCAGGGCGGGTAACAACATTTAAAATCAGACGTATATTAAAACAACAGTATACATTAAAACAATAACAGTGTCTATAAAGTGGGAAGAGACAATATTCCCATTTAACTAAAGGCCAGGGCAAAGAGGTGCGTCTTCACTGCCTTCCTAAATATATGCTGTGTTGGAACCTGACACAATTCAAGGGGGAAGACTATTCCATAACCTGAGGGCCATCACTGAGAAGTCCTTCTCCCAAGTGCCCACCCCTTTTACTACTGAGGGTGGCCAGATAACCAGGAGGGCCTCCACTTCAGATCTTAAGGCATGGGCAGGTTGATATGGAAGAAGGCGTCCTTTAGATATTTGGATCCCAAGTCATTTAGGGCCGTATAAGTCAAAGTAAACACCTTGAATTGGCTCTGTAGCGAATCACCAGCCAATGCAATTCTCTTAAGACCAGCATAATCTGTGTCCAGCCAGCTATCCTCATCAGCAGTCTAGCAGCTGCATTCTGCATCAGCTGCAGCTTCCAAACCGTCTTCAAGGTCAGCACATTGCAATAGCCCAATCTGGAGATTATCAGAGATGGATAACTTTGGCCAAGTCACCTGTATCGAAAAAGGGCTTCAACTGATGTGCCAGCCATATTTGGGAATAGGCACCCTTGGCCATGGCCTCCACCTAAGCTTCAAGCGTCAGCGCAGAGTCCAAGAGCACCCCCAAATTTTGCACCTGTCCTTTACAAGGCATTACTCAAGGACAGGGTGTTTCCCAGTGCCACAGAGCACCTCCATCTTGTCTGGATTCAGCTTCAATTTATTGCCCCCCATCTAGCCCATTGCTGCCTCCAGGCACCTGTCAAGCACTTCAACCACCTCTCCTGATTCAGATGGCACAGAGAGAGCTGGGTGTCATCTGCAATATTGAAGGGACCTCACTCCAGATCTCCTGATGACCTCTCCCAGCAGCTTCATATTAGATATTAAAGAGCATGGGAGATAGGATCAACCCCTAAGGAACCCCCAAATGAGTTCCCAGGGTGTTGAGTCAGAATCTGTCACTACCACTCCCTGAGATCAGCCACGGAGATAGGAGCAGAACCAATGGTGTGCACTGCCTCCAATTCCTAAACTCCATAGCCTTTCCAAAAGGATACCATGGTCAATGGTAGCAAAAGCCACTGAGAGGCCCAGGAGAACCAACAGGATTGCACTCCCTCTGTCTCTCCTGGAGATGGTCATTGATCAGGGCAACCAGGGCAGTTTCCGTGCCATGACCAGATCTGAAGCTGGACTGAAATGGGTATAGAGAATCAGCTTCTTCCAAACATGCCTGCAGTTGGACAGCCGCAGCTCTAATACCCTGCCCAAAGAAGATATGTTAGCCTCCGTGCAATAGTTGTTTAAATCTCCTGGGAAGCTCTCTTCAGGAGTGGGCATACCACTGCACTAGAAGACATTTGTCCAATTTTCTATTCTGTGCAATTCAGACTTTCTTGATATAATATATGAAGTTTGTATGCGCACAAGATACATCTCTCTTTTGAAGGTAGACCATTATAGGATCCTGTATGCTGTTTTTCCTCTTGATAAGAAACAACCACTGGTGCCTAGAGCAGAATTTAGTATTTTGAGATAATTGGCTTGTCTTTACATTTGTGCAGTATGCTTTGGCAGTATGGAATATGCCTGATGAATTGTTTAGGGCTGATTTGAGGAGGAGCCCCTTGTCCCATGAAGATCTGTGAGAAGATTATGCTTGAACCTTCTCTGAACATAATTTGTTTTCTTCTAAAGGAAAAATGTGGAAAAGAGAGCCCTACTGGAGAATATGGAAGGTCTTTTCCTTGCAGTGGATGAAATCGTTGATGGAGGGTGAGTCCAGTCACCATGATTTATAGTAATTTCAAGGAAGAAATTTGTTTTGACATCGGAAACCCAAACACCTCCCATCTCTAAGCTAGATCATATGTGCATGTGTATTTCTGACAGTATTTGGTTTGCATATCCCCCCCCCCCGCCAAAGCTTTCCCTGCTCAAGAGCTACTACTATTGAATGTTAGTTCAGCTCAGTTGATGGTTGTCCTGTTATTTATTACAGTGTAATTCTTGAAAGTGACCCCCAGCAGGTGTTGCATAGAGTTGCAGTGAGGGTAAGTGAAAACTTATCTCATTTTTGCTTGCCTAATAAGCATAACCTTTTTGACTTTACTCCACTAGGGCCATTGAGACCTATTACTCAACTAATATCTACAGTAGATGAACCGAGCTGTCATTGCTCAGGTTGCCTTGTGGTGGTAGGAGGTATGGGAAGCATATTGTGTGTTCTTCTGAGCAGTCTGAAGGTCCTGGGTAAGAAAAGGGAAATGGAGGAGATGTCATCACTAATTTTCAAGTGCTGTTATCTCCTTTTTAGAGGTTAACAGATATATTTATATTGTACAGTACAGAATTCTTATTTTTATATTTCAGGGGGAAGATGTTCCTCTTACAGAACAAACAGTTTCACAGGTATGCCTTCTGTTAGAGCTTATCATGTACTCATCATTACATGCTTATTTTGTGCTTTTTGCTTTGTCTTTTTGTTCATCTCCCACCCTTCCAATAAAGCTTCTGGGATGTTACACAAGCAAAGATAACCTGAGAGGGTATTTCCAGGTCTGGCACCTCGGGAGCATGTCTTCACTGGCATTGGAAATGTGATTTTTGTAATATGGGGCAGAATAGTAATCCCCCATTTGATGCAATAGGTTGGTTCCAAAAAGATGCATTAAACAAATCCATGTTATGAGAGCAGTTGACAAAATTGTCAGGGTTATGCACAGGATACATGTACGTTTTAGGAGCAGTTGCTGTGGTCATCAATTCAGGGAAGGGCTTTGGAACCACATCCGACGCAAGCTTTGGGTGAGGCCTTCATCCTCATTCCCAGGTGTGGAGTCACTGCTGCCACCTTCCTCATTGTTCGCCCTCTCCCCTGCCACCTTTCTTTTCATCCTCCCATTCATCCTTGCTGTTGCTGATGTGACCATTGCTTTGCATTGGAAGAGCAGTTGGCATGGCAGGCAGGTGAGGAGGAAGAAGAGGGAGGATCTTGTAGTTGGCTTGACCTCATCCAGTGTCTGCTGAAGGGAAAAAGAAACAGGCATCTGGTGAGGCACTGTTCATGGCACTGTTATTATGCTTGCTGCCCTAAGGCTTGAGGTTGCCATCACCACTGCCTTCTTCTTGGTCTCCACCACAGCCATTTCACATTGGACTAACAGATGAGGCCTGGAGAGAGAGGACTTTGCAGATGGTGCCCCATCTGATGCCTGCTGGGAGGGGGGGGGAGCCAGGTATTGGGTGAGGTGCCATGTGCAGGGTCCACATTTTTCTTCCTCCCAGTTCCATGTCTCACCTGCTGGTCCATTGTGAAGAGATGGCGCCACTAGTGTGGGAGTGCAAAGAGAAAGGTGGCAGCTTCAGCAGTGAAGCTGGTAGTGACAGTGGAGGATTGAAGAGGATGGTGGCAGTGAAGAGAACAGAAGCAGCAGCAGAGATGCCAAGCACAAGGAGCAAAAGTAGGATGGCGGCACCAAGAACGAGTGCCTCGCCTAATGCCTGTGATTCCTACTTACCCCCAACAGATCACCTTCTCTGCCCCGAACAATCAAATGAAAGGACAGGTTCATCCATTCCAGTTGCACACATCACTTGGGCATTTGAAAGAGGCATCCAAAATGCACTATAGCATGATGTGTATAGCAGGGTGAGCTTTTAGGTGGAGTTTCAGCACAAACTTCAACCCAGATTGTTCTTTGAGGTTGGCAGTGAAACACCATGTTTTATGCAGGATTTAGAGATTTAATTTATACAGGAAAGCACTGGCCTCAGACTTGGATGGCGTGGTGGTACAGTTTGCCTTTGTCTGCCACTTTTGCAACTATTTATTTATTTATTATTTACATTTATATCCCGCCCCATACCCAAAGGTCTCTGGGCGGGTAACAGCAGATTAAAATAAACTATACATTAAAAGACATTCAACAAATATAAAGCAATATACAATATGTTTAAAATAATAGTGTTTGTACTTGTGGGGAGGACATAAGCAGCCTTCATTTTGGGGTACATAATTCACAGTGAACATTAGTCAAAGTGGAATGGTTGCTCTGCTCCTTTCTAATGCTGTTGGAGTATAATGGCTGTCAACAGTGCTAACAGCTGATGACAGCTAGAGGCAGGAAGCAAATAGTAAGGGAGGAGGCACTACTGGACCTTGCTTAAACGGCTGAGCCTCTGCAGTTGCCCAAGGATGGTGGTGGTGGTTGCTGGCACTCAATGCACATTGTTGGATTTCCCATGTGTAATGAAATACTCTTCTAGTATTTAAGGGATTTCACACAAAATGTTCTCCGTTAACTGCTGGAGGATGATACTGAACTTCTGCTGGGTAAAAATCTTCAACCATTAATATCTATTTGCAGGTGCTGCAGTCAGCAAAGGAACAGATTAAGTGGTCATTACTACGATGAGGAGCAACATGGGATCTAGCCTGTTAACCTACTATGTTCCTAACTACCCCACCTTCCTGTCTGTCTTGCACTGACCAAACACACAACATGACCAGTTTTCGATGTCTTGATAATGTGGTTCTTTCTGAATTTGTTTGACCAAATGATTGGTGCTGGCACATGACCCAACTACTGAGCAAAGCTATTCCCATAGCTGCTTCTCTGTTTTTAAGAACTTTGACATGTTCTCACCAATTTTTCTTTTGTTGTTAGCTAAAATAATAGTGGCTATGCTAATATATGTAGTAGTATGAGAGGTAGATTTTCTTTCACTCTGACCTCCAATATTTCTCCTGTACTGTGGCTATTTTTTTTCTCAAGGGGGCACATTATAAAGGCATCATTAATGTCATGTAATCCTGATTGCCTGTGCAGCACTTTGTTCAGTAGCAAATTCTACTCGTTAAGTGTTCTGTGTTGCCATACTATCTTCAGAAGCAGACTTATACCATCCTATAAAATACTTATGCTTGGATGCGGAAGTTCTGTCAAGCATAATCCACATGCTGTAATTCATTATGTAGGGGAGAGATTTGACTGTCTGTTGCCCTCAGAATTTCAATATGACTGTTTAGGAGTGATCTGATGTGAACCAAACTGATGTTTTCAAAATAGCATTGGATAGAGGATAGCTTCTTTATGCGAGGACAGGGTCAGCCATAAAAAGGCAATTTAAGTGTGGAGAGATGGTTAGGGGCAAGGTGAAAGACAAAGGGTCTCAGTAGTGAAAAATATGGTTCGAGGTTTCTGTAGAAGCCTCTTGTTGGCAGTGGTTGGTGGATACTTTTCATAGAGGGTACTAGGCAGTTCAATTTTTAGGATGCTTTCACTTGAGTACCTGATTGTTTTGCTTCATTTTGATGTTTTTTTCTCCCTTCAACTTTGTTTTTTGCTCGCTATTTTAAGGTAGTCTTAAAACTGGATAATCAAAATGAAATAAATTACTTCCATCCATTCCTAGATTACCGTAGGACGCTATGCCCAAAGCTGGCACAGATCTTTTAATCTTTGTTTGAATGGAAGGCTGTAGCCATGTCTGGCCTAGATTATTATAGCTACATGCACACACACAAAAAAATCAAGACTTTTTTTCTAAAATATCATTTTTTCTTTTTCAATGAATAAAGGCTACTGCAGGGATTTTTGGGGGGTGGAGGGAGTAATTTCTACCATTGATACCATGTCCCCAGGCTCCTTTGTTGCTGTGGCAGTGATTCTTCTTGCATAGGAGAGATTTAAGAATGAACAGATTGCTTTGCAAAAGCTGTTACTTGACTTCTCAAAAATGTGGAGTACAGTTTAAGAAGTGGGCAGATTTAAAGGTGGTGAATAACTTCAATTTTAGGCACAGTTGCAGAATTCAGATAATTCATATTGCTAC
Source organism: Aspidoscelis marmoratus (assembly GCA_014337955.1). Classification (NCBI taxonomy): domain Eukaryota; kingdom Metazoa; phylum Chordata; class Lepidosauria; order Squamata; family Teiidae; genus Aspidoscelis; species Aspidoscelis marmoratus. Next base: position 8,726,133 of record MTQE01002208.1, on the reverse strand, counting down.
TTCTGCTGTGGCCATACCTTGTACAATTTGGAGGCCATGAACAATTTACTATGTAAAGAGAAGAAACAGGGTTAGTTCTGTTGCAAAATCTTGCCTAGTCAAATACAAAATGCTGCCATGTTTGGTTATCATCATTGCAGGCAGCAATTGGGAGTACAGGAACTTGGTTGTATATATTAGGCATGAACTTCCTATGTAGTTTACCTTTTATGCATATAACATTGAGCAAATATGAACAACCAAGAACAAGTTTATTAACATGTCAGGAAAAAGATATGCTGTAGAAACAAGATTAATAATACAGACATTGAACAATTGATTTCTAGCTGTTACACATTTTGTCCACATTTTTTTAAAGAAAAACATTCTTAAGAAGCAGGAGGAGGGGATGAGACAGTAACTCGCATTGTCTAAATGCGTAGTCATGAGCTTCCAGTATCATTTATACCAAGTATTTATAACTTCAACAAGCACATGTCTGAATATGCTTAATTCCAGTCAATGGTAGAACGCAGGGAGGAGATAGAATTATAGTTTCTTTTAGTATAATTATCTACATTGTTCAGTAATTTTCACTGGGAGTATCACAAGCACTTTGATATTCTTTCTGCCAAATGAACAAGGAGCTTTGTCCTTTTAGAGAGTTATTTCTGTGCATACTATTGTGTACTTCTGAGATCTGTTAATCTCCACTTTGTGGATCTGGTTCTGAGATGACACATTCAAGAAGATCATTGTACCTGTTTATAGCCTCTGCAACTTTATTAATTGCTTCTGCTTGGACAAGAATTGCTTCACGCATCTGACTGGCAGCAGTTTTGATTTCCTTCCTAGTCCTGGAAGCTTCTTTTTGAATTTTCTCTCTCTCTTGCCTCTCCATGCCCAAATGGTTTTGGAAGATCTCTTGAAACTTCTCCATGTTTTTACTATAATGCAGAAATACTTTAGAGAAGTGTACTAGTGACCAACACCTTCTGGATCTTGTCTTGATATGGCCAATTGCTGGGTTGGTTCGTGAACGCTGCAGAACTCTCCTTGCTGTAGAAATAAAAAGCAACTTCCAAGTGAACAGTACTGTAGGGTGAGAACGTGTAAAACCTCATTTAGCTGGTTATATAGTTAGCTAGAGATAGTTTCAAATATGCTCTTTTCACCTACCTGCCTTTATTTTAATTTGTAATAGTTGTTTTTTACCACTAGATGTCACTCCAGCCCATTCACAGAACCAGTGTTTACTAAGTTGAGATACTAAAGCATTGCATGGAAGAAGGAAGAAAAGACCTATTTAATTCACAAACTAAGGCAGATTAAAGCTCACTTTTCCAATTCACCAAAATGAGATGATATTTAAAGTACATTATCAAGAAAATGTACGAAAGAGGCTAGAGGAAGCAAAGATAGGTTTGGAAAGTGCAGATAAGTGAATTAAACTTATAATTAAATACACACATTCATATAACAGATTTGCTGGAAGCTAGTCTGGAGCTTTTCAGAAAGACAGTGAGTAAGGGGGCCTTTTCTCCCTAAGGCATTCTGGCTGCTTAGTTTAAATGGGAAACAATTCCAATGCAATTGTCTGCAGACTGAGTCCCAGTGTAACAAATTAGTAAAAGCCCAAGTTCTGATTTATACTGCACTTAAGAAGCAGCAAAGTTATTTTCTAAATGGTAAGGGTTTCTACATTCCCAAAAACTGTTAAAGGACCTTCATCAAAATCTACTCTGGAAATGTCTTGACTTACAATCCTTTACTAAGCTACAAACAGACCAAAAGAAATCTATCCTGAAATAGGTCTTACTGCACTTCCTATATACTTGAGAAAAAAAGTTTTCCCTAATGCATACAGTGCATACATGCAAACTCAGAATATTGGAGGGAATATAGAAGATAATAGAAGGATCAATGAAATTCTGTGATACTAATATTTTTATGGTTGGTTTTACTGGGCAAAGTCTCCCCCAATAAACAGATTTTATTTCCATATGCGTATTGCAGTCAAAAATATCATCTGAGAGACAATTCAGATGATTGGTTAACTTTTGTCCTGATGGGTGAGCCCACCTCATACAAGTAAACACACATGCCTCTTTTGTCCTCTGCTAGTCCTTAATTTAGCAGGTTCAGAGGCATGCCTCACTGTTTTCTGCTATAGTCTCTGAACTGTTGCATTTCTATGGTGCGTCTGCCCTGAATAATAGTGGTGACAGTGAGCAATCACAGTGGCCATGCCTCAAACAAAAGGGGCTGCTGTTGCAGGGTGAAGAAACCCTCCGCTTCAGAAGTTACGAGATTTCAATCCCTATGATACTGCAAGGTCAGTGGCTAGGAATGATGGGGATGTGACTCAACCATCTGGAGGGATGCAGGTTTTTCCATCCCTGATCTCTTGGAACAGTCAACCCCTTTCAAGGTCTTAGGCCGAACTGCTTCTTGGCTTGTTACCAGTAAAGTCTTTAACAGAGGTATTGGGGTTTGAAGTGGGATTCTAGCCTTTGAAAAGCATTCATTGAGCCCTTCCTCAAGAGAGGGGGCAAGAATCACACAGAGGAGTATGGTAGACCTGATATGCTTCTACTTTTCCCATCCCAGCATATTGCTTTAACAATAATTCAGGGATAAGAGAGGAGCCACTGAGATATTAAAAAGAAAAAAAAGGCAAAACTTAAAAGAACACAACTGAAGCAATGAAATACTGAAGTGAAAGGACAGGTTGAGGCTCAGAAGGGAATCACACTTACGTAACATTTGGACAACAGAAGAACTAACTGTAGAAGCATCAAGGGAAGTATCTGATAATTTCTGGGAAGCTCTGGAGCTGTCATAAGGGGACCCACATTCTTGGCTTTGGTTGGAATGTGACTGTTCCTTATGTTGTGATGAATTCTTTCGCCCCTCTGCACGCTTTTCATTATTTTTAATGGCAGGTGTGGAAGATGTGACTGCTTTTGGTCCCTTGTGATCTTCGGAAAGGATACTATCTAGGAGGTTGTAATATTTCCAGAAGGAATTTTGTTTACTGAGTTGGTGGCCGCTCTTCTTAACATCCCTGTATTGCTTCTTTAAATCCTTGGCTTTGATACGCAGCTGCTGTGCAGTTCGCATGAAGCCATGCTTCTTCATCTTTTCCGAGAGTTGTTCATAGACAACTTGGTTCCTATGGCAAGACTTCAGCTTCTTTTGCACATCTACGTTCCCATAGAGGCTGATGAACTGCAGGGTTTCTTGTGGTGCCCATGTCTCTCTCCTTCGCCTTGACATAATGGTAAGTACTGCTGCAAAGGAAATACCAAGAATAAGTAAAGAGGAGGATATTAGTGGTGTTTTAGTGGTATCAAGAGGGCAAAGAATCCAGGAGAGCCAGCAGAAACAGGTCATCCTAATCAACAGAAAGCCCTTCTGTGTCTTAACTACACCCAATGCCAGATCTCAGTATTTTTAATCATCAGAAATGTCTACAGCTATAAAGCAACCATGTAGGGACGTGCACAAGTTTTTTACTGGTTTGGTTCAGACTGTATACAAACTATAGTAAACCACCCTTGGTTCCACATGCAAGCACTCCAGTTTGGCACATGACTACTACCATTTTTCCAGAATTACTAACCAAAGCCTGCTTTGGATATAAACCAGCAGAAGCCACCTATTTACTATCAGTTTCACTCCACCAGCAACAATTACCATCCAGTATCAAGAACACAGTAGAAGCCATCAGTCTATACATCCTACAGTTAAAATCTTGTTATAACCTTTTCTTTAAAACTGAGTGGCAGCCATTAATGCATCTGCAATAATCAACAGAAAGACTGAAACAAATGTGATTAGAACTTTTAAAGAAGAAAAAGCTGGGATCAATAAAATCCTACTTTGGAAGAATGTATCATCTGGAATTTGACTGCATCATAAGGGCCAGAGGTTTGTTGCTGAAATACTTTATTTTTAATAACTGCTTCAGCACACAGAGAAATTTTGTACTCACCCACAGGGCAAGCAAGCTTGCAGATATGACAGTTATTTACTGTTTTATTCATGAATTGAGCATGGATTAACCCAGCAGCAAATGCCTGCACCTTTATGTTCCATTACCTCCTTCTGAGATGTTTTTTGTTTCCCAGTCTAGATTACAGCAGTGGGATTTTCTGGTGGCCACCTATCCAAGTACTAAACAGGCCAAGTCCATGTGGTTTTCTGACATGGACTGTGTACCATCCACTGTGTACCAGAGAATCCCAGATGAAAAGGCATCCTGTACTGTCTACCACTATGATATCTGCAGAAGTACAAATGAAAACAGAACTCACTGTCATAATTTTTAATTAAATGGTTTTCAGTATCTGCACTGTTATTCCTTGATATAACAAATAAAACAAGTGAGCAAGATGAGGATTTCTGCTGTGAAAGCATCTGCACAGCTGCTACTTTTACACACCCATACCTATTGGGCTCTCAGTTCAACAAACGCTTGGGAGGGACGAATGACCACAAGCTGAACCATATGTGTAACCATAGTACTTCTGATTGCAGAGTTCAGACACCCAGGGCCTTAGCATGTGAGTGCAGGTTACACAGGTTGATCCTGCTCACTAGGGGGAATTGCGGTTATATTTGAGTTTATAAACAAATTATTTTGGCAAACAGACCTGTATAATTACAGAAACAGCTAAGAATTTGACAAAGTTTTTAAATTTGTACAAAATGATTTGGTAATTAATCCGTCACAAAACACCATCATTACATGCAGACTCTGGTTCCCATAAAAGAAAAAAGGCAATTATCTGTACTATGTATGTAATCTATGACTGAAATCTGGTTTTATGCTTAAATAAATTCTTGGATGCACTTTGCAACTTGATGCTAGAGTGAGTTAGGAAGGAATGCATAGTTTGAAATGAAAAAAAGACGAGAGCACATCCCTTCTTACTTTTCCCTGTCTTTTATCCCTCTTCTGATGATGTTTGGATTTTTATGTTTATAAGACAAAGTATATAAAGGCAACATCAAGATGTTTGTTCCAAGGATCCAATTAAGCTGGAACGCCTTACAAGGAAGTTCAACAGGTCAGTTTGTCTTGCAATTAAACCCCCAAACAGGAAAAATACTCAACCTGTTGAACTTCTAGACTATACAAGGTACTTCCTTACTGTTCCTACCTTGATGCTTACTCAGACTGGGTTAGTTCTTACTTGATTATACTCAGAGAAACTAGGTTGGCTTCACTTTTTGATTTTGTATCAAGTTTGTAAACCCAAAGGCCTAAGCAGCACTAGGCGGTGTTAAGCAATGAAATGGGTCCCTGTACCATACATGTTGACGTGGCCTCGATGCTCCCTGGTTCCTCCTTTCATAGTTTTTTCCTTCAACTAGTGATACTGTCCAGAGAAGAGTAAAAAACCTTCCCAGGCCTGTGAGATCAGCAAGACATTCTGAATAATATGCAGAATTCCCAAGCACTGCCACCTACACCCTGAACACTCCATAAAACTTCGTAATTATTTTATTATTTAATCAAACCGCCCTTAACTGCACGGTGATGCTAGTGGTGATGCCTGGGTTATCTGAGGGCCCTTCCCCGCATTTTCTCTCAAAAACCACGCGGGTAGGCACCGTCTTCATTGGCCGATTAATCAAGGGGGTAACACACAGCACGCTCTGATCGATCTGGAATCCAGAGCCCGCGAGCTATTTCGATTCCACAGCAATGCAGCCATGTACTGCACGTTTTTCATCACATGAGTCTATCTATCCTCCCCCTGAGCCACCATGATCCTGCGGTCTCTGAAACACGGGCAGGCGGAAATCAGACCGCTCGATCTAGCTCCTTATAGAAATACAGTGAAGAGGGTCCATTCACTGCCCGCATCAGCTCCAATTCTTCCCTGTTTAGGTGGGCGGAAGCCCATCCCGAATCACGTGTGGAATTCCCGGAAAAATGTTTCCTCGGGTGGAATCCAGGCCAAGATCCCTGTATCTGTAACAGCTTGCCGAAGAGGGAGCCTCCCCCTTCGACGTGGGTAGCCTGAAATGCAAACATCTACTACCAATATACCATCTCCTTCTACGCAGCCATTGCAGGGGCCCGGATCCCATCTGAACGGCAATCGTACTAGCGTGCGTGGGAAATATCCTGCCCTCCCGTTCAGTGCGAATGCGATGATAAACAAACCCCCTCGGTCTCTTACTCCCGACTGGAGGCGCACTGGTGGGTTTCGTTCATGGCCACGCCGCGCATATATTTCCCCTGGGGATTTCAAGGGCCAGGATTATGAGCAGCCGCCACTAGCGGGCGCGAGAAATGAGTGGCGGCGTCCGGGTCGAGTCGAGGAGCAGGTGATCGTAATACGCCTCGGCCGAGTCACTTACCCGAGAGAGGTCGCGCGACTGGAGCCGGATCCTGACCTTTAAATCGCGGCGGACTCTTTCCGGCAGGCAGCGCTTTTGCAAGGCCCCCTTCCGTGTGCAAAAAGGCTTCTATTTCCCTCTTTATCCAGATCGATCTCGAGCATGTGACTCGATTCCCATTCTTCAGCCGATGGGCGTGTCCCCCCTGCCCCCCCCCCCGACTGGGATGGCTTTTTTTCTCTTTGAAAATGGCTCGTGTTGGCTAATGGGCAACGGTGGCTGCTTTTTAAGTGCCGGAGGAGGCGGAGGCGGGAGGGAACAACGCCTGGCAGTCGGCGCCTGTGCTTTGTGACTTCCAACCGAGCAGTAACCGGCGGGGGTCGAGGGAGAAGGAAAGCAGAGCATACGTTTCATCATCACTTGATGGTGCTGGATTATGACGTAAGCGCCCGGGGCAACAAAGCAAATTGGTGGCCATGGCCACCACCTGACTGAGTCAAGGGCCGAAAGCCGTATGTCCATGAACGCTGGCTGGGACCGAATGGATAAGCGCTGGAGGCCCAAGCTTTCCCTTATTGCAAGAAAGATATCGTAGATTCCCAGCACTTTCTTTCAGCTACTGTTGCTCCAAGAAGGGCCAGTGTAACATATTAGCAGTAAAACCCAAAGTGCCAACTGAAAAGCTTTGTTTACTGGAAAGTTCATTTGGAATTCTTTTTCTTCCAAAATGCCTCACGGAGGCTACCTTTCGTGTAGTTACAAGGCCGTGGCTCCATTATGTGGCAAAGACACCTTAACTGGGCCCCCAGAGCAGCCAGTTTCCATTACCTGGCTGAGGTGTCTGGAGGGAGCCGGTTGCCCTGGCTAAGGTATCTTATCAGTGCACGAGGAACAGCTCTCTGGTCATTACCTCATAAAATGATGCACCCTGTTGGCATAACTCATGGAAGTGAGCTATGGCGGTACAGGTGATGGGAAATGCTGGAGCTGGAGAAACACCTTGGCTAGCGACAGCAAGGGTTCTTTGGTGGAGGCATCTCCCCTCAGATGCCTTTGGTAGCTTCCGTGGCACCAGGATCAATATCTCCGGAGTGGTAGATCATCTCAGAGAAAACACTGCCCTGAAGCCCTGCTAGACAACCTGTAATTATCATGTGGCATGCTTGCAATAACATCACTTGTGGCTCTACTTGTCTTGTTCAAAACCCTGAAAGTTCAGGTGAGCAATGGCACTTTCTCCCACAAGGCCATGGTAAACATAGGCTTTTCATTGGTGCCACAGGGTTGCTTCAAGTAGTATTTTGTGTCTGTAACAAGAATATAAGCCATGCTATCATGTGAGGGGTACTAAATGGCCCCTCTAAGTCAGGTGCTTATTAGCCAGTCAATGTATGAAAGCCCACAAGCAGGCTTAAACACAGATGTGTCTTATTCACAGAGTCCTAACATCTGGTTTTTAAAGATAGTCACACCTACTGTTAGCTTAGACAGCCATTGTCCCCTATTAATGTGTCCAAAGAGTTTTGGAGCTATCCATATAGTGTAATAGTGAATTCCACAGCTTAACTATGTCTTGTCCTGCATCTTTCTGGATTCAGTTTCCTTGGGGGACCCCTATTCCAGGAGAGGGGAAAAATATTTTCCTTATCTGCTTTGGCTACTACACCATTCATAAATTTATACATTTCACATTCCCTGTTGCTAGCATCTTTTCTAAACTGAAAGTTCCAGATATAATCTTTCTACAAGACCCTTTGATTACCTTTTCTAATTCTGCTGTATCTTTTCTGAGATGTGACCAAATTGTACACATTAGTTGAGGCATTAATTTCTACAGGGCTATTACAATGTTGGCATGTTTATTTTAACTACTTTTTCTTATTATCCCTAGCCTCTTGCTGACTTTTTGAACAACCAGTGCATCCTGGGTCCACACTTGTAATGGACTATTTATGCCAAGATATCTTTCATAGGTAATCACTGTTATGTATGGATGGTTAGATTTTATTTTTTGTATCACTTTACATTTTGCTCACTTGCCATTTTGGTGCCTTGTTCCTCCACTGTGTTGAGGGTCTTTTGAAGTTCTTCACAATCCCTTGTTTGTTTATACAACTCATCACCATTTGGTGTTGATTTGACAGTTGCATTGTTTACTCCTAACTCTAGATCATGTATTAATTTTTTTTAAAAATGCTGGTTCTAGTATAGAGCCTGTTTGGTAGAATTATTTGGTAGCCTATTGGCAGGTCACAGTACAGATCCTATTTCTGGAGACACTTCTCCACTGAAAGAAGTGTTTACTATTACTTACTGTTTTCTGTTCCTTGACCAGTTGCTTATGTTTATATATCATTTATTGGTTTCTCTGTTTGCATTATTCAGTTAGTTTTTAAAGTCCTAAATATTAAGCGAAGTATCCTGTAAAATCAGACAGCCTCTTTCTTATCCAGTGGCTTGCAGTCCAATAATATTTTAAATATTTATGCTTTCCCCACCATTCTAATACTTACAAAGTGCCTTGACAGCAAGCCAAGGCTTCTCTTCCCTGCGGTTTGCCAGAACATGTCTGGCATTCTCTTGCTTTAGCAGGGTTGTTTATTGTCACACACAGTTAAGTCAGAGCATTTTTTTTCATTTGATGAGTGACTCCCCAAAGTCTAGACAGGTTTGTGCTACAGGATCATCAGACTGTCGGAGGCTGGTCGCTGTAAAGGACAAACAAACAAACAAAACAAACAAAACAAACACAAAAGGAACTGTGCAGAAATGCTGCCCAATTTGGTATTCTTGAGTCTGTCTAAGATTAAAAGGTGCAAATCTTATCCCAGAATGTTCTCACTAATGAACACGTGAATTGAGCTTGTTCCATTTGCTTGAGCTTTTGGCTTCACAGCAGCATCACTGAACTTAGTGACAAAAGGTGGCCTGGTTGTTCACTCCCAGTCAACACCATCTGTATGCTAGTTTGCTCTGTTGCACTTTTTGATGAAATCTGACAGCTCCGGCAGAAATTAGTGCTTATGCATGCTTAAAACATGGTAGTACATTCACCTTTACTGCTCAGGTGTCAAATAGATCATTTTAGAGATGGAATGGAAGTGCAGACTTTGATGTTCACAGCCTTTAGGCTCACTGGCATAGTAATTCTTACTACTGAAGTAGTAGCTTAGAATTGCTCAAAGTTCTTAAACAAATATGGTTCAGGTATCTTTCCAAATGTGGCATGATTAATTATTATTTTTGCCCATCCTTTTGTTGTTGTTGTTGTTAATAGATGAGCCCCTTTGAATCAAAAGGGCCATAGCTCAGTGCTGGAGAGACTGCCTGAAAGATGAAGGGTTGCAGATTTGATCCTTGATTCCCAGAAGAAAGTAATGGCAAATCTCTTTGGTTTATGTCAGAGAAATGGCATGGAAGTGTCCAGGTGGTCACCAGGAGTGACCTCTGACTCACTGGCACTCAGCAACAGCAAGAATAAAAAAAACCCTTTTTAGTCCTGTTGTATCCCGTTTCCATCATTCCTTAGGTAAATGCCTCCTGGAAAGTCCATGGAAAAGATACAAAGGCCTTTTTATAGCCTTGAAATCTAAATATTTCAGGCATCATGGCTAATTTTTAGCAACGGATAGATTACCAGTGCACCACCGCTTCTCAATGCAAAGTTCTAGAGTGTACAGGGGAGCTTATGGCCAGGTAAGTACATACAGCAAACTTTAAGGTTAGCATATGTTAGGGGTGTTCTCTGAGTTGGTTAAAATCTGCTTTCCAAATCCTAAAGTACCTGCTGGTATATGCTTACCTTTCCTTCAAGGACCTCTGTTATATCACTTGCCCCTGCTGGCTTTCCTCCTGCTTTTATTTCATTTACAAAGACATGCATCTTTGTCAGAATCAGGCCAAGAGAATAGGTTATTATTTTGTCCTTTCTTCTATTCTCTGAAGAATGAAGCTGTCAGCAGCATAAGGCACAAATTTCTTAGAGGATTCCTCTTGGCAGAGATTGTCCCTTAAGCTTTTAATTACTCTAATTCTTGTTATCTGAGAGAGGACCTCTGCAATCTGTTTTAGGGAAGCTTCATCCACATCCTCTCCTTGGTGAAGTGGTATGTAATAGACCCCAAGCATTTAGTGCTACCATTTTCAGCTAACTCTTATATATTGTTGTTTGAACCCAGACAGATTGCACACAGACCAAGAATTCAACCATGTGGCACTGAACCATTGAGTCTATGGGGACTCAGATGTGCTGAACTTTCCTAGAGGCCCAGAAGGACTTTGAGAAAGATCTGTGGGGGTGAGGATCTACTAGGGGGTGAGATTACCTCCTGGCCAGAGAATGCCAGTTGAAGGGAGCAGCAGGAGGAGAAGAGTTGGCTTTTCTACCCTGCTTTTCTCACTCATTTAGGTAGACTCAAAATGACTGACAAAGCTTTCTATTCTTCTCCCTACAACAGAACAACCTGTCAGGTAGGTGAGGCTGTGAGAGCTCAGAAGAGAGCTATGCCTAGCCCAAGGTAACCTAGCTGGCTTCATGGGGGAAGGTGGAATCAAACCCAGTATTCCCAGGCTCCCTAACCACAAGACCAAATTGGAGGGCAGATGGGGAATGGAATCTGCAGAAATATATTTGTCATCTCAGATGATGAGATTTCTCTTTTTACCTCTGCATATCCAAAAAAAAAAAAATAGCATTGAGAACCAGCACTGTGCTGGTGATTTTTCTTTGCACCGGGAGGGGGATGGAAAAGCCAGTTTTCAGTTGCCTCTGTATTCATGAGTTCCTCTGTCCATGTTGCAATGGATGAATGAACCCTTCCAAATAAAAGCTCCTTTCAGTCCTGTTGTATTTTTCTTCTCTTTCTCTCCTTACCACCTTCTGGATATCATGCTGGGAAACATGAAGAGCACAGTGCTTCAGTGACAGAACATGGTCGTGTAAAGAAGGGGATCTCTAATACTAATGTTATAGTGGAATTGCCCTAAATCCCGGCAAAGCTCCTGCTAGCCAAGGGTGCACAGGGTTGAGCCAGAGAGACCAGTGATTTGACTTATATTGATTTCAGCTTTTCATAATTTTCCTCATTTGTCCTCTTACCACGCTGGCTCATGCAGTGAGCTGCTGGAGTAACATGATGACTTTACCTTTGATGGAGAAGACCTGGCTCTGGAAACCAAAGCACACTTCACCACTATCAAAGGCAAAAGGGCCAATTGTAAGATGTATTTGTCCTTGAAACCCCTTGTATCACCTGAGTAGCAATGCTTTGGTTTGTTTTTCCTGGTTGAAACTGGAGAAACACCACACTCCTGCACTCAAAGAGACAACCACATAATGTTCGCTCAGAAAATAGAACTTGAGGCTTCCAAAGTCTATGATGAAATTTCAGTGTCCTTTACATTTTCCTTCAGGGCAACCATATGGATCAGGGAAACATTTTGACTTGGTTTCTTTTTCTCCTTTTTCTTCTGCTTTTCCTGGTGAAAATCCACCCCTCCCAACACCATTTATATGCCTTGTCAAGACAGGTCTATTATCACTGCATTTATCCTGTGCCACTGGGCCTTTGTAGGTGGTTTGAACTTTAGCCATTTGTCTGCCAATGTTCTTTGCAAGAAATCAGGAGTGTTGCATGACCAGTGGCCCACCTTCTGTCCTTTTTGCCAAGGCCAAGCTATTACATGCTTAGCACACAATCCTCTCATTTCCCAGTCATTCAAGGGTTATAGCTAGGACTGAGTTATGATTTCTGCATCCATCTGATGTTAAGGTGCCCTGAATTCTCTCTCATGACAGTGTTAGCAGAGGTGTAATGGGAGAAAGGGAGGAGATCAGTCTGCCTAGTTTATTTTTTGCAAAACATTCTTCTCTCCCTAACCTAGAAGGTCTGATCCTATAAGACATCAGGAAGGGACTGGTGTATTTTTTGCTGTTTCCTAGTGTGGATGGAGATAGAAGAAGTAATGTACAACGGTGGCCACAGAGAAAGAAAATTATGCAATGTTGTAAACTTTGCTTGCTCAGATTCTATAGTCAGTAGTTTATCCATAGGAATGTGGTCTTCAACTTCACCAAAATCAGAAAGGTCCTTCTTTCTGGCGATAAAGGAAATCCCTGTGGCCTTGCCATCAGTTTGCATTTAGATACTGTGTTGTCTCTCATCTGCATACAGGAAGTTTCTCTGTTGAGTAAATGGGTGGAGAATTCTAATCATCATGTTAAAATCAACTATGCGGACTGTAGGTGAGAAAAGAATTGAAATGCAAACTTCCATGGCCGGGTGTCTTTTGAACTGAAAAGCTTTTTTCTGAACCTTTGCAAAATATTATTCATCACCACCCCGGGAGTTTTGTACTACTAAAGCAATACTCAGAATAAAGGGAAGAAAAGAAAAATACTTGTTGTGAACTTTCTGCTCTGGGATCTACCTAAAGTCTCCAAGCCACAGATTTCCAGCAATTTCTGTGGTTTCTCTACAAGGCCTGGCATTCAAAATGCAACAGACATAAAATCTTAACAAGAATGCTTAAGTTGTCAAGGATGGCAGCTTTTAAAATCCTTTAAGCCCTTCATTGAAAAAGCAAATGGTTGTAATTCAGAAATTAAGCTGTGCCTGATGGACTTCACATTTGCACCTAACCATCTTTTTCCTCAGCTACTTTATCTTTGTGCCTTTCTGTTGACTTCTTAAAAACTGTGCTAATGTGTCTTGCAACCACAGATTGTAAGAGGTGATTGAGTTGTTGTGGTTGTGGAGCAGTGCTTGATCCTGATTCCTATTAAATGCTTTTTATTTTTATTTTATTTCCTATGTTCTATAATTGTACAGTATTGAAGCCAGGCTGCTGTGCCTTCCCTGGAGGGGAAAACCTAGTTAAAAGGAAGCAGCAGCACTGGCGGTAGCCAGGAGAGACAATGCTAAGAGTAGGTAAAACAGCGTCTAAGGCTGCAACACTAGGCAGACTCATGAAAATCAACTTCATTGAAAATGACAGTTTGTACTCTTATTTGCGACCCAGAAATAAGTGTGAAGGAGAGTGAATGCAAGGGCTGAGCTACTGGGGCTTGAGAGACTGTGCCTACTTTGGCCTTTTGGAATGGAACAGCCATTCCTGCCATTATGTAATATTGCTATTAATTTACCATTGTCAGTTTTGTTTATCACTAGTCTGTACACAGTTACTTTTTTGTTCTGGTGTGAACTGCCTTGGGCGATTTCATCAGGAAGGCAATATGAAAATAAACAGTACATTGCAAGGCTAGGAGAGAGCCATCATTTACCTTTTTGATATGTGCTTGCCTGCTTCATTAAGACTTGAACCGTCCTAGAATCTGAAGTTTTAGGTAGCAGCTGTAGCCCAGTGGTAGAGCAAAGATGTCTGGAAAGCAGAGGGTTGCCAGTTCAATCCCCAGCCTTTCCTCGGAAGTAGGCTATGACCACTTATGTATCTCCGCCAAGAAAACTAATAGAGGTGCATTCAACCAGATGTCAGGCACAACTCAGTGGTACTCAGCAGCAGCAACAACAAAAATCAGAAGTTGAAAGATGAGTTCTTTAGGCCATTGCATGCAACCTTTTGTTGGCTTCCACATTCCATGTGGCTGGTGCACACTGTAGGAATTAGGGCACACGCTGCTCCAGCCAAGGCAGCCCTTTCCATTCATCTTTGAGCTAACAGCTGAAAAAAACCTGCTGCTTTAGATCCCGGCTGCCTATTGGAGATCTGATCCAGTGCAGGGCATGTCTTCCTCTTTCTGGCAAAAGAAACCCGTCACTGGTTTGGATCCCCAGGGGGCCACAGGGCACTTGAAGCAATAGGCTACTGCTCTTGATGTCAGTAAGGCTTGGAAGCAACCCCTCCCCCCCAAACCCTCTTATAATCCCTGGATGCTCCCCAGCAATCAGCAGCTGTGGGCCAGAAGAAAGATTGTCTTCCAACCTGTAGTGGCAGCCAGTGGATCAGCTGGTCACAGTACTGTCTTTGCTTGTAAGGGCTCCTTCCACCTTTCTGAGCAATCCCCATGATGCTTCCTAGTGATCAACAGTGAGGAAAGGGGATATTGGTTCCATTGCCCCTCTCCAGGAAAAAAAGGAAATGCAGTGGATGGGAGCTGTAGCCAAAGAGGTAGTCAAGCCATCTGGAAGTGAGAAAAGTGGGCGTAATGAGGAGCATTTTGAAATGCCCTTTAAATTAGTATAGAAGCAATTGCTGCCATGGTTCATGCGATTGCCATCCGTACAGCCTGGGTTAAATATTGTGTAAATGCACCCTAGAAATTCTTCCTTGTTCTAGCTCAAGCTGTCAAAAGGAGCAGGCTCAGACATTTTGCAGTGTTTTAGATGGTCATCATTGCATGCTTACTTCTACTATTCAAGGCACATGAGCAATGCCCAGTAAATAAAGCGTATAGCAACTGTTAACAATAACTAATATGAAGGCAGGTTTGCTGATTTTCTAAAGTTACTTTGTGGCAGTACCTGTAACAAAGTATATTTTTTGGAGGAATTGCTATCATAAAAACAATACAAAACACTTATCCACTTGCAGATTTCTCTGCACATTAAATCATCATTAAGAACACAGTCCTGTTGAAAAGCTGAAAATTACATGCAAAACATGTGTTTTTTATTCCCGCTTCAGAATAATTTACTCCTGTGTGTTTAAGATTGCCATGTTCAGGGTTATCCTCTAGTAGCAAACTTATGTAATTTTTAATCCAGGTTCAGTCCACTTTTAGAGTGAGAGAACCCATCAGCAAAGTGTCAGGCATTATCTTTCAGCTTTATCCATCTCAGAAAACCCACTCTGGTATTAGACAGTATGAAAAGAAAATGACTGATGGGGTTTTCTGTCTCCAAAAATGGACTGAAACTGGAATAAAACTTAAGTGTGAATGCAGCCATAAAGGCTACTTCACAGGTAAAACCAGAGCAATCTTAATGTCAGTAAAAGCCCCACCTGAAAAATTTCTGCACATGTTGATTTTAGAGGGAAAGAAGAAACTTGGTTAGATGATAAGAGAATTAGCTCTAATCTTAAGAGCTACAGTTGAAACAAGTTCTTTCCCACAGGTGTTAAAAGTATAGGAGAAACTGGTGGATTTTGTGTGTGTGGGGGGGGGGTTGCATCTAGCTGTCCTACTGCTAAGAAAAATGCACTCTGCACCACCTCAGATGCTCTCAATCTCTACTGCACTTCTTTAAGGGCTTGACAGTCAAGGCTTGCCTCAAATCAATAACCACAAATCCTTACAGTATACACTTAATTAGGTGTCTCCACTTTGCTGCCATTAAGCAGCAAATAACCAGGAGTATCTGAGCCTCTCTGGGAATTTACATCCGTTTCCCCTCACCCATCAAACCTTCTCCAGAGGCAGACTGTTGCACTGTATAAGTGGAGCACCAGTGCCATCTTCTGCACGCTGTTATTATTGCACTGTGTCATTTCTCTGTGTCTTGCTTTTCAAAATGTGTCTCTCCCCCCCCTCCCAATGATGCCGTTCTCTCTTCCCTAGTTTGCTGCATCTAAGCATGTCTGCTCAAAAGCAAACCCCACTTTATTCCGCAGGGCTTATTTCCAAATGAATACATTCCAGAGTGCAACTTCAAGAGGGGTAGGATGGCTAGGGGAATTAGGGGACATGGCTTCTGTAATTCAAATTATCAGGGTAAAAGATACAATTTCAGCAAAGTATTCCTGTGAGATTGTTGATTTGATAGCCACGGCATTACTGTGTTTGGGATGGGTTTAAACTATGTTGCCAATTTTAGTTATTGTGCTGTTTTGAAATGGTCTTATAAAATATCAGAAAGATTTCTACATACAGCAGTGATTGCCATTGTCTTCTGCAAAGAAGGTTCAAGAACATGGCTCTCTGAAAAGCTTGTAGATTGTACAGCCAGATTGGAAGGAAAGCTGGATGCACACCTCAGCGTTTCAGTTTTTGCCCTTTGCTAGAAAGAATCTTAGGGAATGGCTGGAGCTCATTTACTGGTAGAGCAAACTGTCTGGAAAGCAGAGGCTCACTGGTTCAGTCTTCAGCGTATCTCTTGGAAGCCGACAATGGTCAACCGCTTCTATATCTCTGCAAAGAAAACTGCATAGAGGTGCTCATGCAGTCAACCAGGAGTTGGCCATGGCTTGATGGTACCCAACTACAGCAAAAAAGAATCTTGTTTTGTGTTCCTGATCAGTGAAGGTGGCACGCTTTAACTGTATATGTCCCCTTCACTGTACATGTTTAGGATATCGGTGAAGATGCATCGCTTTGCTCTGGTCTTTGGTTAAACCGGAATATACTGTCTCTTCCCACTTTACAGACACTGTTCCTGTTTTAATATATACTGCTGCTGTTTTAATATATGTCTGATTTTAAATGTTACCTGCTCTGCCACCTTTGGGTATAGGGTGAGATAGATATTTTTAGACATCTAGATTCTCAGTTGCTGTTTAAGCTCCTGCACATCTGAGGCTTTTCCAGAAGGTCTTTTCCAAAATACATAAAATGCACAACTGTTGGTTGCTTACTTGCTCTTTACAGTAACAGCAGTTACAAGGCAACGTGAGATGGGAAGGGGCTGCCCTCTAGCATGTCAGAACACAATGGTAATAGCAAAGCCATTATCTGAATGTGGATCCTTCCCTGTGTTATTGAAACAGTGCCCACTGCTCATGCCGAATCAGAGAGCTGTTGAATGGCTTGGGCTTGAGGGAACCCGGGAAGGGGACCTTTACCAGCCTGGTTATTACCTGAGCACACCTGATGAATCTAACTGTTGACTGATGGCTGTCATTATGAGTTGGGCAAGGGGAGGGCTTATTCTGCCCTCTGAATAGAACTGACTGCAACATTGCAGCTTTTATAACACAGCTTAAAATGTGCAGCCACTTATTGGCTTCTTGTTGTTTAGTATAGTTCAGGTGAGCACTACTCTTGGTGGATACAAGGACCTCCATGCAGTTTCCTTGGCAGATAAAGAAGTGGTTTGTCATTACTTTCTTTTGGGGAGGTGCTCAGAATTGAAATGGTGACCTTCCAGGCAGTTTTTTTTTAATTGAGCTACAGACACTCCTG
Organism: Aspidoscelis marmoratus; assembly: GCA_014337955.1. Classification (NCBI taxonomy): domain Eukaryota; kingdom Metazoa; phylum Chordata; class Lepidosauria; order Squamata; family Teiidae; genus Aspidoscelis; species Aspidoscelis marmoratus. The sequence continues at coordinate 8,708,720 of MTQE01002208.1, read as the reverse complement.
TTTTCTAGCTGATCCCTTTCATTGGCAACCCCAGCACATAATGCCAATTTTCCTACCCTATCTCTGCATCATTTACCATCAACATAAACAGCAATTTTCTTGGATTTTTCTCAGAGGAGGGGAAGATATGAACATCATCACTTCCCAGAGCAATGATCAGTCATTTAGTTTGGCTTTGTTTTGTTTCAGTAGCCTGCCTGCCTTTCTTATTCAAAATGTGTCTTCCCAAAAGCAGCTAACAGCCCAAAGAGGAATGGAGGAAGTCATTAAGTTTTGCTTTAAAACTTTCTGCCAGGTCTTACTATTGTCCTTCCATATGTCTAAGGTGAATGCCTAATGTAAGTATTGTTATATAAATACTGTATAGTAAATTTTCATGGGGGATTTTTTTTTTTAAAGAGACACAAAAGATTCCCTAACGTGTAATTAGTGATGGGCTGATGCCTGTTGGGATGAAGAGCAAGGCAACCTGAGGTCAGAATTGGTAGAGCTAATTAGAGGTGAGCTACTATAATGCTATTGTTGTTGCTGGTTGACTGCAAGAGCACCTCCGTGGCATGTCTGTGCTGCTTTCTTGGCAGAGGTACAGAAGTGGTTTGCTATTGCCTACCTCTGGGAAGAGGTTGGGGATCAAAATGGTAGCCCCCTACTTTTCAGCCACTCCCTTCTACAGTGCTTTCTGCAAGCCAACAGGAGAAGTAACTATACTGAACATGATGGACTCTGCACAGATTAGCAGAAAATTGAAACATGCTTGAAGGACTGAAGTGGACCCCAGTGCTGTGTCTTCTCCGTGCGAGGGAGTGCTGCCCACTTTGTCATTCTGGATCTCTTGTCTCTGTGTGCAGTGATGCCTCAGGAGTGCTTGCTTTATTTTTCCGGCAGACTATTTACCTGGGTATGTGTTTAAGTGAAGGTTGATGACAACATTCCTAATATCTGATATGTGTTCTTAAAGAACTGTTGAAGAATATTGGAAAGGGCAAATGTTTGCTTGCTGTTCAATGGAGGGTAGGAAGATAAACACTTTGGGAAGCGATTCTTCTAGAAGAGAACTTGTGTGCCCATCAGTGGATTTGAGATTATGGATTAGGAATTCATGGCCTTCTGGATAGCATTGGACCAACTTCCATCAAATCTGGCCAAGAGAGTTGGGTCAAGGGGTGTTTTTCCATGGTCACTTAGTACCCATTTTAGCACCCATTAAGGACCTTTGGGTGAGAGCTGAATGACCCCATTTCCACCACGGCACCCATTAGAGACACAATTGTTTCCACCGTGCCTCGGGAAATCTGAATCATATGGGTACTTTTTGGCCTTTAATCCGGATTTTCTGTACAATGGGGTCTTCAGCCAGAAAATCTGGATTAAAGAGAGCCTGTTTCCACGCTTGTGGAGGCTAGGGGGAGGGGGCACCCTTGGGTGGGGAGCCCCAAAACCTAAGCTTTGAAGTCATTTCGATGTCATTCCGAAGTCACTTCGAAGTCTGTGCAAAATAGCTGCAGAGCGTCTTTGAAGTCTGTGCTGATCTTCAGAGTGAACTTCGAAGTGTCTCCGAAGTCACTTCGAAGTCACTTCGAAGTTCAATCCAAAGATCAGCGTAGACTTCAAAGAAGCTATTTTGCACAGACTTCGAAGTGACTTCGAAATTACTTTGAAGCTGTTTCGGAGATTGCACCCCCTGTCCGCCCAAACACCTGGGGTGACAGGCAGACCCCTCACGGGTAGATCCGGATTTCCAAATGGGTGCTCCGGTGTTTCCACGGCAGGGAGGCTATCACCCATTGCTAGTGGGTGATAGACCACCCATGGAAACACATTGGGTACTTCCCTTAATCCGGATCTACTAGATCAGGATTAAGGAATGTACCCATTCCTTAGATCCGGATCTTCTTAGATCCGGATTAAAGGAGCGAGGTGGAAAAACACCCAAGGATGGTGAGAATTTGAGTCCAATTAAAATTGTAGAGATTCTGCTTTATCATCTGTCCTATACGCTGCTCTGCAACCAGCTGAACTGAACTGACGTAGGGCACAAACTGGCCTATCTAAAAGGCCTTGAAGATTATTTGTGTCCTGTATTGGCTCTTTGGCAACACTGTATTCCATGACTTCTCAGAAGTAAGATGAACGGCCTTTCTTAGTCATGTGGAGTGTATCAAACCCCCTCCATTCAGACTGCCCATTATTTCGCTATTCTGATGCAGACTGGCTTGGACAATCTGTGCTGGTTGAGCTGTGGAGATAGTAGCTTGGCATGATGGGAAGGCAGTTTGCACCAAGCCATCCCTTTGTTTCTGAGCACAACTTGTATCTGGGGAACAGAATGACAGAGTGGCTGGGGAAGGCACTGAAGTGCTTGTCAGGGTGAAGGATACAAGAAAGACTTTTGTGTGCATACATTTGAGAATTCATCTATTCTATCTCCTCTGCTGTCATCAATTCTGTGCTCATGCATTCCTTCCTCCTTGCTTTTTGCATTTTTCTACCCAGGAATGGCCATAACTAACTATGGTAGGGAATAGGAATAGAACTTGCAAGATAGTGTTCAGATGCCTGCTCGGTCATGCCTCTCAAGGCCATTTGCAGGGAGTTGAGGGCAGGTGAAGGTTTTGCCTTTATCTTTTGCTTGAGATGGTCAGAAGCAAAATGCTGAACTAGATGGGCTGTGGCCTGATCCAGCTGGACTCTTCTTACATTTTTATGTTATGATCTTATTGCTTCTCCATCTATCCTGTCTCACAGGGTTGCCATGTGGAATCTAAGTCAGGAGTCTTGGGCAAAAAGAAGGCATTTCAGCAGCTATAAATGGGTGTACAGATCGCACCTCTTCTGCTCAACAACCAAGGATACCAGAACCTTGGCCCTGTTTTTATATGGTGACTGACTGTGTACCTGGACCTACTTTACAGAACTGATGTGAGGATAATATGGGAAGGAAGACCCTGGCTGCATCCACATGTCACCTGAAAGGGCAACTGTCAAGATTGGAGGTACAAGAACCTAATTAAGCAGTGAGCAGGTGGTGTTCATCTCGCCACAGCTCCCAGAAGTGCACACTGCTGTGAGCTGAACTGTGAGATTTCCACACAAGGTTTGCTTTGGGGCACCAGAGATGTAGCTGGTTTGTTGGTCACTTTTGCTGCTGAGTTTTGGTGGAGCCACCTCCTCCTCCCCCCGTCCACAAAGGTGACATGAATCCTCCAGCCAAAGCTGAATCAGAACAGTTGTAGGAAGATTACTAAAAGGGCCCTTTAGTAAGGGTTTGGAGTAGTTTGGGGGTCAGACCCATTTGGCAGCCCCAGGCCCTGGTCACCTGGGGTGACACATTAAACTTCCATGCGGTTGGAGCCTGCACCTTGAATTCCTAGAAGAAATGACAAGATAGAAATGCAATCAATTGATAAATAATAAAATACTTAATGGTCTTTGGCTAGTTTCTCATATGGTTATCTGACTTGGATCATGGTGGCTTCCTGTGTTTTTTTTTTAAGCATAGTCCAAAAACATCCATATTTCTCAGGAATAGCTCTTAATTTCTGAGAAATCGCTGCTCTTTCTTCCATTTAGGCAGACACTTGCACTCCAACCTCTGTAGATTTTGAATGGTGTCCGTGCATAATGAGTTCATATGCACATATGAACAATTAAGAGGCCACACTTTAGCTGCTTCTTGAGAATGGATTACTGGATAATGGAAGTTCTCCTATAATTCTCTCTCCCCCCGCAAGACTATCAGTATCTTTCATTTTCTTTTGATGTTGTTTGCTTAATACAGGAGATGTTCAGCAGTACAATAATAGCATTGTCAGCAGTGTGTCATATTTTAAAGTGTGGGGGGGGGGGGG
>MTQE01002208.1:8685325-8704859 GCA_014337955.1 Aspidoscelis marmoratus | reverse complement strand
GTGGGGGGGGGGGGAGTAAGGGACTTGCTTGCAACAGAGTGGCCAGATTGGAAGAGAGGATTCTTCTGGCACCTTTGAAGAACAGCTTGTAACGGGAGGTGCAGATTGGAGAAGAAACTACCAGGAAAGACATTCCCTCTTCTGCCTAACTCTACAGAAGTCAGGATCCAGGCTTCTTTGAGTAGAAGTATATCCTTTTTTTTCCAACTCTGAAATGTTGCATTTCAAATACAGTTAGCAGGGTGAATTGGCTGGTCTGTGACTTCCATTGACCTGCTGTGTCTGGTGACTTTGTTCATCACAGTGGAAAAGTAAACAGGTGAGAATCCAGGACCTAATTTGCTTTTATGCCCAACAAAGTGACCTCTGGTTGCACAGGCAGCAACAATCCCCCATCCTTGGCCTGTCTGTGTCTCTTGCATTCCCTGGTTGCTCTCTTTGAAGAACTGTCTATGTGCCACATGGCCTGTTTGGCCTCCCTTGAAGTAGTGCTGCTGCCCTTCAGATGCCACGAAGAGTGCTGTTGCAGCCCTAGAGCTGTAATAAAAGTCAGGGAGCAGTCTGGCGTGGCATATGCCCAAAGAGCACGGGAGCACGATCCAGTATTATGCTCTACCTCCGTAGCTCTTGTGGAAGCTTTGCGGTGCAAAAATACTGTGCAACTAATTAAATCCCTTTCTGCATGAGGCCTTATTCCAGATTATATTCCAAAATAAAAATCTGTCATCTGCATGCTGGTGCAGACTACGGCAGGTCCCACTCAGGGCCTGCCATAAACTGCACTGGCGTATGGAGGGAAGGCCCCTATTCTGGAATATAACCTAGAACAAGGCCCAATGCAGAAGGGACCTAAGATTGCTTGTGTACTCACTTGGGTGGCCCAATACAAAATAGGCTGGGTTTCCGGCACCATTAACACTATTTGCATTATAAGTTATTCCCTCTTCTACACCTGTTAAAGATACAGGAACCCCGTCCTGGATTCCATGGGGCAGCTGTGGGGGATTTTATCAGAGGGTGTTTGCCTTGCAAACTTTATCTGATAAAATTCTCTCTTCTGCTCAAGTCTGCAAGTACAGACCTTGATCTGCAATTTATTTATTTACATTTCTATCCTGCCCCTACCAGAAGGTCTCTGGGCAGGTAACAACCTTAAAACAACAGTTTAAAACAGAATATACATTAAAAGACTTTAAAAATTCAACAACTCTAAAACAATACACAATATGTTTAAAATGATAGTGTCTGTCCGGGGGGGGGGGGACATTAACAGCTCAGGCAAAGGCCAGGGCAAAGAGGTGCATCTTCACCGCCTTCCTAAATATATATAAGGAAGGGGCATGATGCACCTCGAGAGGGAGACTATTCCATAGTCTGGGGGCCATCACAGAAAAGGCTCTCTCCCGGGTGCCCACCAACCTCACTATTGAAGGTGGTGGGACAACCAGGAGGGCCTCACCACTTGATCTTAAGGCACAGGCAGGTCGATATGGGAGGAGGCATTCCTTTAGATATTTGGGGCCCAAGTCATTTAGGGCCTTATAAGTCAGAGTCAAAACTTTGAATTGGGCTCGGTAGTAAATTGTATGCATCACACTATCCCCTATCTCTCAGGGAACATTGTGAACCAGAGAGCAGCCATAACTGAACAAGAGGCTACCACGCATGCATGCTCAGAACTGAAGACTGTCTGTGTTGGTGCCGGATCCTTTGATTTCATATTATATCTGCTGCTTGCTGATTCTCTTTGTTGCACTTCTCCAAGATGATCAGTCCTCTTGATCCCCACATCACCCCCTGGGTTCGCTGGGCTTAAGTGAAAAGGTTTGTTTCTGGGTATTAGGCTGCTGCTAAAGGCCTAGCAGCAGAACTAGTTAGCCCTCATCAGTATGGATGGTGTAACTTTGTACGCCAAACAAGGATGTACATCCAAGTATGGATGTACATTTTGTGCACATCAAAAAAATCAGTACATCGTTACAATTTTGGAATATCTTCTGGATTAGAAACAAGGGGAACACAGAATAACCCTACTGTCCACAAACTGCATATTTCTTTCACCGACACTGAAGTTTTAAAATAACAATAAAAATCTGGCTACCGTGCATAACTTTGCAGATTTTTTTTAAAAAAATCAGATTCTACTAGGAAATTTTAACACCAGTGACAGAAAAAAAAAATTGCTCACACAAATGCATCCTTTCAAGTGGGACAAAAGTACTGTAAATCTTATATACGGCATGCATCTCATCTGACCAGCTGGGGGGAATTTATTAAGCTTGCTATAGGGGTCAGTCTAAATGTATGGCTCTCCTTCCCTGATCTGGTGCCCTGCAGTGGACGCTGCAGAGATAACAGATTGTGGAGCTGCTGATGCTCCTGGAGCAGGAAACAATCATACTGGACAGCTATGTAGAGAGTTAGGGTTGAATTATATCTGCAGCAATGAAAGTAAGGGTCGAACCATTTCCCAGTTGAATTTGATTCTTGGTGACCACAGAAGCATGCCCCTGCATTTTGAGTGGCCAAGGTACAGAAGAAGTTTGCCATTATCTTCAGGGAGATGCTGGGGATCAATCCTGCTTTTATGGTCGTTTCTGTCATGGTGAACTATAGCTATTCCTTAAAGTAATAAAGAAATGGGTCTAGAAGTGCATCTATGAGCTGCAGGTGAGTCCAACTCCTGAAAGAGTACAAGGCTACTGCTGATTCTTTAAAGGAAAGATAGGACACTATTTTTCTTTTCAAAAATCAAGTCTTTGAAGCTATGATATTACGGAAAGCATTTATTTAAAAGAAAAATACTCTGATTTGTCTATTCACAGATGATCAACTTCTTAGTTTCCTCACAGGAGGAATGGGGTTTCAGGCGTTGCCCTCTTGCCATCCCATCATGTGAGCTAATCAAGTTTCAAGCTATTCTTCTCAGTTTAACGAGTTCCTGTTTGTGCCTCTTGTGCTTCTGCCTGCATTTAGAGAGTACTTTGCTCCAAGCCAATGCTGAGGCTTCTTTCTCCCTCTTTAAGGAAAATGTGCAGCTTTGTTAGAAAGCTCCGGAGCACTGTGAGTATTGTGTGAGTACTGTGTAAAATTATGAGTACTGTGTGATGGTACGATTGGGACTGCGAATGGAATTCACAGCTTAGAATGTGTCTGGAGATGCACCCTCAAAGCTCTCAAGTTCAGTCCCCAGCATCTTGGAAGAAGGCCATAGCTAATCCTTTTGGGACCACTGCCAAGAAGATGGCACATGGATTTCTCCATGTAAGCCCCTAAATCAAACACAAATTAAGGAGTCTTAAAGTTAAGTCTGTGAACTTTATGGTGTAATACAATTCTTAGGACCCAGCTACAGCACAGCTTCAGTCCACATTCAGAGTGAGAGACCACATCAGCAAAGTTGTTGTTGTTCTGCATTATCTAACACAGAATCACCCCCGTTGAGCTTAAAATGCAGAAGAGAAAGGGCTCATGAATTGCTGATATGTTCTTTCACTCTGAAAGGGGATTGGATTAAAACTTGGGTGGAAGTGATCCCTCACTTCCATGTATCTCTAGCTGTGTGTGTGTGTGTGTGTGTGTGTGTGTGTGATATCCACCTAGGGTCCCCCCCCCTTGAGAATTTCAGGCCAGATCATTCCCAGTCTTATCTTCAATAATATCAGCTCCATGCAGTGACTTTAATTCCATCTTCCCAAAGAAGCTTGTATAGAATTGCATCATGGTGTTTCACCACAGTCCACGGTCATCTTCCATTCACACACACTACTAAATAGGTAAGAACTGCTCTTGCTCCACGGCCAGATTGCTACGCTGTCTGTCTCCAGGAGATGGCGGTTTACCCTGATATAACAGGATAGTCTTTTAACATCTCTTCCATATGCCTTCTCTTAAGGCCTTGTGACATAAATGCTGCTCGAGATTCCTAATATTGCCCATTTTGTCCCACTTCTTTCAGACCCACTCCCAACAGCATACCAGATGTCTAAAATAAGCACTGTCAGGATATGCCCAAAATGAAAATACTGTTAATTCTATATATAGTACATTAACTCAGAAGTAGGTGCAGTACCACTTCCTACAGGCAGAGGGCAAGCTCAGAGCCATTGTAAGAGTTCTGGTTCTTTAGAGAATCTGTCAAGTAATGAAAAGAAAGGGGAAAGCAACATGTTCACAACTTGAGTTCATCCTGTTGAGTTATGTGATGAAGCCTACAAGCTTTGTAATCATGCAGTCTGAGAAAGGCTGTTTCTGGGTTGGGTGAGTTGCACAAACCTTCGGGACTTCAAAAGATTTGCACTGTAGACATTAACCTGGGATTTCTAGTCCTTTTCAAGTGTAGCCTACTTATCTTGAGTCTATGCAGAAAGAATGAAAGGGCACACAAGCACACACACCATCATTATTCTTCATAGGCAGCCTGTCTGTAGCTCAGCAGCTGCAGCAAGCCAAGCTCAGTTCAGCTAAACCTGACTGGAGGCTCTGGGCCAGCCTTCCTGAATGGACAGTCCACCAATGCCTCTTTCCCAGGCTAGCAGAGAAATTGTGGCCCTGGCGATAATAGATGCTCCCCCTTCCTAGTTAAGACAGTCCTCAGGGAAGCCGCCCACTTGATCTGCTCCTTAGTCCAGCCTTCTGTGTAACTATGAGTGAATAAGAATTTGTAAGTCCAACAGAGATTTTCTTGTTTACTTACGCAGCATAAAAATTGACAGGTAGTTGCAAAGAGAGAGAGGTATGAACCAAAAAAATCTACTGAGGTTCTGTGAGATAACACACACAAAGTGTTTTGAATCAAAGTGTTATAGGAACATGAAATATTTCTTCGGAGGCCTGGTCCTCTGAAGAAGTAAAAAGCACTGAGAGGAACTGTGTTCATTCCAAACCCTTCAGCAATCCCATACGCTGGAACCACTTCTCTACCTCCCATTGTCAATCCATATGCGTATGACATTACATGGACACCTTGAGAACACTTTTTCATTTAATATGCACATTTCACTGCTAGACACCTATAGTCACAGCCATTGGTTTGGATCATTTTAAAAGAGGATTTAGAAAAGATCAGTGGATTTGTAGGATGGCGACACTGGAGTGAGTTGCTGCCTTCATGTTTTTGCTCATTAATTTTCTGGGAGCATCTGGAGGCCCTGCATCTCGAAACAGATAAAAGTTGTTCCAACAGGATAGTCCTTTTGTTCTCTTGTGCCAATCTTTCCATCTTTGTTCTCCAGCCCAGCCTGTTGACAGCAGGAGCGCTGCCTCCATCCCTCTCTTTGGGGAGAGATGCTAGCAGTATGAGCAAACTTTAATACCTTGCAGCTGTGAGCGCCTGCCGGGCTGTGACAGGTACCAGGTGGGCTCCCAGGGAACCCCAGAATTGAAGGCTTTGTTTCTAGCTATGCTGCAGCCATTTCAAAGCATCATAGATGTTTTATTGCTGCCGAGCATGGGAAGATGCCAATACCTGGAAAAAAGGGAGGCATGGTTGCCTTCATTATGCACCAGCTGTCTTGCCAGAGGCCAAGGAGGTTATTGTACTCATCAGATATCTGTGAGACGCATGGAGGGTAGACAACATAAGACTCGCTGCCAGAATCCCACAATTCACAGCCCTCTTCCAGGAAAGCAGAGACCGGAGGTTTGCAGTGTGACCAAAAAGCTTTCCTTCTTTCTTTGAATGAGTCCAGCTTGGCTGTGGTCATTTTGAAAAAGAGCACCCCCTCTGCTCATGCTCAGGAGTAACACCCTCACTGTGAAACCATTTTTCCATTACTGAAATAATAAGCAATGTGGCGTTTTCAATTATTCTGAACTGTTAGGAGTCTGTTTTGAAACCATGGATATTTATAATTGGATTGTAATACTGCAAGCTTAATTGCTTGTTTTATATTATTTTGCATTGATTATGTGCTATGTGATATATGTATTAATGCTTGGTTTATTACTGATGTTTTCTAATACACAGTGTTATTATACAACTACAGTCTCTCTCTCTCCCCCTCACTACTTCCTCTTTTCTGCTTCTAGTGATGGGCTTGCCATTAGTCAGTGGTGGTTTTTTTAGGCAAAGGATCCCAGGTTCAGCAAAGTTTTGGAGATGGAAACTATGTGCCACAGGTGACAGCAGATGATGTCAGATAGTGGCCTGTCATGAATGTTCAAGTGAGAGTCCTTGTCCGGGCGGAGACAACAGGTGGATATATGCAAGAATTTGCAGATGGAGTGTTCTAATTTACAGAGCTCAGACCTTTGTTTTAGTAAGCTTTTAGAGGATAATTGTACAGTAGGACTTATCCTCTATTTAAAGACTAGCCAGTTTCAGGACGTGTATCCACTTACCTTGGGAGATACCTCAGCAGACAGCGCCTCCAGATATCACTTTAAAAACCTACATTTTACCAAAAGTTCAAATTGGTTCCAAAGGAAAAATGTTTTGCCCCCACTTACAGACGATACTCTGTTTTATCTTTTTTTTGTGACATTGCAGCAGTGTGAGATTCTTCTTTTCATGTGCTCAGCCCCTCCGTTCGTGCTCAGCACATTTGGATAGGTCCAGTAGATGTCCCTCCCCTATACTGTGATTCATTCCCAATCCATCTCCACACCTTCTGATTGATTGCTACACCCCTGCTTCCCATTATGTTGAGGGAACCAATGCAGCTGCCATTTTCTTTCCACCCTCTGCATACTCCTGCGGCATTGTATGATTGAATAATCACAGAAATAGTGGGATCGAACCAAAATTTAAGCTAATGCGCATGTTTTCTGGTGAAGTTGACTTCTCGTACATTCTTGCCCCTTTGTCCAGACAGATGAAAAAGTACAGAGTAATAAAAAAAAAGTCCTTAAAAGCGCTGTATTTAAAACATTTTAAACCTGCAGTAGTGACTGTTTAATGCGCAGCTACAGGGCAGTATTGATAAGTGTGTCTGTCAAATTGAATGCTGCTGTACATTAAATGGGCATTTTTCTCCCTGTATGGATGCACCCATCATTATTGGTGGCAGGAACTGCCCTCAGTAGAACCTATAAATACCCAAAGCGGTTGAAGGCAAGGATATACACCTTGCATCACGCTAAGAACATAAGAGGAGCCCTGCTGGACTGGACTGCAACCCATCTCGTCCAGCATCCTGTACTACACAGTGGCCCACCAATTGCTTATGAGCATCTCAGGCAGAAGACAAAGGAAAAACCTTCACTCAAATCCCAAAAAAATGGCTTTTAGAAGCATCTCTGCAGCCTGGAGTAAGTATGTAGGAGTCCATTCTAGTAGCCATTGAAACACCTGTCATCCATGGATTTGTCTAACCCTTTCTTAAAGCTATCTAGGCTGGTTGCTGTTACCACCTCTTCTAGCAGCAAATCCCATAGAAAAATGACCCTCTGAGTGAAGAAATCCTTTCCCTTGTCTGATCTGAATTACTAAATAATGGTAAGTACTAAGATATATTTAAAATATAATTCCCCCTTTCACTTGTAGGACTACATTCAGAAAAGAACTATGTGTCAAAGACCTGGGTGAAGTGGTACGTTTGGAGCCTGCTATGCCTCTAATGGGAGGGTATTCTACAGCTGTGGGTCACCACAGAGGATGACCTCTTGCATGCCACAACACAACACTCTGAGTAGCAGCTGTGGCTGTGTCTTTACAGCAACCTTATCTCAGATTCAAAATGTTTTCAGTCCTCTGAGTCCGCACGGCAGTTTGGCTTAACACCCTTTCCCTTGTGTTAAACCACCCCAAAGCATGATGAATCTCAGTCCTGATTTCAACAGGTCTCACTCCGGATCGTACGCTTGAAACGTTTTACATTTTTTACTGTGTGGACAGTACCGTTTTAAGGGATGAGAATCCATGTTTAGGGTTTCCCTCTCCCAATAGCTTGCTTCCAAAGACAGTGATTTCAGTGTAAAAATCCACTTAACAGCGATGGAATCACTTCACACCTTGAGGGTTGGAATAACAATGTTGCAATTTTGCGCAATTCTAAAAGTTCTGATCTTTAGAAAGTGAAAGGGAGGAAAGCAGCTGAGGTTCTGTGTGAATGTTTAAAGCAAAGGGGCTTTAGTTGCCGCTGCTGCTGTGTGTCCTGAGCAATGGGGAGAGGAGGGGAAAGAATTGCTGGCTGTCTGCTGCCATTTTTCTTCTATCCAGGCAAGTGGCAGCCACCCAGCCACCCAGTTAGGCTTGGTGAAGGGGTCCCTTATGGGTGGCGCATCCATGCCAGGAGGAAGAGGGCAGGGCAGCCCCAAAAATCGGCTTTTAAAAAGTAGCCACTTGAGTCCCCCCTTGAGTCACGTACGCCATGTAGGATCCTCAGAATCCGGATCCAACGCGATTAAGTTAAAAGTAATGGGAACAGGCAAATTCGCGTTTGCATCCAGTTCTGTTATTTCGGTTTAGGGAAAGCGAAATAAGCTTGCTGTGGGGATTCGCCCTTTGATTTTAAAGCAACTGCCTGTTCAGCCCACCATCCTTCATAATCAAACACCTGATGAGGAAGAAAACTAGTCCCACTGACCTTTGGCAACACCCCCACCTGCACGTGGTCCTAGAGTGTGAATGTAGTGCTTGAACCAAGAGGCATGGGGAGCTTTTCAAACTTGGGCAATGGGGATGGCTCCGTTCAGAGCATCCACATACCATGGAGCTGCTGATCTGAACTTCCCTGGGACACTGGTGTGAGATTTCTTCCTGCAGTGCTGAAATTCCAGAGGAGCTTGTTGCCCCAGTTATGGAAAAGTCTTAGAGGCGCTCTCAAGTGCACAGAGACAAAATGCAGAGTCTCCTTGCCTGGCTGAGATCTTTGGTTTGCAGAAAATGAAGCTTAAACATAGCTGCTCCTTTTCTACCTACAGCTTAGCCACAGTTGTAAAGAGGAGGAAGTGAAGAATATGTCATCTATAGCAAAGAGAGGCTGTCACACTCCATATTAAAACACAAAACACAAGTTGATTGACGTGACTTATAATTTGCCCCAAAGAGATGATGACAGTGGCAATAACAATAAAAATGCAAATAGCGGTAATACTGTGATACAATCTATGTATGGTGGTTATACTGGAGCACTTATATTCTGACCCCTGCTTATCACTGCCATCCTATGAGAAAGAGGGTTAGAGATTCCTGAAGGAAAACTGCCAGTTTAGTATAGATCTGACCTGAATCCCTTCAGGAAATTCTGTCTGTCTTGATGGTTTTCTGCACCAGTAGGAAAAGTATCTATGGGGAAGATCTATGAACAGACTTAAATCTTTAACTTTTTCTAGCCTGAAATTTCTCCAAACTCACTTTAAAAGGGGGATGCATTGCTCCAGGATTTATCAGGGCTGTATGAAAAAAAAAATCCTGTTTGCTTTCCTAAATACCTCCAATTTAAAGGTTCATCTATATCACCTTTGTGTGTTAAATCAATTTTTCCCTAATTATTGGTTCGGGTAATTTTTTTGTCTGCTCAGATTTTTATCTACTGTCTTACAATAAGAGGCTAAGAATTGCTTCAAGGTCTATGTATTCCTTGTTCATTTTGATCTTTAGATACCCAATCAAACTGACTATTTAATTGGGAAGCATTTTTTTAAGTGCGATCAAACAAACCTTTGGGGGGTGATGATGAAAGGAGCTGGTTGGGGTGTTTTGAATATTTGTTGACCGTAGTGTTTACCATATTGCATTCTGCACATGTTTGAATCCCGTTCTGCATGGTATGAGTGCTCCATCTTGCTCCCTTTGTCAGGAATACACTACCTTAGCAGGTCTCTAGAATTTAGGATGATCTTTGTCATGAAAACTCGATTCCATGTTGGAATTGGATGTTTTGCAACCACGGTATCCAGAGTTAGTTTTTGTATCAGGGTGGGGGTAGGACTAGCTAAAAATAATAATAAATTGGCAAATTGTAACTTGAAGAATTGTTAGCATTAGACCATTGTTATGCCCTGGGGGAGATGTGCTTTTGGCTTATGATGTCCAGAAATGTAATAGGTCTAGTGAGAACATGAATTTTTCACACTGGCAGGGCAAGATAAAGGGAGATCCTGTCAGTACATATTACCTCAAATGTTTGACCTTTTTGAAGTTAAGTAGGTGCCTTTACAGAATTTAAATTTTAGGTAATGCTACCTGGAGAGCCTAAAGAAAAATATCCAGGTATTCCACTGCAAAGATTTTATTTTTCTTTAAAGTGATATAGGATGCACTGAAAAGGGCAAGTCATTTATTATTTTGTCTGTTATATGCAAAACCAAAGAAGGAAGAAATTGGCTTTGTATTCTGCCTTAGTATCACAAGATATTGTGATGGAACCAGGAATAGTCCTAAATGATAGTACACTCTCCTACATCAACTGAGAAACTGCATATGTGTTTTTGATTTTTTAAAAATACTTTCTGCTACTGATTGAACTGAAGAGATTCCCAAGGACTGATGCAACTCCTTAATTCAAGAGTTTTGCTTTTTATTTCAGTGACTATTGATTTATTATCAGAGTCATGAACTGCATAGGCCACTGGAGGCCATGGAAGCAGTCAGCTCCTGGACTGAATCAAAGCCTGTGCCTTAGCCCTGGAGCAGGATGAAGGGATGCCTGCTTTAGCCCCATATGTCCTGGCTCTTGCAAACTCTGTACTACAAGGCCATCATTATAATTTTCCCTGTAGTGAATTTCACCTTAACAGTATAGTGGAAATCAGCAGTCACAGGCTAGGTTGTTCTTAGAACAGTCGGAGATCCTGGAACCCTGATTCTTGGAGTGGGAGTATGGTCTGCGTGAGCTTTAGGCCCTTTCTGCATCGGTCCTTATTCTGGATTATATCCTGGAATAGGGACTTGCCATCCACATGCCAATGGAACAGGTCCTTCCGTATTCTGCACCAGCATGGAGATGGCAGGTGCTTATTCCAGGATATAATCTAGATTAAGCCCCAGTGCAGTAAGGGCCTGACAGAAATAAAGAAAATGGGAAAGGCTAAATGGGAAAACATGGGATAATGTTTCAGTCATTCCAGAGGCACCTTGTTAACCAGTGATGGGGGAGGGGATGTTGTTGAACTATATGGATCTTGGTCTGATCCTACAAATATTCCTTTTCTTTTAAGTTGTGTCACTAATAGCCTGTGAAAGATGAGCCCCGGATTGGTTTTCTTGTCCCTCAAGTCCAGCTGCGTGTGTGTTTGCTTTGGAGGGAACATGCTGTTTGTAATCAGTTAGCATGATATCCTTACTTTTTGGAATTGTGACAACATTCTGCAGGATTCCAGCTACTCTATTTCATTTCCTGTTCCAGCAGGGAACATTTGGTGCTCATTAACCACCTTCGGCCTTCGTTGGTTTGTTCTGCAAGGCTTGCGGAATGGATGGGCAAGACCTGCTGGTCCCCAGTTCCTGCAACCCTAAGTCAAGGATTGCTGCAGACAGTGCTCACTTTGCCAGGACCCATTATGGAAGAGCAGAAATAAGGCAAAAATTGGTTCCTAACAGTTTTGGCTAATGACAACAATAACCAACATCACAGAAGGCAGAAACAGCAGAGGAGAACAGTAGCAATTAAAATAACCAGAATTTGCAAAAGTTTCCGCTAAAGTAACTTTGGGGGGTGGGGTAAGGAGAAATATGATCCATACTTGTTTGCACTTATAGGGTAAATGTGCAGACCAAGGACCTTTCTGCAGTAGGCCTTATTCTGGAATATATCTTAGGATAGGTGTCTGTTGTCAGCATAGTAATGCAGACTCTGGCTGGCCTTGTCTGGGGCCTCCCATAGTCTGCACTAGCATTCGGACAGCAGGCCCCTATCCCGAGATATATTCCAGAATAATCCCAAGTGCAGGAACACCCCAAATGTGGCATCCTCACTGTGTCCTGAGTAGATTGCGCAATGGTAATAAGTGCAGTTTCCACACTCAAGTATAGAAAAACTGCTGCTGGGACTCCTCTGTAAATGTTTATTTTTGTTTGTTTATTTCATTTGTATCCCACCTTTCACCTGAACGTCCAAGGGCAGGTCAGAGCATTCAATAAAAATACAAAGAACTAAAATGTATTTAAAATTTAACAGGAAATATAGACAGGAAAGAGCTGTAGTTCAATGGCATTCTCTTTGCCTATAGAAGCCACCAGGCTTTGCCCAGGTGAAAATGAAGAAAACTGTCCTACAATGTGGACAACAATTGTGAATATGAGGTCTTGGATTAATTGTCCGTCACAACATAATGCACCTTTCCTCATGTTTTTGTCTAATCCTGGAAAATAGACAGCAAGAGGCTTTCCAGCAAATTCCAGATGCTATAAGCATCTGTGCAGTTGTGGCTATTAATCTGATGAAGTGGGTGCAGGATCAATTTCCAGGACCGGAGAACAAATCAGTTGTTGGATAAAACAAAACTGTGGACTTCATGCTTACCGACCATGTGTTCTGGCAAGCACTATATGCTTCTTGGTTTCTTCTTTGCCCTCCCATTGCCCAGTTCTGTACTCGGATGGTTCTATGCCTCCTTGTGCACTTGTGGATCAAAATGTTTGGCCAAAGTTAGCCAACAAAATTTCCTCTGCAGTTCTAACTTTCAAGCAGCAGGGGGCGGTGTATTGCTGAGCCTGAGATGGGCAATGTGGGGCCACATATAGCAAATTACAGAATGAATTGATCGATCGGGCAGAGAAGGACAAGGGAAAGACAGTAACTAGCTTAAACACTTTAAAGAAAGGTTCAGAGCCATTCAGGGCAGGTGGCTGTTTAAAATATAAAGGTGTAGAATACTCCTGATGACTACAATGGCAGGTGAGCACCACTTTGTGCTCTTCTCCTGTACATTCTGGTGTTGGAGACAGAGGGTGTTTTTCCACTGTCACTAAAAGTACCCATTAAGTACCCATTAATGGGTATGTAATGACATTTTTGTACCCATTAATGGGTACTTAATGGGTACTTCTAGTGACAGTGGAAAAACACCCAGAATTTAAGCCAAAACCTGGAGTCACCAACAGGATGTCCACGGGTCCAGTGGTATTTCTGAATCTTTTTTACTTGGAGGGGAAAAAGCAAGGCATGCTTGAAATTTCAATAGTGTCTCCAGACTTGGGTGAAAAACTGCAGTTCTCCTGGGACTATACTGGGAATGCCACACATATCCTTGGCAGTGCCGATATAGAGCTGGATTAGTTTATCAAAAATCCAAAACTTCAGTATTAAGGAAAATTCAGCACCAATGCTTGGGTTATGATAATACTGATCCTTTATCTCCATTTGGTGGCATCCACTGTTTCGGGTCTAAATGCCCAGATGCCAGCCAAGTGCAGGAAAAATACACAGGGAAGTTGGTGGGCATTTGACTGACATCCAGGTTCTTGGGCCAGGAATAGTAACACAAAGAATTATAAGAACCTGGGAGTTGTTCCTTCTGTTTGGCAGGAGTAGTAGGAAGCAATTGTGGATTTCAAAGAAGATCTTGCAGCTTCCCCTTGTTGTAGGAAGGCACCTCAAATGTGTCCAAGTGCCCAAAGCATCTGCCAATTCTTGGCCTGCATGAATCCTTAATCAGATCTAGATAAAGTATTTATAGTGTTCTGTTGCAGCCTTTACTAATCTGGTGTTCTCTAGAAGTTTTGGATTACAAATTTCATTAGACTCATCCAGCATATCTCCAGTTTCTCATAGTCTTTCTTCATAATGTTATCATCACTTGGAACTTTATATCTACTATATCTTGCCTTGATATTGGGTTGATTGGCTAGTAGTTGTTTGGGTTGATTGGCCAGTAGCCAGTCTGGATATGGAAGTCCCACAAAGTCTTGACTCTGTTGTTCTCAGCCACTTTTTCTTGTGGAATCTTCACTTGTAGATTTTGAGATATCTAGTCCTTACTCATTGCAGATGTTCTTGTACACAGTTCCTGCAATTTGGTTGTGCTGCTCAGCAGTGCATAAGCATTGATGGCTTGAATCTTGTTCCTTCCAATGATCTGGGAGTTCGAGATCACTTTTATCTACTGAAGGGTATTTGATTGTTGCAGTTTCCCCTGCTCCTTCATCATGGTGTCCATGTGATTGTGGAATTCCCAGATACATGTAACTCTATATTTTAAACTGTGTTTGTTATGCAGACTAACCCACTGTTTGGAGAAACAGCTCAAAATATGTTGCAAAACATGGTTGAGAAGAAGATTATATATACATAAAATGTGGCAAATTATAGACAACATTATTGATGTGCCTGTTTCTGTGTAGTGTTTGCTGAATCATATCTGCTTTCCTCTCTTCTCCTGCCTCTCCTTCCTCAAATAATTGTAGATTTAAAAAAGCTTGTAGGAAAGCAGATCTAGTAGAATTAGGAGCACTTAGGGCTGATGTTCTGATGCATCTTTATAAATTATCCACAGCTTATTCACTGCCAGGACAATTGCTTCTTGTTTGCATATATGTACAGTCATGGTGGCAGGTTTTGTGCAAACTTTTGCACGAACTGTGGATGATGTCTGCTTGATGTTGGAGACAATGCAAAGCTTAAGATAAAATTTGCACATCATCTTCACTTTGCTTAGCTCAAGCTTGCACTGTTCATAAAAATGTTTAATGTGGCATATTGCAAAGCCTCCGTTTTGGCAATAGAATTTATATGATTGAGCACTAATGGGCTTGCCCTCCACTGTTGGTGGGGTCGTTCACAGGCCAATCTACCCCTCCCCAATTTTCATGAACATTTCAGAGCTAGAAAGGTGGATTAGGTGAGCACTGAAGTACCCAATTCTGATATGCAGAGAGGTAGCATGGGTTCTAAAGTGTTCTGTGTTTGGACCCCTGACCAAAGTCCAGCTAACTGGAATTCTGCTAACCATCGGTCTATTTAGATGTAAAGTATGTTAATTTGGAAAGGCTAGAATCCTTCCAAAAATCAATGCATCAGACTCAGATTGTGTATATAAGATTGTGAACTTTTCAACTGGCCCCTGCAGATGCATGCTGGAATGGGGCTTATCTGCCATAATTGGCCAGTGATAAACTTTATTTCCATGAAGTTAAAATGCTCTTGTCTGCCTTTCAAGCTGCCATTGGAGGCATAGTTAAAATGGCTGGATAAAAATTTGGCAGTCCTTTCCCCATGCTGAGCACAAATTTAAACATTTTAAAATAAGGGGGTGGGATAAACTGCATTGTGAGTGTCCCCTCCAGCAAGGGCTATCTCCCTGCTCATTTTTACATGGAATGAGATGCTACTTTATTGAGATTGAAAAAAGACTTGTGGGTGTATCTTGCACAGAAAAAATGCAGTTGTGGCTTGCTTTGATGGATTTATTATTTATAAAACATTTTACATCATGGTTCTACAACCGCACTTAGGGCAGTTTACAAATTAAAACAGTGTAATAAAGCAAGCATAAAAATGCTGCAATAAAAATCACAAAGGGAGAAAATGCAAAAAGGGAGTGGATCATGAAGAGAGAGAGAGAGACAAAGAGAGCTCCTAGCACAGCATCATACTGCTGCTGACCTGCTGGCTCAAATATAGCCAAGATTGTGCTATTGTTGGCTTTCGTCTCTCTTTTTAGGAGGCAGTATTCAGAAACGAACTGAAAGGCAGCAAGGGAAGGTTTCTCCCAGCCACAGGGAGCTTTCCTGCTGCACTCTGGCCTGCCATTCTACAATTAAATAATCCGGAACCCTATTAGAAGCTGACACTCATTGTGGTTTTTGGGGAGGAGGGAAGGGCAGCTAAGGGTGTCTTCAGATGTGGAGTAAAACCTGCAGTTCCCCTGAGACTATATTGGGAATGTTGGATGTGATTTCAGCATTCCTAATACAGACCTGGAATAGTTAGCCAATATCCTGTAAAATGGCTATTACAGGAAATTGAGCAATGATGCCAAGTTTCCCGTAATTGTTCTGCTTACCTGAATATCTGCTGGGAGCTTTCAAAATAAAGTTGAATTGTTTAACTAGAATCCAGGCAAGCACACATGAAATAACAAAGAACGTGGGGCGGGTGCTTGGCTGGCTTTCGGTTACACATTTTGATGTCATTATGGCACCTCCTGGCAGTCAACCAGATACGGGAAACGAAGCCCCTTACCTGGACATCTGCTATGGGTGGCAAGAGGCAATTGTGAGATCCTCTTTAGATGTGATGCTGGGACCTGAATAGGTTGAGCTAAAGGTTGGCGAGACACTATAGGCCCAGTCACACCACAACAGATTAGTCCATCTTAGGGCACAATGGATGTTCATTCTATTTTTGGCTTGATCACACCCATCTAATTTAGAACTTAGTTTTTTTCAGTCCACACTTTTCAGACTCCCTGGCCTCACTCTGGTGAAAGGTACCTTTTCTCCCTCTAACCTTCCCATCCTTCTCCCTTTGCTCTCTGTGATTGGATGCACTTCCATCAGTAAATTTGGTTTTTCAGGGGAAAAGGCCACCTGCTTCTGTCCCCAGCCTCTCCACCTTCCAACTGTCCTTGTTGCCAAAATTTATAAGGGAAGGTAACCAATGGCAGCACTTCTGGGCGTTCCATGATAGTGTCATTCTCCCTTTCTTTTCTCCTTGCCAGTAAACTGGACCCACAAGTGCGCAGAAGCACATCAGCAGCTTTAAAACAGCATGGCAGTTTTTCCTCAAAGGAGAGGACAGGAGCTGCCTCTGCCTCTGTCGTGTTCGATGTTGCCTGGGTGGCCCCCCTCTAC
This sequence comes from Aspidoscelis marmoratus, assembly GCA_014337955.1. Classification (NCBI taxonomy): domain Eukaryota; kingdom Metazoa; phylum Chordata; class Lepidosauria; order Squamata; family Teiidae; genus Aspidoscelis; species Aspidoscelis marmoratus. Next base: position 8,688,181 of record MTQE01002208.1, on the reverse strand, counting down.
TTGGCCCAGCCATGGCTTATGGCAGCAAGCCTGGCGCCCCTTTCCTCCTTCTCCTCTTCGCCCGCCCACCTCAGAGTTTGCAAGCTGAAGGCCGACTGAGTGTCAGGACGGTGCCCAGCCCCGATTCCTGGAGCGCACCGTAAGTGTGCATTGAAGGCAGTCTGACGGAGTCTGCTGCTGTGGCTTAATCTAATGCCTCATTGCTGCCGCTTCCGAAGGACCTGCTTTTCCCTCCCTCCTGCTGGAGCGCAAGTAATTCTGTGTGTTCGTGTGTGCGCATGTGTGTGGAAACCCATGGGTGCCTCACTGCATTGGAATGTCTGAGCTAACCGGGCTTCCAAGGGCTCAATAACTGTGTGGGGAGCTGCAGCTCAGACCTTGGAGCTTTCATTCATTTACCGGCAAGAAAAGTCCTCTTTCACCAGGGGCTCCCCCCACCAGATTTCTGCAGGATAGTGCTCAGAAAATCGGGGGGAAAGAAGTGGAATGGGAACAGGGCCTGATGAATTTGGATTACTGGCCGATGTAATGGGGACCCTGGATGATGAGTTCCCACCCAGCCTGGATTTTAGTGTCTTTGAGAATGCACCCTATGTTAGTACGCAGATTGGTCCTGAGATCCAAACTAATGTAGAAGCATAATGAGGAGCACAAAGATAGTCATTCACTCTTCTGCTTCTTGTAACTGAATACCTTCTCAGCATGGTCTGTTTGGTAATCTAATTATCTGCTCAAACTCATTTATCTTTCTGCTGAAAGTCCATGGTCAAGACAATAACTGTGGGAACATGACTCCTTGTTTGACTGTGGCAAACAATGTTTTCTGATTGTTGGGGCGCTTCTAAGGCCATCTGCAGGGACTCGAGAGCAGGAGAAGGTTTGTCCTTGTCTCTGCTTGAGATGCCCATGAGCATTTGGTGGGCCACTGTGTGTGACAGGATGCTGGACTAGATGGGCTGTGGCCTGATCCAGCAAGGCTTCTCTTATGTTCTTATGTTCTTACTTCTCAACGTTTTGTCCATCAAAGGTTTAGACTGAATATCGCAATATAAGGCTGTGTGTGTAAACTGTTCCATCTGATGCCCATGAGGCTGGTTTCAAGTGACCAGGACAAACCCTGCTGGCCTCACTCTTGTTCTTGTACTTTTACCTGCATGTGTTTTCCCCAGGTGGGTTTACTGCCATTACTGGAGACCAAGGGAAGGGAGAAAAGTAAGAAATGAACAAGGAGTGGACAAGTTTAGCACTCATCATGAACATTTGAGTACTCAAACTGCAGTATTAAAGCTACATTTCCCATGATCCCCTTCAGGAACGCCTGCAGGGCCACAGTTTGAGCACTTATGCCCTTAGGGTGACAAGACTGATGAAAGAACTTTTAGTAAATGCATAGAAGAGATGATTTCAGCAGGTGCTGCTGCATAAAAAGATCTATCTGTTGAAATTACAACTATAAAAAGAGCAAGAGCCCATTTGTTTATTTAGTATTTTTTTCCTGGTTGATACCAGAGGGTCTCAGAGTGGGTTACAACAGTAAAAAGAAACTTTAAAATGAACCCACCAAAAACAATCACAGTACCTGAGAGTGGGGAGGAGAAACTGTTTCTTCAGCCAGAGATGAGGGCAAATAGGTGCATCTTTGCCAGTTTTCTAAACTTATTGAGTGAAAATGCCTGGTGCACCTCAAGCAGAAGGCTATTCCATGACCAAAGTGTAAACAGACCCTTGGAGAGCAAAATAAGCACTTAGTATTAAGCTGTTTCCATTCCTGACCCTAGAGATACAAGCAAGAGTCAGCTGCTTTCCCCACTGAACTAGTCCATAGCAAAAGACATGAGCATGACAGCCTCAGACTAGGCCATTCTGAGCTGAGAGCAGGCAACCTTCACTGAGCCTCCATCCATTTGAGGCAATTCACCAACACATTACGTAATGCTGCATGTAAATAGAACTTTCAGTCTCTCTATAGTTTTCATATGCAAGAATTTATACTGTGTATTAGATTTTGGGAACAGATTAAGTCACAGTTCTTTTCTGTTCTGGACATTTGTTTATGACAATCTAAATACACAAGAATCCTTACTTACAGGATGTAGTTAGTCGGGTCTCATGAAAAAGGCCGGTAAGGATACAGGCCAAGCCAAGCCCTACTGGGTCACATCCTGCCACTTCATATACTGCACATAGAGAGGCCATCACAGAACATGGCTGACTTTGCCATGATGGCAGCAGTACTTATGGTGGAAGCTGGATTCTGATCTCAGGCCTGAATTCTGACCCAGTCCAAAGCATCCCTTTGTGTACCACTAGGTTTTGAATTGTACTTTTGCTCAGGCAATGAGGGGGGGGGGTTCAAAAATATTTTCTAGTAAGATTACTCTGCTCATTTCTCCCTGATCCATTCAAAGATAATATCACAATTTTTGTCAGATTAAGAATTATTTATTGCTCTTTTTGAACCACCATGATGATGTTATTAAACCCAGTGGCTCACTGCTCTGGAAAACAGAACTTTGCCATTTCAGTATTGACTGCTCTGTCAACTGGGTAAGGCCCTTTCTGCATGTGGATGGCAGGCTTCTGTTCCAGGACATAATGTGGAAAAAGGACCAGCTTGCTTGTTGATTGCTTGCTTGCTTCCCATTAGCTCTCCCACATTGGGTCTTGGGGTTTTTTTTTTTTTTTTGCATTCTTATACTGTCACCTAGATTGTTAGCACTTTTGTCAAATTTCCCAGTACCTCAAAGAGATGCTGGGCTTCTCCACCTGCGCTTCTGCCTGCCAGCCCATCCCCCTCCAGCAACTTAAAACAACTGGGGAAGAAGAGAATGGACGCTCTGTGTGTGTGTGTGTGTG
>MTQE01002208.1:8662904-8679910 GCA_014337955.1 Aspidoscelis marmoratus | reverse complement strand
TTATTTCAGTTTAGGGAAAGTGAAATAAGCTTGCTGTGGGGATTCCCCCATATTTTGACTGCAGCTGGGGTAGAAAGGGCATGCTTTCTAATGGAGAAATATTCATGAAGTTGCAGTACAATCCAACAAAAGCAACCAAAGAAGTTAAATCCAAGTGCATTTGTAGGGGTGGAGAAGGCGGGAGGCACATTCAATAGGTCCTATGTCAGGGGAAGATGGAGGGGGAACCACTTTCTTACATTCCCCCCCAAAAAACACACACACATCAGTGTGACTAAGCACCTAAGTTCTTATATTCATGGAGATGGGCTTTAACAGATCAGATCAGGATAGTTCTCTTCTCTTCAAGCACTTTTACTTTTGTTGTTGGGAATGTGAGAAGGCTCTGAGCCCTTTACCCAGCCCAGCTAAGCAACTGATAAGGGAATGATTTTTCTCCAAACAGCATTCAGCAGGAAAGACTTTTTAAAGAGGGCAAAAGGTGTGCATCCACACACCTTTGCACTAGCAGACAAGAGAGGGCCGTTTTAAAGGTAGGGCATGGATTGAGCTATTGGTAGTAAGGGACACCCTGTGCGATATAGATTGGCATAACTAATGTTCTGGAAGAGACATCTTCAAACAACTTTGAAGTAATTTGAGAAAAGGTACCTTATACAGAAATTTGGAGTGGCTGGAAAATATATTGGAGAGGACACTTTGCGATCCAGAATGAGGCAATCTACTCAGGTTACTGGGGCCTCAGAACAGAGTGTGATCCTACTTGCAGAGAAACTATTTTCTTTATGAGAACTTATAGGCACATTACTTTTGTTCAGAGAACATAACTCTTTATGCACCCAAAAATAAAAATCTACATTGACATGTGCCAGCAGTTGAAATATCTGGAAATAGTGGTATAGTAGTCTTACTCAAGCTGGTGTCCCTTTATGACTCTCAAATTCCCTCAAGCTGGGTTGGACTTGCAGCATGCATCAACTCCAACCAGCATGGCCAAGAGTCAGGAAGGATAAGAATTGTGGTCTAATCATTTCTGAATGATGCCATGCTAGGATAAGCTTTCCATATCTGCTAGAAAGCAAGCAAGGGGGGAACAAGTTATTTGTAGGGAGAGAGGGATAGTACAGAAAATGTAAAACTAATGCTATACTCTTAAAACTACACTACTAGCTTATAGGATTCTTGCACCATGATGTTGGGACCAGCTTATTTAGCAGACTGACTCCCGCAATATAGACCTATGAAATCATTAGCATCTCCAGAGGAGGTCTGCTGTGGGTACCATAAATCACTGAATGTCATCTTATGACTACCCACAGCTCAGCCTTCTCTGTGGTGTCACCCACTCTCTGAAATAGTCTTGCCTCTGATATTCCTAGTGCACCTAAACTTCTGGTTTTTATGCACTTATCCTTTTACCCAGGCCTTTCCAGAATGAATTATTGTTCTTTTCCCCATCCTTGGTTTTAATCATGTTTTTATATAAGTATTATGATTTTAGTTGCTTTTTATTCTCTATTATCCAAACCACTTTGAGATGGAGACTGGTGCGTGTGTGTATTATATATATATATATAAAATACTGTACAGCCCTACCGTCATTATTTCAAAGGAGATATGTGGCTAAGGAAAACCATTTGAAAAGAAAACCTGAGGGGGGGGGGAATTGAAAAATGACAAGAAAATGAAAAATGGGCAAGAAAAATGAAAAAAGCACATATACAATGGGAGGAATTCGGCTGAGCAGCAGCACATGTGAAAAAGACTTGGGTGTCCTGGTAGATCATCAACTGAACATGAGTCAACAGTGCGAGGCAGCTGCAAAAAAGGCAAACGCAATCCTGGGGTGTATTAGGAGAAGCATAGAGTCCAGATCACGTGAAGTTATTATCCCCCTCTACTCTACCTTGGTCAGACCTCATCTGGAGTACTGTGTCCAGTTCTGGTCACCCCAGTTTAAAAAAGACACTGACAAGCTGGAGCAGGTTCAAAGGAGAGCTACCAAGATGGTGAACGGTCTGCAAACCATGTCCTATGAGGAATAGCTTAAGGAACTAGGAATGATTAGTCTAACAAAAAGAAGACTGAGAGGAGACATGATAGCTGTCTACAAATACCTCAAGGGTTGTCACAAGGCAGAGGGACCAGCCCTGTTCTCACTCTCTCAAGGAAGGACTAGAAACAATGGGGTGAAACTGCAGGGGAAAAGATTTAGTTTAAATGTTAGGAAAAAATTTCTAACAGTAAGAGTGATCAACCAGTGGAACAGGCTGCCACGGGAGGTGGTTGGTTCCCCTTCGATGGAGGTCTTCAAGCAGAGACTGGACAGCCATCTGTCTGAGATGGTTTAGGAGATCCTGCCTTGAGCAGGGGGTTGGACTCGATGACCCAGGAGGTCCCCTCCAACTCTACCATTCTATGATTCTATGATTCTATGAGTAGAGATTCCTCCAACATCTGAATATTGTTTTATAGCATTATGTGGATGTTTGGACACACCCCAGACTCAAGTCATAGCTGCAAAGATTTGAAAGTCACTAGCCTTAGAACTAACTCTGCCCAAGTCTGCTCTTCATCTCTTCCTTGATATGAAACTGTACGAAAAGAGTAACTTGTAGGAAATAAAAGATCCTAATTGTGCTTGTGCATGCACAAATATTATGCTAGGAGTAATGAGAAAGCATTAGAGCAGAACCACAACAAGTCATGAGATGACTTTGGCTGAGATGAGATGATTATATTCTCTCCCTTCCCTAGTCACAGGCACAACAAACAGAATATGGAGTGTACTGTTCTAAATTTGCTGAACTTTTGAGTGTTTTTAATCTACTTTTCATTTTTAATGTGTATCTTGTGATTAATTTGCTGTGACCCGCCCAGAGACCTTAGGGTATGGGGCGGGATAGAAATGTAAACAAACAAACAAACAAACAAACGAAATAGTTTTCACTTTCCCTGAAAATTAACAAGGACTCTTCAGGCTTCTGCCCTCTGCATTACAATGCCACTGAAGTGAGATTTTGTTTGTCTGCTTGTATCCTGTTCCAGAGAGATTGTGAGCTAGGTGAGGGGAACTACGTTTTTGCAAGTCTGCTCTTCATAAAGCTATCAATGAACACTAACACAGGTGACAGGAGCTACACTTCCTGGCCCTCCAAGCCCTGCTAATTCCTCTACAAGCAGGTGAGATGTGTAAATAGTGATTGGGTGGTACAGTTGTAGGTTTCTTCCCTTGAAATCCTTGCTAGGACTGAGGAAAGACTTTTTTATGGGGTCACTGAAAACAATACTGAGCTAATAGCGATAAATGGTGTTGAATGCTGCGTGTGTGTATGTCGGGGTTGTACGGGCAACTTTCCTCTGAACTGTATTGACTCCATCCTAACTGAAAAGGTAGAGTTGACGGCTGGCACCTTCTTCTCTTCTTCTTTGCTTCTCTTGCGGTGTCTTGTGCAAACCCCTCCCGCAGGCTTTGCTCGCTTCTCTCTCTCTCTCTCCTCCCCCTTCCAGAGGCCTCTGCACAGGAATCGATTGCGAGGGTGTGCGCTTTCATTCCGTTCTTTTCAGAGATTTACAGCCCAGCTTTTCCCATTGGCTGGCTAGGCTGACAGCACTGATTTAGAGGCGCATCTCGTTGGCTGGGGTTTGACAGGGTTATTGATGGGCAGCGTGCGATTGGCCAGTTGGTGCATTTCGCAGGGAGGAGGGGGGAAGTGATGGATGGGTCGGGCTCGGCGGCGGGTTGCAGCTGTAGCGTGGAATGGGTCCCTTGGGGCGGAGGCAGAGGGAGGCGCCTCCTTCTCTGGCCACCCCGGGATGCTGCTGTTGCTGCCCTCTTCTCCTACGACTGAGGAGAGTGAACGAGATGCGTAACGCTGGGTATTGCTCGCACCCCTTTACCTCCCTATTCCCCGCTTGTCTGCACAAACAGAGCAGGAACGGTCTGAAGAGAAAGACGCGTAACGCACAATACTTAAAATGTGCGGCTGTAACATATCGGCTGTGTTGCTGCACTTTTCCTTCCCAAGCAAAGCAATGGGAGGTTACGCAGTGATCGTTTTCTTCAGGTTCGCCAGCTTGAGGGCACTTCAGAATCAGAACTTGCTAAGTTCTGGTCTGAGACGTGGAGGAAAGAGTGCTTTTACCTACGGACATGTTTGCATTTAGCTCCTGAGTTTCAAATTGCTCAAGAGAGCAACGTCTTTGTCTTCTATCTATTTTGTCTTGGCAACAACTCTGTGAGCTGGTAACTGGCCCATCTGCCCTGGCTGAGCTGGTTTGGATTGAAATAATGAACTTTCATTTGGCTAACAGTGTTATCCATCACAACATACCTGAAGATACAATACACGAGACCAGGTTGCTGCCCTGAGGAGTTTATATTATAGTTTAACATAGCTTTCCCCCACTTTGAAGTCCTTCAGAGACTTTGGGCTACTTTGGACTGATAAAAGTTGCAGCCTGGATGGCACTAGGTGTGGGAAGACTAGGCTACTACCTTAAAGTGATCTCCTGCTAGAGTTCTCCCTGGTACAGTTTTCATGCTGAGGAGTGCTCCTAGGTGAAGGTCCATGCACACAAAGCATTCTCCAGGAGGCATGGCCACCTGGGGAGCACTATTGTGGATGCCACATTCCTTGTTAAGAGTGGGCATGGTTATAATGGGTCATGTGGAAGCTGCCTATAAATCTTCCACAAATCATCAGAAGGATAACAGCTGCTTTCCAGTGACGGCCAGTTCCCACCCCTAGACCCTGAAGGTTTATCTTGCTCTCAGAGTGTCCTCATCTGGTGGCCAACATTTTCCACATAACATCTGCCTATGGATGCCTGGAGTTCTTGGCCAGAGTTCTGATCACATTTTTGAATCCTGTGGCCAGAGTTGTCATTGCAGTTTCATTCCAAAGGCGGTGATCATTGTGGAAAGTTTTTTTGAAATGCTATGCTGCCAATGACAAGTCACACCATCAGTGAGTTGTGTGGACCAGCTCTTCATGTGGTCTCTTCATATGTTCATGCCACTTGTCTCTGAAACCAGAATACATGTGCTGGGCACATCGGCTTGTTTTTCAAATGCTCCTCAAGCTTTTCATCTTAAATCTACTGAGCCCAGTTCAAGGTGTTAACTCTGACTTACAAGGCCCTAAATGACCTGGGGCCCAAATATCTAAAGGAACATCTTCTTCCATACTGACCTGCCTGTGCCTTGTGATCTGGAGATGAGGCCCTCCTGGTTGTCCCACCACAGTAGTGAAATGGTGAGCACCCAGGAAAGGGCCTTTTTGGTAATGGCCCCCAGGTTATGGAATTGCCTCCCTCTCAAGGTGTGTAACGTCCCTTCTCTGTATACATTCAGGAAGGTGATGGAGATGCATCTCTTTGCACTGGCCTTTGGCTAATGTGATTATATCCCCCCCCCCCACTGCAGATACTAGTATTTTAATATTTAGTATACTCTTTTAAATATGTTGGATCTTTTAAGTGATAATGTATATTATTGTTTTTAATTATATATTGGTTGTAATTTGTTTTAAAGGTTGTTACCCGCCCTGAGACCTTTGGTTATAGTGCGGGATAGAAATATAAATAATAAATAAAAACAATGCTTATGTGGCAACCTTAATCTAGATAACTTCTTGCAACCAGAGCCTACCATGTCTACTTAAGAGTGAAATCTATTGGTTTTGTAGGACAGTGTATGTGTCTCCATTACAGTTTTTAAGCTGCAGGGTGGTTCAGGAGGACCTATGGGGCAGTGGGCTGGGATAAGAGGCAATTGGAGAAGTCTTGCTTTGAACTATGTTTTGGCTGGCTGCATACTAACTCCTAAGAGCTGAGGGCAAGACATCCAATCACAGACACTCTTCACCCTGTAGGTCCTGATAGATAGGATACAGTTCTTTATACAATTATCAGTAGGGTGGTAAACTTCAGTCAGTGTGATTAGCAGATCAGTTGCACTCTGCTGTGGTTGACTTATTGGTGAAGAACAAATGTTAAACCCAAAGGCAGACTGTTAATCAGTGGTGCTACTAAGAATTAAGAGCACGTGTGCTTATTCTTAAAAGCTATTTTGGTTTTGGCATACATATTGTTGCAATGGAATGATAGAGGGAAATACAAATACTGTTTATAATGATCTCCTTTTTCCCTGAAGCTCCATGGTAAAGGAACTGCCTGGAAAACAGGGTTACAGATTCAGTGTTTGACAACTCCCTGGTTGAAGGTAAAAAACCAATAACTTCTGTATTTTTCTTTTAAGTCACTTTATGTAACACTTTCATTTATTGTTTTCTACTGTACTTCAGCTGATCTACTGTAATAAAGCTTAAATAAATAAGTAAAACCCTTCTGTATCTTTGCCAAGAAAGCCCCATTGATGTGTCCATACAGTCACCAAGAATCAGATTCAGCCCAAAGTCATTTACCTTTTACCTTTATTCTAAAAATGAGCGGTAAATATTGATTCTCGAAATGATCATGTATCCTCAAAGAGGCATCGTGGGAGAAGGGTGCTATTTAAATCTAATCATTTGCTGCACAGAGAGTAATTAACCAACAGTAATTCAGTTACTTATCCCAATCATAGGTGCGTATTGTTAAATAAGCTATCTATCCCAATCATAGGCACGTATTGTTTTGGATATTGTAATGTATTAAATATACTTAATTAGTTGTGTGGCCTGCCAGTTGTGTAGCCAGTGGGCTACTAAGGGTAATGGATGGCTGCCAGTGTCCAGGGCCAGTTGTGTTATCAGGCTGGTGGGTGTTGTCTCAGAAGAGGTGAGTGGTAGCATGAACTTCAGTAGAGACAAGGGACTGTCAGGTGATTTACCTAACAGTCCTGTTTTCCTTGGCAGCTTTGTGACTCCTGAGTGGGGATTTGCATCCTAAGAGTTGCTCCCTTTGTGGGTGTTGGGGTGGCACATGTCAGTACACATCAGTGTGTATGTGTATATGTGTGATGACATTGTGTACATTTCCCTCACCTTTTGAACTCCCTGCTCAGGTCATGTAAAGCTGTTGAAGCGAGCCAGGACTGTCACGAGAAGCACTTGAGAATCCCTTGCCTCTACTGCAATTTGTGCTTTGGTCTAGTGGTTAGGGAGCCGGACTCTTATCTGGAAATACCAGGTTTGATTCCTGCCTCCCCCATGAAGCCAACTGGGTGACCTTGGATTAGTCACATTTCTCTGAGCTCTCAGGGCCCCACCCTTTTCACAGGGTGTTCTGTTGTGGGGAGAAGAATAGAAAGCTTTGTCAGCTGCTTTTAGTCCCATTGAATGGGTGAAAAAGGCAGGGTAGAAATGCCAACTCTTCTTCTTTCTTCTTTGAATTCTTTGGCTTCTGGTTCCTCTGTTGGCAACCAGAACTGCTAGATCAGGAAGGTGTGCCCTTGACTTCTTCTGGTGGCTTATACTGGTGCAGGATGAGTTGCTAGTCTGGTGCAGTGCAAGTGTCTTGTAGCTTCCACACCTAACACTGAAGCAGAACGAATAGGTGTGGCTGCTCAATAGGAGGTCTCTCCCTCTTCCCCCTTAGTGGGCCAGGGAAGATTTATATAACAGCATAAAAGAAGCCCTGCTGATCAGGCCACAACCCTTCTACTCCAGCATCCTGTCTAACACAGTGGTCCACCAGTTGCTTTCTGGGCATTCTCAAGTGGAAGACAAAGGCATAACTTTCACCTGCTCTTGATTTCCTGCAAATGACCTTTAGTGGTATCCTGTCTGACTCTCCATTGGAGGCAGTACCTAGGCATTCATTCTAGTAGCCATTGATTTACCAGGCTTGACCTGTGCCTCATGTGGTCTGGCACCAAAGTCAGTGTCTCTTCTTCCTGGGTTCAGTTCAGCTTGGCTGTCCAGTGCACCACAGCACCACTGCAGCTGGGGCTGTGTACAGATATTCATGTGATCAGATTATGTGTGAAACCACTGACGTATTTATAGCTGGTTTATAAAGGATGTTTCATGCGTTCCAAACACTGAGCATTTATTGTCTCAACAAATTTTACAACAGCTGTGTGTGGTAGGGTGATATTAACATCCCTACACTATAGGAGTGAAGTATGGTACCTTCAGTTTTCCTTCATGGCAAACCACAGCTCTGGGAGAGGGACATATTTTTGTTTAGGAGGAAAAAAGACTAGCCTCCCCCTCCCTTCCACAGCTGTTGTTCAATATTTTAAGTCTGCCAAAGTCCTAGGCATGGATCTCCTACCATCCAAAAAAGTGAGGATTGTTTAAAAATCGTCTGGCTGAGATGAAATTCAGATGGGAACTATGTGGGCTCTCAGCTTACTCCCTCAGCCTCTACCCTAAGCCAGCAGTTTCAGAATTACTTTGATATTAAAATTAAAACGCAGCTCTGGGAATCTGGAATTTCATTTGTTTGTTTTTAATATCCTGTGTGAGTGTAGGCACAATTTTATTGGCTTTTTAGAAAGCCCTTTGTAGCACTGTGGTAATCCATTTTCTTTCTTCTTTTCCTCACCCCACCCCTGTTTACAATGCAAGTCTAATTCTGGATTCCTCAATCTGAAACTTAGCAGAAGTTTTGTTATAAGGAAAGATATCTGGAACTGATACCTTTTGGAGAGGAAGCAGTGTATTGAAACCAGTTGTTTGGAGCTATTGATAGGAGAATTTACCTGCCCCATGGCTCATTCATTTCCAAGGGAAACAGGACAAGATCCTAAATCCAACAGCGGCTGACCTGTAAGGACCAAGTTGGCAACCCCACTGTGCCCAGTAGCCCAAATCCTGGATCCACTTTCTTGCCCTCATTTTAAAGTCCAGTGGTGGTCAATCTCATGTGAACGCGGATGAGCTCATAACTCTGTCACGTGCAGCTTATGGTTAACTTCAGTGAACTCTGGTCCCCTCTGCCAAACATTGCTTTCATCAAAATGTCTTCTTGTCTGGTTTAATGCTCTTTTTGTTCTGGCATGGGCTTTTGCCAGAAACTGACCTCCATTTGGCTTTGTATATTATATAGTAACTGTACTCTGGCTTTGTTTATTGTATAGTAACTGCTGTACTCTGAGAGGATGTATAGGTTTTTCAAGCTGTTCCTTTAGGAAAAAGCATCCAATCATCAGGCGCCCAGTAAAAGTGCCTTCCACACAGATATTTGCATACATGGCTAAAAAGCTACCTCATTTTGCCACAGTGCAACCTGCATTCTTCTCTTCAACAGGGTGCAGCTTCCCTGACAATGGTTGGTAGCTACTGATTGGCCACCTGTCTACCCGCCACAGTTCCTTCTTTGGGACTGGTAAAAAATCTCTAGCAATGGTTTCTATTCTATGATTGACTACATTTCCTGTCATTTGGCTGCTTTTATTTCCTAAATTTCAGAATGCTGGACTTCCAGACATGAGATTATTATTATATGTGACTTCCTGTTTTTCAGTTATTCATTTATTCCTTAATTGCTGTGATGCTACCACTGTTTGCTCTTCTTCTCCACTGTCCTCCTGTACTGTCTTCCTCCACTTGCAGGTGATCCTTCCCACAGTTTCCTCCCACATGTAGAACAAAGGAATAATAGATTTCCATATTTTTGGAAACAAGGAAATTTAGATATTCTAATGTATGAACAGGGCAGGGAACTCCCACTCTTTGATTAAGCAGTTCTCCTGCCAAACAGATCAATATGGCTTTACGAAAGAGATCCAGTGCAGAGAAATCCAATTCATCATTAAGTTGACTATTCTGAGGCTTAAGAACCCAAGAAGTTGCATCTTTGAGGGCTGAGGGCTGCCAGGTAAGAATGAACGTCACCCAGAGGGCGATTCTTTAGCAGTGTCTGATTGCACCGTCAGCTGACTTGAAAGAGCACAGTCCTCTCTGAAGCTAATGCTAAGTACATAAAACAACCATGTGCCCCATGTAGAAGGTAGAGTGCCCATGTCACAAGGTATAGCAAGCATGCTTAATCCCAAATGCCATTTTTGAGCCAACCCATGGGCAATACTACAGGATGGCATTTTGTGATGGGGGGAAGTGATGTTATCCAGCACCTTGGGGGGAAACTATTTGTTTTCCATCCATGTGTGAAACAAAACCTTATTCATTATTTGTCAGCATGGTCTTCAGCAGAGATGCTTTTCAAGATGGACTTTAGGTGTTTGTCTGAGTCCCTTGCATTGCTCTAAGAGGTACCCTTTCCTTTATAGTTGCCTGTTTTAAGCTCAGCTTAAAGGCAAAGCCAGTGAGGCTTTTGATTCATTTTGCTTAGAGATGCTGCTAAATGCCAAATGTTAAATGAGAATTCCTGTCTTTTTTTAATTGCCCAGTTTGGGATTGTAGGACAATAATACCAGTAGTGTCAAAATTTGGTCATAACCTCTGACACGTCACCCAAATATTAAGACAATCCCTTGCAGAACATGCAGAACTGCTGCAGAACAAGGCCCAGTTCAACGCAAGCCACAGGCGACCCCATGCAAGCCATTTGGATTGGGATTGGAAAGCATGGGATTGGGAGCAGGTCCGAGATCGCTCCCAGCCTGTCCCCATGCCATTCCCAGCAATGCAGGCTAGGTGCGGGTTGGTCACGGATGGAGACATCCCCATGCAAATTGTGCCAAACCCTGGCATGGGGGAGCAGTGTCCCCTCCTCTCCGCCCCCTCTCTCCTCATTGGAAGCCGGATTGATGTCAGCCCAACCTCCCTTAGCGGCACTGAAAGCCAGGACTGGGCTGGGAGGCTCAGAAAAAAGTTAAAATGAAGCTTACTTCATAATAATAAATTTATAAATAATTTTAAAAGACCGAAAGCCGCTGCGAGGTTTAGCAGCAGTTAGGTGTTTGAGCAGTTTTGCACACCTCTGCTCCACCAGGAACCGCAAGAACGCCTGCCAAGTTTAAAAGGGAGAAGCCTTGGCGATCGAGGAAACAGGGTTTGAATTTTTTTGGAATTGGAACAAAAATTAAGCCATTATCCTGCCTGCCTTGGCAATTGGAAAATGGGGGTGGGAATATTTACATGGAAAATGCACAAAAAATGCACGCGTTCAGAACCGTACCAAATGTGTATGGGGACGCGGCCACAGTATCACCCCTAATTACTGGCTTGCCTTGATCCTCACTCCTTGCAAACCAGCACTTATTATATGCATCTGCTTGCTCAGGAGAAGGTATACTGTAGATCTTTTTGTCACTTTTTTCAGACTTGGTACAGACAAGGTATGTGACGTTTGTTGTCTGTTGAGGGGCCAGGAACGTACTTTCATCTGCGGGGGGCATGCATTTGTGGAAATTTTAATAAACTCTGTTTCCTGAAGACAGCAAGCAGCCAAGCATATGTGCCTTGAGTTAGTTATGATACTTCTGCAGTAAGTGTTGTAAAACTAGCAAACACTACTCCCCTCCCTCCCCCAAACTCAGATTCCTGGTTCTGTCTTTTGTTCATGGAAATAAAGTGTGGTCTGCAACAAAGGATTGCAGTATGAATGCTGTATTGGGTGATATTAATCACTTTATTCTCCTTTTGGAATATTTTGATTCTTCTGTAAGCCTTGCACATCTTTAGGCGTTCTGATCAGGCCCATAGCTGGGGGCAGGGCAGAGGGGGGCAAGTTCTACCCAATTTTTTGCCCCCCCCTCAAGATTTTTAATCCACCAAATGTGACATTACTCATTCACTCCCAAATTTGTGATGGACTTCCCCACATATGTGGTGCTGGCGACAGCTCCGATACTGATTCTGATACTTTATCTAAAGATTATAAATCCATAAACACTGATGTTCCCCTGACCATATTAATACAAGAATGAGCCTTAGCACTTCCCAGTTGTTTTCTTTTGTCTGTGTCCCATGTTTACCCAACACATGAGTTTGCTGATGCAAGTGGCTGTGCGTTGAAGAGGCATTTCCACTTTTAAGGAGGAAACAGATAGCAGTTTGGCTGTTACAAGATGAACAAATGCAGACTGCAGGCTCCTGCTTCTGCAATGCCCAGTTTTTTGCTCCCTTCGTCAGCAGGAGCTGGATCCAGTTTGAGATAGAGGAAGGTGATTCCTACTTTAGTGGGAAGGCTGGTTTTCTGCAGCTGGAAGAGTGGGTGATTTATGAACAGGATGGCAAGGCTGTTATGATGACGGATTCACCATGTCGTTGCCCTCTGGGCTGTGCTGAGCGCCAGCCACTTAGTGAAACGCTTCCATTAACATCCATCCCCATCAGGGTGACTCTTTAATCTTCTTACATCAGCACCTCCCTACCAGAGGCTTTCTTAAAGAGACAGCAATCCTGCCATTCTCTCAGCTTCTAGGATGGATTGAATGGTCCTGCCCCTTCTGAGTTTACCC
The DNA here is from genome assembly GCA_014337955.1 of Aspidoscelis marmoratus. Classification (NCBI taxonomy): domain Eukaryota; kingdom Metazoa; phylum Chordata; class Lepidosauria; order Squamata; family Teiidae; genus Aspidoscelis; species Aspidoscelis marmoratus. The sequence goes on along the minus strand of MTQE01002208.1, from coordinate 8,667,591 downwards.
CAGCTCACTGAATGCATGTAATGAAAAGCGGCTGTTCGTGGTCGCAAAAAGGGATACCAGTGCTTCCACAGATGTGATAGTGACAGCTATGTAAAGGGGCTACAAGAGGCTTCAGAGAGAATTCAAACTCAAGAGACATCTTAGATGAAGTCAGGAGCCATCTTTCCCGTGATTTATCAAATGGAACAGGGACAGAATCATGCTCAAACTCATTAATCAATCTTGTTCATTTCAATGGGAGAACATTAAAGCATTTATTTTAGAATCAAAGTGGTTTTTACATAAATTATAGATCCAATGCCAGTTTTCTTCCAGCAGCCAGTGGCAAAGATTGCCAGACTATTTAACATTAGCTAGCAGTTTGCTAGTTATTAGCAATCTTCTAACTGTTAATACCCTCCATTTCATAAGACTTAAAATATATTAATGTGGAGGGGGGAGAGAGAGAAGCAAGCGCCATTGATCTCACTGTGGCTTATTTCTGAATAGGCATGTATAGGATTGAACCACATGATCCCCCACAAAGCACAATTTAAAAAGAACTGCCTGCTTGAAACATTCTTGAAACATCCTACAACAATCCACATTATTTTCCAGACATGCTCTTTTAAAGTGTGGCAGAAATGGTGTCCTGCAAGAATATAGAAAATAGGAAAAAAAATAGAGCATTGCAAATTACCTGAATAGGACTGAAGAAAGGCTTAAAAAGGAAAGAGTGCCTATTGAATAGTATCTATCATTGACCTAATTGCCCTTGAATTCTGAAGCATGTTTGCTAATCTAAAACTTTAACAATCATTCTACTGTAAAGCCGAATTAGAGGTATGCAGATATTGTATATTCTTGAGTGGTTAGGGTTAGGGCACTAGCTAGCAGTTTGCTAGTTATTAGCAATTAATTGTTAATACCCTCCATTTCACAAGACTTAAAATATATTAATGGGGGGTGGTTACAGTTGCTATGATGAGAATGTTTCAATCTCAGTCTTTGCTAATCCTACAAAATAATACAGTATTCCCTCATACTCATCCTGTGGTCCCTGAGTAATTTTGACTTTGTATTCTGTTTCGCTATTCAGAAAAGTGTCTGTAATCATTAAGGGTGCAGTCAGATATTGTACAAATAATCCCTATTGGGAGGGAATGAGGATTAAGAATGTGTTCTGGTAATTCCGTGTTTGCATTATAACATGGACTCAATTCAGGCTTCCTTGTTCTCACTCCTCATTTTTCCCTACTCAGCATGGAGAAGCCATACATTTCTTTCTCCACCCTTTACCACATCCCCATTGCTCTGTAGTCAGTGATTGGATGCAGTCCCAGCATTCAAATATTCACTTCACAGGTGTAGAAAAGTCAAAACCCACCGCTTGTATTTCCCTGCTGCAGCATCAGAACATAGATTCCTTGGGTGGGACTCATTGTTTCTTATCACGTTCCTGCCTGTATCCACCCAAGCATCTTTTTAATGTAGGGGCAGATGGGTGTTGAATACTTCCCCGCAAATTTGAGGGCAAGTACCTTCGCTGCTTGCATCCCTGTCTGGAGGCAATTTAGTTCAGAAAAAAAGGCATTATTTTGTAAGGATAGTCAGAACTGAAAATGACCCTCAACACAAAGGCTCCAGAATTCAAGACGCAAAACATACATATGTGAAAGGGAGCATGCAAGGATAATATTTGTCATCTAGATAACTAGAAAATGAATGCAGTTGGTTTTGCCAGAACTTTCTGCCAGCTGTTCCCATTTCCAGCCTACCTGCTGATTTTCTGAAGCTATTGGCTAAGTATCCCAGCAGCCTTCCAGCAGCTCTTTACTTCTGCTTTTTCCTTCCCAACTCTTTTCCTAAACTCACTCCTTGAATTTCCCATAGCCTTGTTTTCACTCTGAATTGTTTCTTCTTTTATGCTTATTTCTTCAGAATTCTCAATCACAGAAGGACAGTCTCCCCTGCTGAGTTCTTAATCAGGTCAGAACATTTCACCTACTTAATTCTAAGTCAAGTCAGGCAAAAGATTCTACATCAGGGAGGGAACTAGTAAGGCAAATCACTTAACCATATGCTATTACACTTTTTTAAAAAAAGCAATTATATTGATGGCCAATCATATACAGGGCTACATGTAGTACATAAAACAAAGTGCTCTTCCAAAAGAAGAAAGGTGCCTTTGGATCCCAAAGCAGATATATAGGTCAGAAGATATCTTCCATGGTGAGATCTCTTTGTTTCTGAATTAGCATATCTAAATTGTATATACATCTGTGTATTTCTCTTTGTTCTCTCTTTTAAAGATGGGTATGTTGATTGTGATTTTTGTTAGATTGTTTGCTTAAACTATTAAATTGAACATTTTGTGAAGAGAAGAATTGGAGTAGGCTGGTATGTTTGTTTTGCCATGAGATGACAGTGAAGAATTCACCCTCTTCAGTCTTCAATCATTTTTCTAGTTAGATACATAATTTTGTCTAGCTTTTAACTCAAAAGTGCTGAGAGGAACGGAGCTACATTTTTGCTCTACTATAATGGCGATTGGCACTCAATCCAGTTTCTCCAGAAAGGTAAATTACATATTGTAATAATGTCATCCCTTTTAGAAGCTGAAAAGATCATGATTCTGTGGCCCAGTCACTGCCTAGCTTTTTCCAAGCCCTCAAATCATCTTTTGAATGGCTTTTTACATGGATTTCAGATTTTCCCAACATCCATTTCAAGGAAAGTATGGATGCCAAAGCTTGATACAGTGGCCAACAATGTTTCACCAAAGCTATAATATTTTCCTGTGCATTCTTCACCGCCCTCCCATAAATCCATCCAAGATTCACATTTTAAGCCTGATAAATGTAGGAGAATGTCTTTAAGCACTTCAAAATGTTGAGCCTGTTTTATACGCAGATGACTTGCTGTTTCCAAGCAGGCAGAGGGGCCCACTTGGGAAAACAGTTTTATTTAAAGGCAACAGTATCTGCTAGTCCCACTCCAGGACGACTGGAGAAATAGCTCATTCCTGGGCAATGCATCGTTGGGAAGTTTCCTGGGGTAGGAAAGGGGAAAGCAAACTTGCCAACTTATATTGGCCCTGCTTCTCTGTTTTAGAGACAAATTTTCCTAGTAGTAGAACAAAAAGGTACAGTGGAGAGTTATTTACATTCCACTTTCAGTTGCTTCTAAAGGAGCTGGGTAAGTGAAAAAAAAGTTGGCAATTTTTTTTTACTGAGCACTTTCTTGAAAATCTTTGGAAATGGACAAGAGTGCCAAATATTCACCTGGCATTGTAGCTGTACCTTGAACAAATGATGTGCACCCTTTCCCCAGTTAGTTAGTTAGTTCCTCTCATGATAAGTAGCATATTGGGCGACAAGATTTTTTCAGTGACTCCGATCAGCAGCCAGATTTGCAGCTTTGTCTCATTTTACATTCACCTGTTTGAGATCTTTTAGGAATGTTCAACACCAGGTGTTATGTGGCCTTCCTCTTTTCCTGCAACCACCTGGTGGTACCCATGCCATTGCCATTTTGGGGATTTTCTCATTGTCCATCCATAGAATATGGCCTGGGGATTGTAGTCATTTTTCGGCGATGATTTTATGCAGGCTATGCAGGCCACTTCTTTGTAAGACTTCTTCGTTCATGATGTGGTTGTAATATTTTATTTTAAAAATCCGCCTCAGGCATGGTTGATGAAAAACATTGCTTATGTGCTGATTTGTTGACATTTTCCTGGTTTCAAATGTGTTTGTAGCCATTGGTAAAATGATTGATGCATAAAGCCGTAACTTAATGGATATGGAGACTGATGTTAATAGCCATATGTGACACAATTTTTGTAAGACTGCAGAGTCTCTCCCAGTTCTAACATGAATGTCCGCGTCTGCACCTCCAGTGCTGCAGATGAGGCTGCCTAGTAAAGTAGTCAACATCTTCTAACTCATGTCGTCCCACTGTAATTCGGATAGCTACATTTAAATATGCATCATCGTTATCTTACCTGTATTTATTTACAGTCCCACCAGACTGGCCATTCTATCTAGCTAAGCGGTCATTTGTTGTAAACTTGCTGGGATTGTTCATTCCATTGGATGCCCATGCCATCACAGTCCATTGCCTTTCTTATAACAAAATCCATGTTATAAGAAACCCCAGTTAGTAGCAATACTTAAATCATAATGTGTGTGTGTGTGTGTGTTGCTTTGGAGTGGGGAATATAAAGAGCCTTTGAAGCCCTAGCTTTATCTGCTTCAGAAGGGAGGAAAATTGAAAACAATCTAGAAGGCTGCCTCCAGATGGCAGGGCCAATGCCAGATCTTAATGGAAAGCTGGCATTGCCCTTTGATGTGACCCACCAGACATACGTGGGTTCTCCTGGCATGTAATGTGACTTCTGGCAAGGCTTACTGCACATCTGTCCCCTCTCCCCTTTGCAGGTTAGGGTTAGGGCTAGTTGCTGTCAGACCAGCCTTGTAGGAGCCTCTATGTTAATAAGAAGAGTTGGCTTTTCTACCCAGCTTTTCTCACCCATTTAAGGGGACTCGAAGCGGCTGACAAAGCTTTTCTATCCTTCTCCCCACAACAGAACACCCTGTGAGGTAGGTGGGGCTGTGAGAGCTCAGGTCACTCAGCTGGCTTCATGGGGGGTGGGTGGGGTGGAATCGAACCCAGTATTCCCAGATAAGAGTCCGGCTCCCTAACC
>MTQE01002208.1:8644850-8662773 GCA_014337955.1 Aspidoscelis marmoratus | reverse complement strand
CAGATAAGAGTCCGGCTCCCTAACCACTAGACCAAACTGGCTCACTTAAAGGAGTAAAGATAGTGCATGACAATCCCCCCCCCATTATTTTTACTGTGAATTAAGTGACCAGTAGATTACTAAAGCCTTGACATGACATTGGAACCATCTGTTATCCAGCCCTAACGTTGACAATCTGTTGGCATATTTTCTGGGTCTAGCACCTCCCAAAGTGTCACTGAAATATCCATCCAGCAAGGTAGAGTCAAGCGGGGAGATTTTGCCGGGGTTTGGTGTGTGCCGTGAGAAATGTGGGGTTGTGCATTGATCTAGTATGAAGGAAGGACAGAGAAGGGCAGCTAATGATAAAGATGGTCCTGCTTGTGCACTTCTAATGGTCGTTTAGACAAGGGGATTTGGACAGCTGGTGAATGCATGCAAGACATGATTGCTGGAATACCTTCCTTTCCCTATCACTTTTAAATCCTTTGAAATTGAGGATTAGACAAATTTAAGAAAGATGAGTCTGTCAAAATGGGTTTTCATAATGATGGCAGTATATTACTTCTGAGATCAGAGGTGATACACCTTTGAAGACCATCTGCTGGAGTTAGTGAGTGGAGTGTTACTGCATTTGCATCCTGCTCATATGGCTTCCCAAAGGCACCTGGCTGTGAGAAACAGGATGTTGTGCTAGATAGGCCTTTGATCCAGTCCAGCAAGGCTCAATATTTTCATGTGTTCTTATAAAACAGAATGATTTTTGAAAGTGTATGTAGGATACAGTTGCAGAAGCATATTGTGTGATGAAAAAATATAAACATGAAATCCTGTATAACCAGAGTTTTCCATGCTATGAAGATGTAAACACAGAAATATTGAAAATCCTGGAGGTCTTGGAGAGGGAAATGAAACAAATGAATCCCACACTCCGGCTTATTGTTTGTGCATGAACAATGTTTTCAGCATCTGGACAGTTTGTTCTTTTTCAAAAGAGTGGGGTTGTTCCCCCCCCTCCCCAGGCATATACTGTACCTCCAGACTGAATGAAGCTATGCAGGATCTAAAGATACTGTCTTCCTGCCCCTTGCAAGACACAGGGAGCAATCCTGGGTTGAGTTTGACATCTGTCTGCACCTTCCGTGGTGAGGTTGACTGGACCTACTGGAAATCAGTCTAGGGACCGCCCACTTCTTTTTGTTAGTTTTCCTCCACTTGGCTGGCTTCCGGTAGCCCCTGTTAGCCTAACTGTGAAAGTTGCCAGGAGATATTGAGGTCAGCTTCATTATGATGGGAAATCTGCCTTTATTTATTGACGTTTAATATCCTGCCCTTTACCTGAAAGTCCAGATAGGTCACAATGGTAAAAAGGTAAAAATTATAACAGTTAAAATACAGTCCGCCCCCACCCCCTAGCTAAAGCTACTCAGGCAGCGAGAAACGTGGTGTTTCCACTTGACATACCTTAGCTGGGAGACAGTTTCAAAGTCTGGGAGCCAGCACAGAAAAGACCCTGCTGTATGTCATACCCCTTTATACCTCTGAGGGTAGTGAAACTACAAGAAGATCCTCACCTTGTGATCTTAAAGCACAGGAACATCTATGGCTCTTCCTGCACTTATTTGTTTATCCAAATCAAAGAGCTGCTAAGAACATGTTGTCTGCACAGGAACAGAATAGATCTGGATCAGAACTGTGCTAAGGGCTCACTAATCTGGATCAGTGGTAGACAAGATAAATCTGGTCTACATCCTTCCTAGCATTCTCTGATCTGGTTCAAGGAACAGAAGGATATGGGTGCGGTGTTGAGTGATATGTGCAGTCATAATGCAACTGTGAAGACCCTCTGCAACAGTGTCTTCACGTGCCTCACATACACGGCAAAGCTGTCTTTGCATTGCCTTTGAAGGCATCTCCTCTGCACCCAGTTGTAATGTTCAATTGACAGGAATATGGCCAATTGCATCAGGTGTTGAAGATACTGTGGGCCAACTCCGTCACAGTGTGGCTGGTTCATACACAGTAGGGTGTGCACAAAGCCCATTTCCCACATCTGGTTTGGCACAAACTGAATGTGTGAAAATTCAGCTTCAGCTGAACCTCACCCCCATGAATAGGGAGATATCCTCACAAATCAAATAATCCCCCATCCCCGCCCCTTCCACACTTACCTGATCTTGCCACCACTCCGCCTCCTTCTAAGGCACTTCTGGGTCTGTGCGTGCAGGTACGGAAGTGCCTTTCCGGGCTCCAGAAAGCCTGTTTTGCATTCCGGGTAGCCTGGAAAGAGGGCCGCGGTGCCACCCGGGCACACCCCAGAAGGTAAGGGGGCATGGGGGAGGCCGCGGAGGGGGAGGTTTCAGGGGAGGGAGGCCCTGGGGCATCCGGTATCTGTAGAAGCTTTGACCGAAGCTTCTACAAACACCGGATTATCTGACTTGTGGACAGATAGGGCCCTACAAATAGGGCCGTATTCAATCCGTCCACAAATCTTGGAATTCGGACACATTCGTTTGAATTCTGAATAGCATGAATAATTTGTGTACATCCCTGATACAGAGGTAGTTAGAGCTTAGGCATCTATATTGCATAACTCTTTAGCATATATTTGCTGTTCTGAAGCCCACTCAATGCAGATGCCTCTGCCTGTGGTTGATCCGGATCTAGCTAATATGGAATAAGCAAGGCAAGTACAGGAAGGTCTTACATGGAAGAAGGGGCCCCTCAGATATTCTGGGCCCAAGACATTCATGGCTTTATATGTCAATGCAAGAAGTTTGAATTGGTCTCAGCAGCAAATTGACAAACAGAAATTCCTCTTAGCATCTGAACAGCTGCATTCTGCACTAGTTCCATTTAGTTTGCAGACTATCTTGAAGAGTAGTCCCATTTAGAGTGTGTTACAGTAGACTAATTTGGTTTGCTAGACAGCAATATTATGGATTATCAGTCTACTAACCCAGGACTTTATTGGATATTCCCAATATAGTCCCAAGACAACTGTGTGTTTACCAAGAGTCTGGAGGCACGCTTAATTTCATAATAGGCATTGGCAACTGTTCAGAGAAGTTTGTTCCTGTTTTTTGGTTTTAAGGTAGCTGTCTCCATGATAAATCAAGTCCAGTATCATTCAGTGAACTTTGTAGCTGAAAGGGGTTTTGGACCTCGATCATTCTGATCCATGCCTGATGCACTAATCACAAAACTACATTGGATCTCTATTGCAGTAAAACAGCCTTGGAACCTAAGAACAAAAGTAGAACCTTGCTGGATCAGGCCACAATCTGTCTAATTCAGCATCTCACACAGTGGCCCACTAGTTGCCTCTGGACATCTCAAGCAGATTACAAAGGCAAAATCACCTTCTCTCAGCAACCTGCAAATGGCCTTTAGAAGCATCCTGCCTGCCTCCAACGATAAAAGGAAGTGGACATGTGCTTGACTGTCTTCCAGTAGCACCAAGTGAGATTATAACAAATTGGGCTAGCAGACACAGACATAAGCCTGGGACTGCTCCTCGCATCTGGCCAGGGGCAGCAAGAGGATCCTGCATAGCTTCTTTTTGTCTGGAGGAAGCCTCAGTGCAAGAACCTGAAGGCTACAAAACAGAAGAGGGTGTTGAGGTTGCCTGTTCGCAGCTGGCACTCCAATTTTTTCTGCTGCAAGACTTCCCATCTGTGGTGAGATATTTTCTACAGGAACAATACCCATAATTTATTAAATTAGCACGGGCAAATCTTGTTGGCCTCTATGGTGTCGACACAGATACTTTTCACCTCGGAGCAGCGAGTCATTTGGGAAAGGCGTAACCTATGAAATCCTCTCGGCCAGAACACTATGAGGTTGCATTCAGCTTGTGAGGCCTGAAATCCCTTACCCCTGCTGTAGCTCGTTGCAGATTATACACCACAATCTAGTTTCATAACCATTCTTTTTGGTTTCTTCCCCAGCAATGGTGTAGTATTAAAAACTGGCAGAAGTTTTTAAATGGGTTCCCCCACCCCCTGCCTTCCATTCCTCCCTGAAATGTCTCTGCTCCCACCTACCCTCTCTTTGACACAGCTGAATTGAACTCTGTATGTCTGGGCAGTGGTGGGGGAGACCTAAGCTGCTGCCCAGGGCTTTGATCTCCGAATTAGTTTTATATATATAGATATTTTCCCTTTCCCCCGACATCCAATGTGTGTCTGGTTTATGGGCACATGGAGAAAAATCAATACTCTATCAAAGTAATCCTGCTTTTATGGTAGGCTTTCTGGCCGCAGCAGCATTTCATTTGAGACTCTAAACACTAACTAAATCTAGTGGGCACTGTTCACCAGCCCTTTTGGGGGTCAATTTGCTCCAGCAGAATTGATTGGGCTCTCAAGCATGTTGCTTTTTTATTATTGTATTGTATTGTATTTTATTGCATTCCTTTCTTCCCCCCCCCCTTTTGTGTGACTATTGTGATTTGGGGTGGGTGGAATTATTTATCATTCACTTACCACAGAATTTATGTATGCCTTCTGTTGATCCTACTATTGTATCAATACTTGGACCATTAAGGCCAGTAGTTAGGCTCTGGTTGTATAATATTATTTAAATAAAGAGATTTTGAAGCTCTGTTCCAAGGAATTGTGGTGTTCACCAGAAAATTATTAAGAGTTTCTGCAGAGACAAGCTCAGAAATAATAAAATTCCCGGAAGGTAGCTTGGCTATGAATACGGGATTTCTTTTGTGTGCCTGACTCAGGTCATGTTGCTCCCTGCAGCAGTGCAAAAGGTTGCTTCTTCCCCTACTTCCATATACAGCAACCAAGCAACTGAATTGGCAGTTGACTTTTGTTTCACCTCAGGTGATAGAACAGCAGTATCCTCTGGTAATTGAGGTGGGCAAGGAGCTACCTAAGGAATTCAGAGTTGGTCATAAGGTATAGACAGCTCCAAGCAGCAGTTGGTGTGGGGTATAGAAACTCCTCCCCAATGCTGTGGTACTTCAGAGGAGGGACTTCCACCTGCAACCTTCCCTGCCAGCATCCCTTGGCTCCAATCCCTTAAACTATTGCCTTCTAGATATTCTTGAACTACAGTTCCCATCAGCCTCAGGTAGTCTAGCCAATAGTAATGAACCATGGGAGCTACATGGATTTGTGGAGGGTTCCACAGTCAGAACCTCTACCTCAAAAATTTGCCACTGTTTTACTGTTTCCTATTTACTTTGCCTGAGACACATCTGTTCTCCTGTGACATGTATCAGGCAGAGTTGGGAAATATTTCAAGGAATCCAGTTTGGCTTACATGTCCATTCACAGTTGGAACAGCATGATCGCAATGATGAGGCGCACTTAGTAAGATCAGCAGACAATGTGAAAGGGAAAGGAAGGCTGGTGTAAATCACATTCAACATCTCCCTTTATAACATAAAATGCAAAAAGTAACTTGCAGGGAGGTAAATGAGGGGCTGCTGGTGTTCTGGCCTTTTTATTTTGTGCTGTAGTTCCAGGGAAAATCATTCCCCAATCCCCCATTAGCTTTGGAAGTACAGTCCCCTTTGGCATCAGAGGGGGCTTCTGTCTAAGGAGAAATGGCAAGCTTTGGAATGGGGGCAGTTTCATCAAACCTATAATTCAGGAAAGGATGATCTCTTTCTTGAGAATTCCTGAGTGTGCTGACACACACCCCTGACACACACACAGTTTGGCCTTGTAGTTAGAGTGCCGGACTCTTATCTGGAGGTTTTCCAGTTCAGTTCTGCACTCCTTCACGAAGCAAGCTGGGTGACCTTGGGCTAGTCACAGCTCTCTTCTGAGCTCTCATACCCCACCTATCTCACAGGGTGTCTTTTGTGGGGAGAAGAACAGAAAGCTTTGTCAGCTGCTTTGAGTTCCCTTAAGTGGGTGAGAAAAGTGGGGTAGAAAAGCCCACTCCTTATTTTATTGGTTGTTGTTTACTTCTTTCTTTGTTTTAGAAAAAGCAACTGGTTGAAACACATTTGCTTGTTTCCTTTGTCATCTAATTTGTCTAGTGTGTTTCCTAGATCAATCTCACTTCTGAATCTTCTGAAGTTTACAAAAACAGCTCCCTCACATACTCCTACAATGTGCCTATAATTGCAGCAGTGGTTCTTAAAAACTGAGAAATTGGTTATGTATTTTGAGATGCTTGAGCTAACTGAAATTAGTTTAAAGGCATTTAGCCTCATGTTATATAGAGGTGCATAGGAGTGGCTGCCCTGTGGTGTAGCTCCTACTCCTGGGAAGTGTGTCTGAATGTAAATCACAAAAGCTGCCTTAGTCCAGCAGTGCCTTAATTCATCAGGTCTGGATGGTCTGAACTACTAGCAATGGCAGCTAAACATAGTGCATCATGTACAGTCATGTACAGTTTGTAACTGTAGAACTATAGAACTGGGTGCCATTTGCACACTGATGGCACCCAGTTCTATATTTTGGATCCATCAGAATCAAACGAGGCAGTCCTGATTATGGAGCATTGCCTGGAGGTAATGATGGGCTCAATAATATGTGAAGCCCTGCTGGATCAGGCCACAGCCCATCTAGTCCAGCATGTTGTCTTGCAAAGTGGGTGACCATGAACAGAGGAACTGATTTAAATATTGCCTGGGATGCCAGCAAAGCTTTTATGAGAGGATATTTCATTAAAGCTAACTCAGAAATTAAAAAGAAAAAAACAAAAAAGATTAAAAAATTACTACAGAGATTAAAAAATGGAAAATGAATTGAAACAAAAACCAAACTCTAAGATAATTATAAGAAATATAAAAAATTTACAAATAGAACTTTAATTGCTAAAAGTACAAGAGATGGAAGTTAATCTAAAGTTTTTAAAGCAAAGGAATTTTCAATCAGCACACAAACCTGGAAGATGGTTAGCCTATAGACGTTAAGGAAAGAGAGAACAAAAAAAATTGATTTTAAAATTAAAACAAGGTGACGAAGAAACAACTAATAGCATAAAAATAAGGGAAGTAATGCATGCATTTTATCAAGAGTTATATAAAAAGAATGAAGTAAATGAAAACGAGATCCAAAGGTACTTAATCGATCAGAATTTACCACAGATCTAACAACAACAAAGGGTTTTTTTGAATGCACCAATAACAGCAAGAGAATTGGAGGAGGCTATTAAGAAATCGAGGACAGGAAAAGCTCATGGACCAGATGGCTTATCTGCGTCTTTTAGGGAGGAGATCATACCAATATTAACAGAGATAATGAATAATACCTTGGAAAGAGGAGAAATACCAGAAATTTGAGAGAAAGCAACAATCAATTTGATACCAAAAGAGGGACAGGATTTAACTCAACCGAAGAATTATAGACCCATATCATTGTTGGATAATGATTATAAATTATTTACAAGTATAATGGCTCCTAGACTTAAGCAAGTGTTAAAGACTTATACACATGAGGTTTTTATACTTAGACTTTACAAGTATAATGGCTACTAGACTTAAGCAAGTGTTAAAGACTTATATACCAAGCAGGTTTTTTACCAAACAGACAAATGAAAGAGAATACAAGAATAATACTAGACATCATAGAATACTTGGAAAAACACAAGTGCAAGCAGCTATAATTTTTTTTTAGATGCAGAGAAAACATTTGATAATGTGAACTGGTTTTTTATCTTTCAAGTGTTGGAAAAATGAACTTTAGAGAAAATTTCAAAAAAAGAATCAAGGCGATATATACCAGACAACAGGCACAAATACTAATAAAAGGTGAAATGACGGAGAAATTTGCTATCCAAAAAGGAATGAGACAAGGGTATCCTCTATCGCCATTATTGTTCATATTGACAATAGAAGTTTTAAACTGAGCAATCAGAAAAAAATCTGGAAATCAAAGGAATTAAAGTTAAAAAAAGAATATAAAATAAGAGCTTTTGCAGATGACTTGGCGGTTATATTAACAGATTCTAATAACTCAATAGAAGAATTTAAAAAGGGTAATTCAAGCTTATGGAAAAGTTGCAGGCTTGAAAGTAAATGAGATTAAGACCAAGGTCTTAATAAAAAACATGTCAAAGGAGGAACAAGATATTTTTCAACTTAAATCAAGATTTGCGGTAGAAAAGACAGTTAAATACTTAGGAGTGACTCTGACCAAACAGAACATTGCATTGTATAAAAATAATTATCTGAAAACTTGGTCAGGGATTAAGCAAGATCTTTGAAATGGTCTAACTTGCAGCTATTAGTGATGGGAAGGATATCAGTGATAAAAATGAATTTACTTCCAAGGATGTTTCTATTTCAAGCTTTACCTATTATAAATAACACAAAGGATTTTACAAATTGGCTAGAGGATATTTCAAAATTTATTTGGTAAGGAAAGAAGTCAAGCATAAGATTTAAGCTGATGCAAGATTCCAAAGAAAGAGGAGGATTAGGGTTACCAAATCTAAAAATGTACCATGCAGCATACTGTATAGGTTGGATTGCAAAATGGTTTTGGCTGAAAGATCAAAGACTATTGCAATTGGAAGGAGAAGGTTTAAGACATGGGTGGCATGGGTATCTGTGGTATGAAAAAGTGAAAGTCAATGCAGATTTCAAAAACTGTTTTGTGAGAAATGCCCTGTATTTTTTAATTTTTTTTATTTAATTTTTTACAATAAATTTTTTTTCGTAATTATGCACTTATACATTTTTCCCTTTTCCCCCCCCCTCCCCACCCCCTCCCACCCCTAAATAATGAATATTCAATAACATTTATGAGCTAAGGGTTACATTTGGAATACAATTCTTAACTGTAATTTAACTAATTCACTTCTGACACTCGCTTCCAGGTAATTCTTAACCTCCCTCCATTTGTTTTTACACCTTCTTATTTTTACTAAATCATTTTCATAATTTTCCCGACATTCTCGAACCTCTACTGCAATCGAGGCTATTATATATTCATACAATTTCTGTATCTCCCATTTAGTTGCATCCTTCCATCCATTTACTACTACCAATTGAGCCGTCCTAAGTATGGAACAAACTACTTCCCTAGTCTCTTTTGGCCTTATATTCTCCAGATCCAATTGAAATATTACTATCCTTTCATTTAAATTAATATTAAGTGCATATATATTATTAATCATGTTTTCTACTTCCTTCCAAAACACCTGAACTCTCTGACACTGCCAAATCATATGTAAAAATATTCCTCTTTCTTGACATCCATGCCAGCATTCTTCGGTTACATTTGGAAAGAAGTGCGACAATTGTATTGGTGTTCTGTACCATTTATGTATTATTTTCATTCTTGTTTCCCATATTCGTCCATATTTTATTTTTTCCATTCTCTGTATTTCCTTTTTGACTTCTTCTCTGTTTATTCTCATATCATCGTTCCATATTCCTCTTATTTCTTCATATATTTCCTCTCCCACTGTCATTGAGAAATGCCCTGTATAAGACCTGGTTGAATTATAAAAATAATCTTTACAGGAAAATGCCTCTTTGGGTATCACCACATGAAGGTCTGTTAGAGGAGTTTGGAGAAGGAAAATCTTGGCTTAAATATGAAGATATGTTATGATATTAAAACAAGAGAACAGTTAAATCAAGAGGGTAAAAATATACAGTGGTTTACATACACACAACTAGTGGATAGATATAGAAGAGATAAAGACAAATTAAATTTTGAATGGGAAAAACAAGATTGGGAAATAAAATTAAACAAGGCCGAAAGGGGAATGATTGGTATTATGTATAAAGTGTTACCTCAGATTGAAATGGAACATGAACAGGTTAAAGAATGTATGATCACATGGACAAGGAATTTTGGATATAATATTCAGATGGATCAATGGGAGAAACTGTGGATAAAAGATATGAGATTTACTACTTGTACGTTACTAAAGAAAATATATATTATAAGATGATGTACAGATGGTATTTAACACCTCATAAATTAGGGAAAGTATATTAAAATATGTTGACCAAGTGTTGGAAATGTAAAAAAAGTCGAGGGAACTTTTTACCATATGTGGTGGACTCGTGAAAAAGCAAAAAAGTATTGGGTACAAATATATAACTTGATGAGACAAATCTTAAAGATAAATATTGTATATAGGCCAGAACTGTTTTTGTTAGGAATTGTAGATGATAGCTTGGATAATATAAATTCTCTGGTTTTATATATGGTGATAGCAGCAAGATTATTATATGCACAGAAATGGAAGGAGGAGGAGATACCTTCAGGGGAAGAATGGTTAAGTAAATTGATGGTTTTGGCAGAGATGGATAAACTAACACATTTACTAAAAGATTATGAAAGATTGCAGCCCCGTTATTAACTATCTACAAGAAATAGAGGTAATGACGGATAGTTTCAACTAAGAACTAAGTGGTCAGCTGAGAAGAATCAAGAGACCTTAAAGGGAGGAAAGAAACAAGCAATATGAAGAAAAGAAGCTGGAAAAATCGAGGAAGTCACGAAAATAACAATGAAGAAATGTAATAGTATGATATGATAATGTAAGTTTTATTTTTTTAAAAAAATTATAAATAAAAGATATATAAAAAGATATATGAAGTATTGTGTGTCTGAGGGTTTTAAGTCAAGGAAGCAAAAATGTATCTTGTTCTGGACAGGGCTGTTCTTCCCTGAACAGGTACAGAGTTTGGATGTGCTTTTGGACCTATGTCTATTATCTGAATCTCAGATGAGAGCAATGGACAAGTATGTCTATTTGCACCTTTTAAACAACAACAACAACCAAAGTGAGAGCCTGTAATCAATGGGACAGGCAATTTCCCTTCAGCATTAACTCAGAAAACACACATTTGGGTTAGTATGGAAAGAAAACAGCTGATTATTTTGCTCTCTTTCTCTGGGATGTTGAATTGAACTTGGCAACATGTAGGCAGCTAATACAGGTTAATCCCTAACTTCCCATCTGTACAGTTTGCATGACTGGCTGTGTTCTTCATGCTTCCAGTGCAAAAGGATGCTGGAGCAATTAAGGTTGTGTTCACACATAGCAAAAGAAGCATATCAGAAGTGCCTTAGAGTGGTCCTCATGCTCTCATCCAATTGCTATTCCATATTTTCTGGATGGGTATGTTATAGGAACTGCTTTTGTATACATATTTAGCGCCGTCCTTATAAATATGCAGGATATTTAGAACTGATCATTTGTTTGGTTTTACAGATAATTGATTGGAGCCAGAGCCAAGGGAGAAAGAGACACTTGGCTGATTTCAATACACATTTTAAGTATAAAACACACACACAACATTACTTTATTTCACATAAGAGGCAACCAGTGTTCAAACATTCAAAACTGGGCAAATTGGTCAAATGGTAAAACAAGCAAAGAGGTTTTAACTATAGCCGTGACAAAGAGGGACATCAGACAAACTTAGAGCAAAGTTAACATCTCTCCTGCATGATACAGAGCAATGGAAAGAAAGCAGAGAGATGACAGCAAGGGTAGGGAAGCAGGAAGGGTCTTCAGAAACAATTGCTATTGAAAATTTCAGTGCAAACATGAAGGTAGGAGTGTGAGAGAGGAGAAACGGGTAAGGAAAGGAGAGAGGATTATACCTCTCTTGGGATCTTCTCTTGATCAGGAATGAGCTTCACAGTCGAAAAACGGAGGTTGTGTTGTCAAAATACAAACATTCACAGAGCAGTTAGGATGAAGGATGAAGGTCAGGCCTCTTCCTCCAGTCTCTGTGACTTCAGCAGTGACTTCAGCAAAAGTTTTTGTGATGCAGGAACTCAGTCACACAGCAAGCAGAAAAGTTTCAGCATCTTTGAGGGGAAGGACCAAAGTTCAGCTCTTGTGGCAGTTCAGTGCAAGCTAGAAGAAAGACACTTGTAGGCCTGGGTGTCTGAGAAAAAGCAAGGGAATTCCCCCCCCCCCCGCTAAATTTTCAGGTTTTCCAGATCAGGTAAATAACTGTAGTGATTAGACCAGCTATCAGTTTGGGTACTCATATTAGCATATCCTCACAAGCCCTTAAAGCAATATCATTGTTCTATACAAGCAGAGTCTTCCTGTCACACAGATGATTTTGGTGGGAAGTAGTGCTGAAGAATACAGACAGCTATCAAGTTCTGTGAAGAGGGGTGAGTGTGTTTGTCCTGTAGATGGATTCCCAGTCTGAGTGGAAGTCGCACACTCTCCAATGGTTGCTTATGAATGGACTCTGTGTACAGTTGATATACATGTCTGGTTGGTTACTAACAGTACATAAAACAAGGAAGCTTTCTCAGGTCTTTTCTTTTACTGCATATAAATATAGCCTAAAATTGAAAGAGAATCAGCAATAATTTTTTTTTTAAAAAAACCCTAAATATATATTGCTAACTGTACTCTTCTAAATATATTTTAATTTCTACTGGATTCTTTTGTGATGTGTTGTTTGGGGACTTGGGTTCTACTGAGTGTGTTTTGTTCGTCTGGCAAAGCTCTGTTGCCATGTTTGGCTGTATTTTTGCATACTTTTTGTTTGTTGCTGTAGCTGTGAGTCCTGTGTATGGCTCACAGGCATACAGGAAATATAGCTGACAACAACCAGGTATGTGTTGTGATGTGCAATATTGTGATGCAGGTGATAGGGGAACACTACCTTAGGTGCCTCAGATTCTAAAGTGCAGATTTAGAAATGTAATGATGTTTCAGAATTTCACAGGAACAGAAGCCAATGTACTTAGTGTACATAGGCTCGGTTCCCATTACAAGCTTAAAACGGTTTTCCTAAACCAAAGTAATAGAACCGGAAGCTAACATGAATTTGCCTGATCCCATTACTTTCAACTTAATCGCATTCAATCTGGATTCTGTCCCTCTATTCCAGCGGTCTTTAAAAGTGCCGTTCAATTCTGTAGTAAGCATCCCCATGAGGTTTGGTAAAACACACATTTTAAATATACCTACCGTCCCCAAAGAAGTGTGTTTTGTTTGCCCGCATCTTTTTCTCCCCGCCTCCTCTCTTGCTGATAGGGTGCCAGTGGGAACGAGGAGGGACTGCGATCTGCGCAGCCACAACCAGTGAGACAACCCCCGACAAGTTCAAAGGAAAAATAGCCATCTGTATTCACAAGTTCTCTGTCTGTCTCCCCGCCTGCAAAGGCAACCAGGAGGAAGCAATTCATTACGCTATTTACAAGATCTCCGACCATGCGCTCATTCATTTCAGCACTTTCACTCTGATCAGTGTCAAAATCCACCCTGTACAGCAGCGGTGACTATAGCAATCCACCCATGGTAAATGCTGCCAGGAAAACCCGCAGCTTCCAAAAAGTGCTGTGGTAGTTTTCTTTAAAGGGCAGTCTTTTTCCCATGGATTTCCCTCCTTTTGTGCCGCTGGAAGCTCGGAGAAAAGCTGGGCATGGGGGTGCTCAGAGGCAAAAGAAGCTTTTTAACAGACTTTTTATTGCTTGGGGACAGGACCCCAGTGAGCAAACTACAAGTTATGGCAGAGTCACTCTGGCCACAGTCTAAATGTGTCTCAACCTCCCCCTAGGGTGATTTTTTCAAGGGGCTAAGCAACTGTTTCCGCTTGCAGTGGTATGAGGCACCCCATGAAAAAGCATGCTGCCCCATCTAAAGGTGCAATTACTCTCAGAGCCACCCTGAAGGGCATGATTTCACACTGTCCAGAACTTCAATAATTGTGTCATTGGGGCCCTTTGGACTCCAAAATGGACCCACAGAGGCATCCTTTGACATGATGAAAGAGGTAGCAACCTTTGCTGAGATACCTGCCTTCAAGCCTTCTACACGTTTACATGGAGACATGGCCTCTGTAGTCAATGGAATTTTGGTCTTAGTACGTCTTTCTGATAGCTAAAGTGTATCCGTATCAGGTGTTAGAGATCAGGATCATAGAGCAGAGGAAGACAGTCTGAAACAGTTCCTGGGCCCCAAGAATCACACCCCAAAATGCCCTTCTGAATTTTAGTTGCTATACCTCCCCCCTCCCCAATTCCAACCAATCAAATATCACAGCACTGAAAACGTTCCTGTTCCATTCTCAGGGTTTGATTATGCAAGAGGATTATTGGGGGTGGTACTTGAGCTTTCTAGGATGGGCAGAGGGTGGTTTTCCCTTTCCTTCTCTTATCCTAAGGGCATTCAAGAGGGACAGTAGTTTTACTTCTCCTCTTCCTTGTCCCATGTCATCAACTGCCTATTTCTGAAGGCAGGATCTATCTATCTATCTATCTATCTATCTATCTATCTATCTATCTATCTATCTATCTATCTATCTATCTATCTATCTATCTATCTATCTATCTATCTATTACCCTTCTCCCAAGATGGGACCCAGAATGGCTCACAACACTAAAATTCCGTTAAAAAAACAATTAGGCAGACTCTAGTGTACCATTACTGGAGGGGGATTAAGGCTCTTGTGTATGCAGCCTAAGTTGTAGCCTCTCATTAACTTCTGCTGTCTTAGAAATCCTGCACTGCTTTCACTTTGAAAAAAGTCTCCAACTTAAGTTTCAAACTATTTTTAGTTAACTTCTTCTGATCTTTTGGATTTATACTTTGGAAACTTTCTTGAAAAACCAAAGCCAGTTGCTCTCAAATGAGGAGGAGAGCTGCTTGGCTCCTAAGAAGCAGAGATTATTTCTCACACATCCATACTCTGACTTAAACACAAATATACACCCCAAGTTGCACCTTCCCCCCCCCCGCCCCTCAGCATTCTCCCCTATGCTCCCAGCACCTCCTGCTGCAATCCAATCCAAGGAGCCTATAAATTAACCGGGACAAAGGCACATTCCTGGACTGCCTGCTCCCCCCCACCTCAAGACCCTGGCTCCTGAGAGCCGTCTGCGCCAACATTGCAGGATAGAAGGGATGTTTTTCTCCCTAGAGCTGGCATCCTGAGAGATTTCCCCATAAATCTCCTCAGCTTTGTTGCATCCCCCCCCCCTCACACAAGCTGTTTCGATTCGTTTTAACCTGGTAATTTCATCTTCATGTTCAGCATTAGTGAAAGGGAGAGGAAAATGGGGGGTGTTGGAAACTCAGGAAAGTGGGAAGCAAAAGTCTGGATGAGATAAAGCTGAGTTGGCTTCTTCCCGTGGCCCGCTATTTCTTGGCCCTCTAAACTGTTTTCAGAATAATAATGAAAAGGCTTTGAGGCATGCCACTACCCAAGGCCGTTCTGCCTCTGTGTTCACTAGTTCACAGCTGCTCTTACTTTCCAGCCCTGACACTGGAATGAATTTACCGTATCAGAAAGCAAAAGGGAGGCCAACTTAGCAGAATAGTTCCTTCGCATTCCACCCAGTTAGCACCAAGCGAGCGCTTCCTGGCCTTTTGCCTTAAAGAGGGAGGGGGGGGACAGATGAAAATCTTTTCCAGCTCAAACTCCAGATTTTCTGTGTGTCTCGGAGGGTGTTACTCGAGGGCATCACACCACTGCACCCTGAAAATAGCCCCCAAACACTGCATCAACATCTTCCGTGTGATTTAATGCATTCTGCATTCATTCTTCCCTGACAGTGAATGTGGAATGGAAGGAGTTAAAGAGGAGATTTACCAGCTCCTTTCTGTCAGTGCCTCTGCATTCTCAGGTCCTGACTAAGTAAGGGGAAGAGGCCCAGGGAGGTAAAAATGTGCCATGGATCATGCTGCTTTTCCAGGATTAAGCCCATATCCTGGATGGGTATTCCACATAATGTGTGCTCCCTTCCACTTTTAAGCCACCTTTTCTCTGAAGGCGACCTAAGAGTGCAGAAATCTCAGCATTTGAGGAGATTTTTTTTTTGCCTCAAAAGGAACTGGTTTGGGAGTGCATTTATCTGCCCCTCTCTTAGGTGCCCAAAATTCAGGGTTAAGTGCTTGTGTAGAAAAGGCCAGGTACAGTCTTACCAGTGTCATACTTCATATTACAGTGGTACCTTGACATACGAGTTTAATTCGTTCCGTAACCTTGCTCTTATGTCAAATCGCTCGTATCTCAAAGCAATTTTCCCATTAATCCATTCCAGCTCCCAAAACACCACCTCAGTTGTTTTTGTTATGTACTGTACAGTATTTACATACTCGTATCTCAAATCTTGCTCTCATCTCAAAGCAAAATATCACTCGCTCGGCGGCTTGTATCTCAAAACACTTGTATGTCAGGGCACTTGTATGTCGAGGTACCATTGTAGTTAATAATTGCCAACGAGAGAATATAATCTTTGCTGCAGTTGTGGTTGTAAGCATAAATCCAATGATTGGGATTGAAATTACAGTCCCAAATCCCCCCCCCCAAGCCATTTGAAAAAAAATATGGATATATTCTTCCTAATGTATGTCTAAACAATACATGCATATGGGCAAAGAGGGGACTCTGCTGGCTTCAAATGGTGGGCTGGGGAGGCTCTGGGGGCTGAATGAGGATTGAATGAGGATTCTTGCTTTACACTGAAGATGGTGCTGAAATGATGCCAACTGAAACTGCACCTTTCAACCAGACACAAAGGTTGCACCCCCATATGTGTGTTTCTGTGGGGAGGGAAGCAGCTCAAAAGCAATGTGCTGAAACTAGTCTTTCCATTCCACCTCCAATCTACATTAAAGGTCTTTGAAAATGCATTTGCTGACCTTCAGTGTGAATTAAAGGCACTACCACATCTAAGTGGCTTCCAAGCCACCTTTTTCTATTGGGTGTGGATGCTGCCTGGGGCCTGCTTTAGCCTGCGTTAGGATGTGGACATCAGGTCCCTATTCTATGATATAATCCAGAATAAGGCCCAGTGCAAAAAGGGCCCAAGTGTGCAAAGGTCCAGTAAACATTAAGACTCCAACTTCTTCATTGCTGTGGCCTATCTTTTCTTACTTTTCTTAGTTCTAAGAAAAACTTCCCCTTCTACATGGCTTTTTATTTCTTCCACACATTAACAGTACATTGCAGAGATGATCAAAGATGTTCTTATGCCAGAGGCAAACAATCTGAAAGGTACCCATGGTGATGGTAAAAAATATAATAATAAACTAAGTAATTGATAGTTTCTCACCCTTTAATAGTCTCCCTAAATTTCCCACCAGAGATGGCTGTCTAGCAATGTGATTTGAAGCATTTTCTCCCAGAAAATAACATGACTGGTACAGGTGCGCACCCAGGAGCAAAAACAGTCTTCGATTTGGATTAGTGATGCTACTCCCTGTGGCAGCACATGTGTAACTGAAAAGCATACGTTGGAAATTAAGGTGTTCCAGATCAGCAAATTCAACTTTGTGATGGGCTGAATGAGGGCCCTCAGCCAGCCCAATGGCAAGTGAAACTGATTGGTGGCTTGTAGATGCTACAGACAGACAGAAACTGAAGCAGGTCTCAGGAGAAAAGTGGTGAGTCTGCTTGCATTCCTGGCAGAGGTCAGATCACCATCTATGTGTTAAGATTGATTTGTTGTTTGTTATCACTGAGTCATGCTAGATTCCTGTTGACTGCATGGACACTTCCATGGGCAGTGCTATGCAGTTTTCTTGGCAGAGAAGCAAGTGGTTTTCCATTTCCTGCTTCCAGGAAGAGGTTGGGGATTGAACAAGCAACCTTCTGCTTTCCAGGCAGTTTGCTCTACCGCTGAGCAACAGTCACTCCCCAAACTGATTTAATGTGCTTTGCTTTTGAGAGGTTGGAAACTGCAGTGATATTTTGCAGTGAGGAGTGCTCATGTTTTAGGACAGTCTGTTCTCTTCCTCTCTTCCCATTTTTCTATTTTTCACGACTCATTTCTTACTCTCTCTCACTGATTAATTCATTGGTCCTTTCCCCCCCACCTGTAAGGCCCCTATCTTGTGTGTAGATGAAGCATTTACCTATATAAGGATTTCTCTGTTATGGGACTTTAGATACCTGGAACCCAGAGCCAACATGGATTTGTAGCAAACAGGTCATGCCAGACTAATCTAATACCTTTTTATGACAAAATCATTGGATGGGTTGATCAAGGAAATGCTGTAGACATAGTGTATCTTGACTTCA